>JARFIW010000280.1:14375000-14975000 GCA_036346225.1 Platerodrilus igneus | reverse complement strand
TTACGATTATTCTTGGTCTTTTTGGTTCTTTCAGGACGTTAGCATATAATGTTGTATTAGGATTCTTAATAGGCATAGTATTATCGTTCAAGGAAATCGTATTTATCTTATTACTATTAATACCATGAACACTCATGCGGGTCGAGTTCTCAGTATTTAAAAGTGTTTCTGGCTTTTTTTTGCTAGTATTACAGTTGGAGATGGTATTTGCTGCAATGCTAGATTGTGTATTTGTTAGGACCACATTTCTAGTTAGGAGCTTAACAAGATCTAGAATTTTTTGTTCTAATACAGCCATTTCATTTTTTACAGAAACACTTATAATATTAGCAAACTCTTGGCTATTTAAAAATATTAAAATATCATTACAAAGAGCATTTGTGTTCTTATAACTTGTTGATAATGAAGCTGAACTCTGACTAACTGTTATGTCCAAAGTTGATATACCTAATTGTTGACTATCTATCAAATCCATGCTTTTGTTTTCATGCTTTTACATACAAATTAAACACATATCCGTAACTCACTACTCATGTATGATTATTTTATATTTTTATTCGAAACTCTCATTAACACTACACCGACGCCAAGATTAAATGAAAAATTATTTGAAACGTCAAAGTCGCAATAGATGAATCTCAATGATAGACATAGGTGTCTAGATTGTGAAAAACTTACAAAATCATGCTGTTGTGAGTTTAGCGGCCCTAGGGCCTCAAAGGTGTACTTTCAGTCACATTTTTAGGGCAAATATGATTCATTTTCATATACGCTAGGCGAAAAAAGCATTAGTTTCAATAGATACTGTTTGTTTATTAAGCTGTTCTGCAGTGCTTTTTTTTTCAGGAACTGTTAGGTATTTTATTTAACAAAGTACAATAATACAACCCATTGTCTAAAATTATTGAGATGGTGTTTCAAAATTCTTTAGTAATTGATTTGCAGTATAAGAAATTTTGCTCGTTCACTTCTCTGTGGTAATTTGGGTTTTCTGTATAAGAAGAAAAATCAATTCAGCCCCATTTATAAATCCATTTACATTTCTGGCATACCTAAAAGATTAATTACATTATAGTGTATCAATGATAAGTAGGTATGATATACTAGAAACCACGAAGAAGATATCTACGTCACAGATGCCTAACACAATTCACAACATATCTTTAAGATTCTTTTAAAGCTTTACCAATGATTACGAGAAAGATTGCAATATGATTTGTATTTGTTTTTAAGTAACGACATATGTGAGCAGGTTTATTTAAGATAATGACAGAGAGTTATGTGGACGTATGTTTGTATCCTAGTATAAAAATGGACATTTGATATATATTTATTTTAATGAACTTGCATTTATATTAATTGAATTTCTTAAACCCTTGAAGTATTAAGACGACAATTTTAAAGTAGTAAAAGCAACTACTTGTGTGAAAATAAAATATTTTTCACAACTGATATTAATTTGGTATTTATGAACTAGATGCTACATTGACTTGAAATTTTCAACTTAATAATACATGTGGTTACAAGTTGTGACCCAGATATATTCTTTCGTGGTTTCTACTATACCAACCTTTTTCCATCAATTCGTGTGCTCTTAACTGTTCTCAAATCAGTCTTGCCAGGAATTAACATACGGCACCATTTTGAAACGGCCATGTTTCGTCTCAAAACCCAAACTGGTACAGATTCTCTACTTTTATTTTCATGTTTTCAAGAATCGAATTCTTTTAAGTAGCCAACGCAGGACAGTCCATAGAAGCCACAAAAATAGAGGGTGTAGAGATAATCTCAAGAAATGTAATGCTGAATGTAAAGTGTATCCTTAAAAATGTTTTATATACTAAAAATTTAGAATACAATTTACTTTCAGTTACGAAAATGGAAATAGCAGGTCTTTAAATTATTTTTAAGGATGGTATTGTCAAAATTTGAAATAATTCTAAACCTATAGGAGTGGGAAAATGACAAAACAAGCTGTATGAGATAAATTTTGATTGCGTTAGGAATGTAGTTAATTATAAGAAGTATTAGATAATAGCCAAAGTGCACTAAAATTAAGACATCGAAGATTGGACCACATATCAAATAATAGTTTTAGTAAATTGTTAAATTCTGGTATGGGTTTAGGTATTGATAGCAAGGTGATGTTGGAGTGCTTAAGAAAGGCAAACCAAATCAGATTGCCCCATGATAAAGAAAGAAGGCCTACATCCAAAAGATTAGTGTTATTACGCACAGATCTATAATTTATGGCAAGTGAAAAAGTGAAGTATTTAAATATTTTCAGGAATATGATGCCACCATGGTTAAAATAAAATTTGGAAAGGAAATATCAAGACTATGCTGTGATTATGGAATTAAGAAATTATTTGTGAGTATACTGTACCATATACGCTTAAGCAGAATGAGGTTGCCCAATGAATGAATTGTACGATGATTTTGAATTTTAAATTAAATAAAAAGTTATGGTTTGAAAATGTTCTTACCTCTGTGTATTTGATAAATCGACATCTTATTTCTTGTTTGGAAAATAAAACTCCTGCAGAATTGTGGTACGAATTCAAACCAGATATATCCAAGTTACGAGTATTTGAAGCATTCCATCATAAATGTGCCTGAAACCTTTTGTGAAAATTTTTTATTCAAAAGTAGAAAACTTATTGCGTTGGATATGCACCAAATGGATATCATCTATAGGATGAAATTTGTGGCAAAATAAGAGTTGAAAAGACGTAGTTTTCGATGAAATGCCAAAGTTTAAATGTTCGGTACTGGAAGTGTTTGATGTACAAAAAGAAGTTCAAAGCATACTGGAAGAAAAACCAGAAATTTCTAGAAACAATATGAAAAACATGGATAATAAGGAAATACAGTATCGAAGAACAGTAAGAGAAAGGAAAAGTCCAACTTGGTCAACGGTTTACGACACTTCTTCTTGTTTGACATTATCTGCAGAATGCTTAGTTGAAAAGCTTTCCATGAACATGTAAGAAATTAAAGGAAAATAAGACTACGAAAAATGGAAAGAACCTGTAAATAGTGAAATACTGAACAAAGGAATAGATTGAAATAATCGCTCTAGTGGCAAGAGTCAATACCATCCGAATATTACTTTCAGTTTGTCACGAACCTGAATTTATTTTTGAATAAATTGATGTTTGCATAGCATTTTTACATAGAGACCTGAAAGAGTTAAATTTACATGACTTTCGAAGGCATGGAGCATAAGGAGGATCAGGCATGCACACTAAATAAAACTATATGGATTAAAACAATACTGAGAAATTGAATTGAAAAATTCGACAAATTTATTAAAAGTCAAAACTTAGAAGGATCATAGTCAGACTACTGTTTGTGTATGCAAAAGGTAGAACATTCACTGAATCAATTTTGCAAAAGGTAGAACATTCACTGAATCAATTTTTGTACTAATATTTGTTGATGATATATTGAGTATGAGTGAATATGAAAAACATATCAATAATTTGGCAAAAAGTCTAAAAGAAGAGTTTGAGATGGTAGAATCAGGAATTTTAAGATATTTCTTTGGAATAAATATCGAAATAAAGGTCAAGATTCTTATGATAGATCAAACAAAATATTTAACAAAAATATCGGAACGATTTAATGTGAGTGATTGTAAAAGTACAAATACATCATTCTTTTTTTTTGAATTTACTGTTATATATTTACAACTTATTATTAATTTTTACAAGCCAAAACAAAAATTATCACTTAAGATACTGCATACTTGCAAATGAGTGACGAGTAACTACGCGATTACTACGCCACAAGGGGACAAATTCGAAGTCTTAATCGGTAGGGTTTCATTATCATTTAATACATATTCGGGGTTATTATATCACTCATTTTATACTCGTAACTTAAGCAACAAAACATATAATACTGCCGTATTATAATTCCTTAATAAAGATATAAATTATCATGACAAACATATTCTTACTTTACTAACCATAATTTACATACTTACAAAAAAGAAGGACTCCCACTCCCATTGGGATCCACAACAAACATATCTTCAAAACAGCAAACATGTCTTGAAATCACGAACGTTCAACAATCTACCGCATGTATATGCAAACAAAATGTAGACATATCTCTACCCATGAAGAGACAAGTAAAACGTCACCACGTCTTACTCCTCAAAAATTTTCACTCACGCATGAATGAACAAAATAGAACATTGCTATCTCACACAATATTCATACTAAAATAGAACATTGTCAGCTTACACAATATTCATAACAACATAGAACATTGCTACCTTACACAATATTCATACTAAACATAACTATTATAGTTACTAACAATATTGACCTCCTACCAATATCTAATATGGACTCAAGCTACTTGATTCCCAATATAATTCCAAGAACTACCATTAATCTCGGTTGTCCTCTCGACTACAAAATCACCTTTAAACACTATAATCATAAATCCAAAAGAAAATAATAACCAAATATATACAACTTTAATAAAATTCATCACCAAAAGTATAAATAAACATTCCTTACTAACTTTTGACCTAGGGAATTATTTGACAAATGGAATCACTTGACAAATGGAATCATTTGACCAATGGATCATGCAACTTTTGACCTATGGAAACATGCAACTCTTCATCTAAACTCAAATAAATAATTTGCGACTAACAATATCAGCGCAGACTAATATCAACCTTACTGCACTACAAAAAATTTTCCTTTTGTACTTTATATATAACATCTAAATTTTTAGACTACCAAACAGTATTCCAATACAATAAATAAATTCTTTACCAAAAAGATAAGACAGAAATAATTCCTACTATCAACTATCAAACATTTCAACAATATTAATTAATATTCAGAAACATCACCTTTCTCAATATCATTACTGAACTCTGAATAAGGTTTTAAGTCCTTAACATGCCATCTGCCTGCTTTTGAACCATTTTCATTATTCAATTCATAAATTAAATTCGAAACCTTCTTTCTAACAATACTCAAAACATATTTTGGCGCAAGCTTAGCAGTAAACTTATCACTTGCTTTCGAAAGAACTTTATTTGACCTCCAAACTTTGTCACCTACTTTGAAAGAAATGTTACGTCTCCTTAAATTATATGTATTACTAGACTGCATGTAAGCTAAATGTAACCTTTTCTGTACGTCTATAAAAATATCAAATATTCCTTGATGATCTAACACATACGAAGGTCTATTACCAGAAATAATATCTATATCAACTGAGGGTTCCACATCAAGACCATAAAATCTTCCAGACACAGGTACATGTCTACCAAAAACTAAGAAATTTGGCGAATAACCAGTGGCATGATGTTTTGCAGAATTAATCGCATACTGAATTTGGGGTAACTCTATGTCCCAAGTATCATGTTCTTTAATATACGAACGTATAGCTGTTCTGACCGTTCGATTTATCCTTTCTACAAAATTACATTGGGGAGAGTAAACTGCATTAAACCAAATTTTTTGAACGTCATATTTTTCACATACTGCCTTGAAATTTCTACCACTAAACTGTGAGCCATTATCACAAACAATAAATTTGGGAACACCATAGACTAGAAAAACTTTTTCCTCTAATACACGTTCTATTAAATGCGCTTTTGCACTACGTAACGGAAACATTAACGTAAATTTCGAGAACCAATCACCAATAACTAATAACCATTTGTGTCCAACCTTGGACCGTGGAAATGGGCCCATGAGGTCTATAGCAATAATCTGAAAGGGAACTTCACTTCTTTTCCTTTCCCATTAAACCAAGGGGTCCTCTATTCGATGCCTTTTGTGCACCACACGTTAAACAATTTTACAAAATTTCAACACATCAATACGCATTTTGGCCAATAAAATTCTCTTGTATGCGTGCCAATGTTTTAAAAAACCAAAATGTCCGGCCACTGAAGGGTCATGATTTATCCGAATAACCTCTTCCTTTTGTGATCTAGGAATTAAATACTTCCATTCCCTTACATTCGATGAGAGTGGTAAATTTGATGAAAGAAATTTAAATACATAATTATCTTCTACCTTCCATTGTGGGTAATCATCAGGTGAAGCTAAAATTTTTTCTCGAAGAGACACATACCAGGGATCCACATTATCTAACTTGATCTCAACTAAATTATCAACATGATTTCAAACATTAAACCAATGAACTTCAAACTTTAAGAACACCTTTTCTTTTAAATTTGCAGACAAGGACAATTTTAAACATAATAAATTTATAATTTAGATTATTTTCAACCTTCCATCTAGGATAACAATAAATCAATGTTCTAGTACACTCTTACACTACTCATAATCAAACTGTCAAGATAGACAACAGTACTTCACAACGCATAAACTTGCTAGGGTGACAAACTCCTCTGTGAGTCTCACCTAGACTTATAAACAAAAAATTATAACCTCATCACCAATCTCAAAAATAGTGATGCCAAAATTGCTAGAGCGACAACTTACCTCGAGTCTCGTTTAGACTAATGTAATGCTGAGCGACCGACTTTTCCTAAGTCTCGTCTAGACTGACATACTGCTAATCCGACCAACCACGACGACAAGTTTCACTTAGACTTACAACCAAATTAACATACTGCGTTGCAATGCGGATATAAATAAATCAAAAATTGCTATTAAAATAAATCATATCAAAACAAAAGATGCCTATGCACAAGAGCAATCTTGAAACGGTTTACCGACAGTAAAAACCAGTGCACCAAATTATAAACATCTATTATTTTTTATAAAAAAATTAATCAAACAACTATTGTAACTAATACAAATGGAAGATGAACCTAAATACAAATCACTATTATCAACTACACTGTGAATTACTATTCACTGAAATACTACAAGCTGCGACTAAAAGAACAATAATATTCCTATCGAACAATTTTTCCATGTAAGAAAGCTTCTTCTAATTTCTTACACAACTTTATTAACGTTGACATACTATCTATTTCCGTTAGAGCTAATTGACAAATAAAATCAGGTAATGTTGTTTCTTTAGCTAATAATCGGCCTAACATTTTCCTTTTATCCTGCATCGGTCTGCTGCTAACAACTCCACGAATTCTCAATTCATAATCCAATTCATCTTTATGCAAATAAACTACTTGATACGTCTCAGCCATCATGGAATAGACTAACTAACTAATTACAAATTAAACTCAATTAAACAACCACATCAATAGACTAAATTAATCTGAGGGTAAATGATTTACGAATCACAAGTGTAAACAACCAAAGTCAATCGAAGTCTATACGTTATGTGCTTATACAATTGGCACAGCAATCGAGGCCCCACGTTGGGCGCCATTTATTGCCTTTATGTTTTCTTTGATTTAGTTTAACGAGAATTTCCAATATTTAAAAAGAGCCCACGGCAAGTTCGGATGGAAGATGGCTCAACGTTGAGGAAATCTCAAAGGCAAAGCGGCTAGTCGAACTATATGCTCTGGGTGGAACATGAGCTGTGGGTCGGGGTGTAATTGCAACCACTAATAATAAGAATAAGGCGCCACCGTATTTTTCTATACAGAGAAGACCTGACTCAAGTCCCTTGTACAAGGCTAATGCGGAAACCTTTCTCCTATAGCCGCTATACAATTTTTTAAAGACCACATTATCTCTGAAGTTTCTTACCTTATGGCTCGACCTTGACCTTAGCAATCCTCTGCAGCACCTGTGAACAGATTAAACAAAGAATAGCACCGTTTGTGCATTCATACTCAAAAATAATTAAATTCAATTGGAATCATCTTTCATTCTTCCTAAATAAAAAATAGTCTTTAGTCCGAAAATAAGAATCTATTCTTCTGGTATTCAATAATGTGCTTTTACACAAAATATCTTTCTTTCTTTATATATTGATTAATTTAAATTGTGAAACATAATTTACTGAAGGCACTGGATAAGATCAGTACCAAATACCATTAAATGTGGTTTTATTTAACAAATTGACAAAGCATAAAATTGCTCATTTATAACAAAAAGTTAATTAGGGTAGATCTACCTCAATTTTACAGTGGATAATTTCAACTAAGTATTCATGAAATATCAAATATAGAAATTTAATTTTAAGTGCTTATAATTGTAAGAATTCCCTTTCTCTAACACGTAATGACATCTTCTGATGTTTCATTGAATTAATCAAAGAATGAGGTAAGAACAAGTTACAGATTCCTATCGCATAACATCGAAAAATATAATTGTGGTCTGTCCTTGACCTATTTAGAATTTTACACAACTTGATTAAACAAAAATTTATCTCGTTACTACGTCGATAGTTCAAATAACATACGAACACAATTTTTTGTACATACCAATCTCCGATTTGCACCAAAATACCTGCTTGGGAACTTACGTCAGCATTAAACCACGGAATCTTCCAATTTAAACGAATAAATGTGCTGCACACTGAAAATCACATTACTCGGCCTCCATTATCTGCGTGTTAATTTAAAGATGCTCCAGGAGTAATTCAAACCACGAGAAAGATCGAATGTTGTTTGTAATTAAACTGAATACTTTATATATGAGATTCCATGTTATATATGAATAAAATTGTTTTCTATAATTTAGATTGAATACCATTCATAAAAATTGCTTTATAAATTACGTTGCATTATATTTTAAATTGTATTATATACATAAGGATGCATTATATCTTTAGTTGCACTGGAAAATTTTTAATTAACATCGTTACAGAAACAAATTTACTTACTGTTCCTAACGATTCTTTAACCAAACGATTTCTTGTCATCCACGAGCTGTTCCAACAAAAATGGACCATCTAAAATACCTCTCGGAGATGACATTCTCTTATTAAACTTCATACGAACGTGCTTCCAACACGACAAACAGCCAAAAAACATTGTTCCTAAGAACAATTCGTCCTGCTTTCACCACAGCTGTGTTAGAAGTGTCGGGTCAAGCGTGTTGCTGCCCGGTAACAACGTTACTTCGTAATTTCCGAATAGATGGGGCTCTCGGAATGATACTTAATAGAAGCTTTTATCTTGTCACCGTGGAAATTAATTTTTAATTTGAACTGAATGCTAGCACTTTATTGGGCAATAGGTAATATTTAATTAATGGACTGAATAGCATTATTATGCATTATATTATTTATTATTAAATTAAGGGATTAATTATATGAAAATATTTAGGTAGAAAATAAAATTGCTACAAACGAGCATGACAACACACACGAGACCACCATTTTACGTCTCATCCGAACGAGGGTGTATGTTTGTGAAAAATGCTCGCCTAATATTTTTCAAGCGGACCGTGTCGACATTCAAACCTGGGACCTTGGGCATAGTAGTTGCACACATATCAACTACACCACATAGCTGAGCCACCTGAAGAAAAATGACATTACATGTGATTTTCCAATGCTCCACCCGAAGGTACTACATTGGCCAGGAGGCGAGTTTTTTTTACCTGGAAAATTTGGAATTTTGCCGAACCCTTGCTGTTCCAAGCAAGGTAGGGATCTTTAACGTGCGTGACAACACTCACACACGGGACCTCCATTTTACCTCTCATCCGAACGAGGGTGTATTTTTGTGAAAAATGCTCGCCTAACATTTTTCAAGCGGACCGTGTCGGGATTCGAACCCGGGACCTTGGGCGTAGTAGTCACACACATACCACTACGCCACGGAGCCGCCTGAAGAAGAAAAATGACAGCAAATCTACAACTGGATAGGCGTTTAATAAAATATTTGGGTCTACAGACAGTTGGTGCTCACAAAAACAACAAAATGTTGCATTGTTCGCCTGAATAGAAATATGTAGCTGTTTGCGAAGCTATTCGAATCGGAAAATGTTTCGAACGTTTACGACATGAACATTATCAAAGTTGTATACAGATAGCGAAATATCCTGAATTTCACAGAACAAACCATCGGTATCAAATACTATTTTGTCAGGGAAGCAGTGAAAAATGATGTGATAGTTAAAGTATCTACAGTCAGAGAAACAGGTGGCATCTTAACCAAGGCTCTATCTGTAAAAAATATTCTTTGATGTCTTGTTTACCACTTAAATAGAACTACTTTTCAATATGTATTTATTTCTATTTTATTATTAAATTAAAACATTTTTATTCCTACATAATTTTTAATATTTTCCTTTTTGTTACTGCCTACTCCCTCAATATACAGGGTGGCATTAGTTTTATGCCATTAATTTAGAGGGGGCGCAGAGACCAATAAGACAAACAAAAAATTGTTAATCAACTTGTGGTCTAAAATGTATGGTTAAGCTAGAAACGGACCCACCAAAAAAAAATCCAAAATGTTGTAGAACCTCTGCAATGTTTAGCTACGTCCTAATCAAACATACAATAATATCATTCTTTAGAGTCGACCAACGAAGTTCTGACACTATGCAAACAAATTATTGAAATACTGTATCTGTGAGGTATAAAACGACATAACCCAATGCACTTTAGCTGCTACTAAAGTCAGTTTAAAATTTTTATAAAAAAATACCAATATGGTTGACTGTATTAGATTTCTGACCCTGTAGTCTGGATATTCTAGCAATTCAGCAATAATCCATTTTGTCCATTATACTTTTTCACTCATCATCATTGGGTCTTCAGTCCTGAAACTGGTTAGACGCGTACCATCATTGTTTACTATTCTGAACTAACCTACAGATTTCCCCGAAATTTGCACAGTCTGCATCTATCACTATCTGATCTAGGTCTACATTCACCTCTTTTTTCCTATCTCTGCTTGTCATATATCCCATACTATTCCCCAAAAATGCCTTAGAACGTATTATGCCCTTCTATTTCTCATATTTTTTCTCAAAGATATCCTTGTTCCCTTACTGTTTCTATAACCTATTTGTTATTACCTCTGTCTGTCCATCCTCAAACTTTTTCACTGAAGGTATTAAATTTTTTGCAAGCTTGTTTCTTTTGTTTGCTTTTGTTACTGTTGACAGATGCTACAATTCCATGACCTGCTTTGGTAATACACTTGAATAGAGTGTTGTGAGTGAGCTGTAATTATAGGTTTTAGGTAATTAGAGATAATATGTAACTTATGCATGAAATTTGAACACTTGTGAAATCAATTCATGTGCATTACATGATTCAGGATAACACTAGCTTAGGTGAGTTATTTTTTTTATAAACATGTAATAAAATAGCAGTTCTAATACTTTTTCTGAGATACTTAAGTCGATCATTTAAAAATCGGTCCAAGACTAAAATGTCTTATAAATTTTTTGTTTAGCCTATCAACCTATACCACCTCCTCAATTTAATGACGTAAAACTAATGCCACCCTGTATAATAATAAATAGTTAACTACTAATATAACATGTTGTGGTTGCATCACAATATTTAAACATGCCCCCTTGATCCAAACCAGGTTCTATAAACTAAAAGAAACAAATAATATTTATTCTAAATTTAAATAAACTCTAAGTTTACAGAATTGAATTTGACCAAGGGATTTTGTAAATGTAGCGGCAATGTTGTCAGTACTTGCGACTTTTACGATGGTGTAATATTTTTTGAACAACGAAACCATGAACAAAATGCAATGCTATATTTATATGCTTGGATTTCTTTATAAAATTTCCACGCTATTGCTCCACTGTTGTCTTCGTGCATATTTACAGGTAACATATCATGATTAAACCCTAAGTCAATAAGTACACCTATCAAATACAATATTTCGTAAGCAGCTTCTGCTAGAGCATAGTATTCTGCATATGTTACCCTGAAAACTGTCTTTTGTTTTACTGTTTTCCAAACAACCTGGTTTTCATAAAGTCTAATTACGTAGCCTTTTGTAGACTTACTATTTGTCACATCTTATGCCCAATCTGAATCTACGTAACACTCTAGCACCATTTTAATATGTCGACTGACACAGATAAATCAACACTCTTAATGCACTTAAAATGCATTTCATTATAACAATTTTGAAAGCTACTTAGATAATTTACAGCATATGTTTAATCAGGTCACGTACTGGATTCAATATACAACAGCACCTATTACATTTCTAAAACCTGTTTGTAAAATTCTCATGGGCATAACTTTGTTTTTCTCCATTGATGTATGACATAAATTAGAATTGATTACATAAAATTTACTTGCCAAGAATTCAATATATTTTGCCTGTTTCAAAGACATGTACTTTCTCTTAGTATCATATTCAATATCTATTTTCAAATAACATTTATCAAAACTCGTCTTTCATTTTAAATTTTATGTTACGCTCATACTTGATCTTTTTAATGTCTCTCATACTACTGCCACAAATTAACAAATCATCTACATAAAGTCATACGGTTTACAAAAATATAAACACATCATCGGGAACGCACACATTCTAATGTAGTGATAAATTCATTAAAACATTCATACCAATTTCTTGGACTCTCATTCAGTCCACAAAGGGACTTATATAGTTTATATACCTTAGTAGTGTAATATAGCACCACGACTATCTAAAATACTCGAGAAAGAACTTAGATGAATCGTTACTTAATATATATTCTGTGATAGTTAATGGTAAAATAAGGATGATACTGATTAATAATAGCATGTTGCTTGAATCATTTATTATAGTAGTATTGTTTAATGCGGGTGACCTTGAAAAAACCTGTGCGAGGAGGAGCTATATTAATAATCAAAATAAAAAGGTAAGACTAGAAAACATCGACTGCTTGCACTTCCAGTGTTGCCAGAGCAAAAATTGTTGAGCAACCAAGAATGTGTTTTAAATAGTTTTATGCGTTTCAAATATTGAAACACATTAAAAACAATCTGTCGTCCTTGACTATGAATCACCTCCTTATTCATAATATTACTCTAAAAAATATCATAATTAATCATTGAACGAACATTCTTTTTAAATACTTACATTGCTGAAGAAATTAACTATCAGTTAGTTTTGAAAAAAACTGTTTTGATGACTATTACTTGATACAAATATTAAAACTGAAAACAATAATACCTTGATAAGAGCGAGAATGACAATGACAGTTACGGTTCACATTCGCTATATACAGTATTGGGATCCGCTGAGTATGTGCACTGTTGCCACAGCAAATATTTACCGATAAATAAACTACGAACCTAGAATTGTTTATAAGTCACAACAAGTAAAAGCTCCGATATTATATGGAGGTCTGGATTTATTTCATATATTTATGAATTTCTAGATACCGCCAGCATGAACGGGGTCCTTACAAACAATATTTTACTTAACGTAATAAATGGGATATTCGTGACGACGTATTAAAGCCACATTGCTAGCAAGATGTTTGTGGGTTGTACTGTAGCGTTGTGAATCTTGAGGTTTAAGTTTAAATTGAACCTATTGCGCATGTTACGTCACCCGCCATGAGATAATAATACTACTCTACCATATAATAATTGATGTCATGTGAACAGGTATATCTTGGAGGTGTCTCCAATATATCACAGATCTCCACATAAGATTATACACACTACACACTTAGAAAAATACTAAAGTTACAAATCTAAATAATCCGGTTTGATAATATGTCTAGGTCTTTCAAGTACATTATGTTACCTTGTGTTTAACTGCTTACTCCTCTCTATCTAACACCAAAGAAACGCCATTTTACTAAGAGCTAACATTAATGTCTACACTACTATCTGGAAGCAAATCTGATTTTACCAAAGGCTGTTTATTCATGTTTACCTCCGCATGGTTTCTTTCACCCATGTATGGCACGATCCTACATGCAGCCCGCTCACTTCACTATCCAATTCAGTTTCCTCAGTTTTACCACACTTTAACATTTGCTCCGCATGCTTTTTCCATATAATATTACTTTCCTTAAGTAACTTACACAAATAATGTCTTAGTCCTAAAACTTTTAACACTATAGCCTCTCTCCAGACATCCTTTTTCTCTACCCTATAAGCCCTGACATAACATATCTCTCCCTTTCCAAACTAAACATCTCGTTTGCCGTGATGATATCTTATTTGATTCTCTCGAGTAATATCGCGCAATTCCTTCCTCATGAAATCTAATCTAGTTTTAATGTTTCTGTTGAACATTATCTGGGAAGGACACTCTTCAGTAGTACAATGGGATGTGTTCTGATAGGTGAACAAGTAACTACTGATTATTGTACTTAAAGAAGTCTCCTTATTACACATATCCCTCAAAGCTTTAGTTAATTCATTCTTAAAACTTCTAACATGGTATTCTGCCTCTCCATTTGTGGAGGGGTGCTATGGCGCTTGTGATTGAATAAATTATTCGCTTCTCATTTTCATCTTTCTATAATTTAATATTATTGTGACGTCACTGCTAGGTGGGGCGTACGTGTGAAAACAGATGCTGACGAAACATGGCGGAAAAAGGTATAACGGGTTGTGTGTTTTAAACGAACAATATTTATTTTTGATTTTTACGTAATTATAAGTACGCATAATTGTGATTATGTTAACATAGATAAATATCCATATAGAATGAGGTGTTAATATTTAATCACAAGTGGTAGCAGAGCATGGTTGCTGCGTTTTATAATTCGTAAAAATTGTACTACAAAATAAGGTCAGGTTTAATGGTGTCGTGGCGGTGGCCAGCTCAGTTTTTCGTGGTTTGTAGAAGCAGATGCACAAAATTTATTTATTTATTTATTTAAATACTGGGAACAACCCGGGAATAAATAATAATAGATCCAAATGTTATAGGTGTGGAAAAGTTGGACACTTTAGGGAAGATTGTAGGGTTAATATAAATAATAAATCTTACAACGAAAGTACCTTGTCCGAACAAAATAAATTTAATATTTGTAGAGGTAATCGTGTTAGAAGTAATAATTCTGATGGTAATGGAAAATTAGGGGAAGCTTTCATTTTAGTTGCCTTTTGACTGGTCTAATTACAATACCAGTACAAGAGGATGATCATTGGGTACTAGACAGTGGTGCCACCCACCGTTCAAAGATTTCTTGGTGTGGAATTCGTAAGAAATGGAAAACAAGTTTTGTTACATAAAAAGTCTTATTGAGAAATTGGCAGAGAAATTAGAAAATAACAGAGCTAAAGGTTTTAATTCCTTTGGATCCTGGGGTGAATTTAAGGGATTTGAACTATAGGGAAGAAGTTTTTTCATGTTAATATAAACAATTATATGGCAGTTTGTTGTTCATAATGTCACGGACAAGATTTGATATTTCTTATGCGGTGATTCATCTAGCTCAATTTGCGTCCAAGCCCAATTATAGTGTTTGGCAATTATTATTAAAGGTTTTACAATACCTCTACCAGAAATTTGGTAACTGATTTGTCTAAAGTAACTGGTGGCAATATCAGAATGTTTACTTATGCATCGTTTGGAACTTCATTAAATGATAGGAGTCTATTAGTGGCTATTTATTATTTCTAGACTATGTTCCCAATTGGTTGGCGGTGTTCAGTTCAAAAATATGTCAGCAAATCATCCAGGGAGTCTGAGTACATAGCCATGAGTAATGCAGCAGTTGAGTTGCAATGGTTCATGAGAATACTGATGGAATGCTTATGTTTAGGATTACCAAATTTGTATGCAGATAATCAAGAGCGCAATATTTTTGTAAAGAATTGCGCTATTAACATCCGATCAAAACATCGATGTGCAATGTCATTATATCAGACAACTTTATTTAGAAAAATGGTTTTAATTAAAATATGGTAATACTAAATCAAACTGGGCTGATATATTAACCAAAGCATTTTATTTCCCTAGGTTACAATTATTTCTAAGTAAATGGTTTGTTGAATTTTGTCAAGGTGATATTGAGAAAGGGAGCGATTGTGATTGAATAAATTATTCTTTTCTCATTTTCATCTTTCTATAATTTAATATTATTGTGACGTCACTGCTAGGTGGGGCGTACGTGCGAAAACAGATGCTGATGAAACATGGCGGAAAAAGGTATAACGGGTTGAGTGTTTTAAAACGAACAATATTTATTTTTGATTTTTACGTAATTATAAGTACGCATAATTGTGATTATGTTAACGTAGATAAATATACATATAGAATGAAGTGTTTATATTTAATCACATGGCTGATGTCATATGAACTATACCATTCTCTTTACAAAATAATTCGAACTCCTCTGAAACTAACTGTTCACTATTATCAGAAATTATTTTATTCGGTAATCCATATCGAGCGAAATAGTCTCTTAATCTTTCTAATGTTTCTTCAGTAGCTATTCTACTTATTTGGTAAACTTTGGACCATTTTGCAAATGAATCAATAATTAATAAAAAGATTTTACCCTGAAGTGGACCCAAGAAATCAATATGGATTCTATTCAAAATGCCCTTAGACTTCAAATTTGAGTAAAGTGAACTTCGGAGGATTTCTAGAATTAGATAAACACACTTCACATGTTCCACCTAACGCCTCAATCTCGCTGTTTAATTTAGGCCACCACACATATTGTCTAGCCAGTGCTTTCATTTTCTCCATACACATATGTGCGGCATGTAATTCCCTCAACATTCTTCCCCTTAGTTTTGTAGACAAAATTACAGGATATCCCCACATCAATAAACCATTCTCTATATATATTTCATCTTTCTTATTATAGTAGGGTTTTAATTCGCTCTCGACCTCCTCTGGCCACCCTTTCCTCACGTATTTCGTAACCCTACCTAAGACAACAGCCCTACTGATTTTTTTTTAATACTGAAACTATCAATAGGTATGTTTCCCTCTATGAAAAAATTATCCCCCTTAATTGAGATATAATTAATATTTAAAGGTAATCTGGACAGCCCGTATGCCCCTTCGTTTAACCTGATAGATATTTAAATGTATACTCAAATTCGCTCAAAAATAAAGCCCAATGCTGTAAACGTTCCGCTGACATCTGCAGAACTCCGTTGTGTTCCCCAAAAAGAGCTAACAGCGGTTTGTGATCAGAGCACAACATAAATTTATTTCTCATCAATACTGATAGAACTTTTTACAGACCAATAGACCACCAAAGCTTCTTTATGGATTCCCGAATAATTCTTTTCAGTTAAATTTAATAATCTAGAAGCAAAACAAATAGGTTTATCGGTACCATCTGGCAATAAATGTAACAGTGCCGCTCCAAGTCCTATGTTGAACGCATCACAAACTAATTTAATGGGTAATTTTGGATTAAAATGAGCCAAATTTTGATCACTAATTATTACATTCTTTGCACACTTAAAAGAGTCTTCACAACTTTATTCCAATTAAACTTCCTATTCTTTTTTAACAAGGGCTCTAAAATTTCAGACAATGTATCAACAAACTCCAATTCTCAGCAACGGTTGTTTGACATTTTGATTTATCGTAACCTTATAATCGGTGCAAATTCTAACTTGGTTTTTCCCTTTTTAAAAGGTTACTAATGGTGTCCCTCCAGGCATTATTATCAGTCGACTCTATAATACCTTCTCCTTCTAGTCTGTTAACTCCTTGTTAATAAATTCTTTGAAAGCAAAGGGAATGGCTCTAGGTTTTATAAAAACTAGTTTAACACACTGTAAACACGTTACACCGTACAATTACGTAAATATGCTTTTGACGTTTCTAAATATTCTTTTGGAACCATGTTTTAGTTACATGTTGTAATATAGTTTTTTTTACTGTTTCCGATTTTTTTCTTTGTATATCACCCACTCCATTCTGCGACGTTTTTGAGCTAGTCCGAACTCTAATTCTTTTAGAGTTTGATTCTACCATTCTGTCCCTGTTTTGTTGTGGTACCAGTGTGGCCAATTTTCTGTCCTTACTTTGCTGCTTTCTTTCTTGTCTGCACGGAATGCCGTAACGTGTTAAAATTTATTTTAAAGAAAATAATTTTATTGCTTTTGGTTATATTGCTTTTTCATTAATTAGTGCATTGCTATGAAAGGGATTTGAAATATCTCACCTACTTGTTATTAAGTATTCTTAAAATTTTGGTATATTGGGTGCGTTCACATTTGGTTTGTCCATCGTAAATTAATAATTACACCATAAACTAATAAATGTAATCTTACTACTTTTTGTTTAGCTAAAGTAATGCCATTGTGCTACACTGTTCTACTTTTTACATCCCTTTTATTTAATTGCCACTTTACTCTTTCTAAGTTTAATCAATCAAAATCAAGATTTAATACAATTTTAGTTTTTAAAGACATGGTATTGATAAATTTTTAAAGTAATGTTACTTGTTTTTTTCTCTTAGCAAATAAGTTGAAGCATTTGCTGGTATGCATTCAAAGTATAGTTTTGGTATTAATTTTGTATGATCCTATTAGGAATACCAAGTGAACCCTGGAATGTAACATTGCAACAGTGTAATGGTTCTTACGTCTCAATATCTTGGAATCCTCCTATACAACCACAAGGAATAATTACAACCTATGAAATTTGTTGGTATCCACCTTATCCTCCATTACAACTACAAGTTTATGGCAATAGTACTTCATTTATAATCAATGGTGAATTTGAGCATGGACTTAAATATTCATTCTATGTAAGTATACAACCAGCGTACAATTTTATAAATCAAGTATTTGATTCATAGGTCATTGCTTATAACAGGCGCAATACAAGTCGACCCTCTGAAATAAAATCAATTACATTAGATGGTGAATCAGATTTAGGTGTTATTACCAGTTTCAATGTCCTTGCATATGCTGATAACAGTGTAACTGTAGCATGGAAGTTTGATAAATTAGTGGATGGTTTTGTCGTTACTACAGAGGGTGATCCTCCATATCCCAAATTACCAGATAAGATCACTGCTAATAATAGCATGACTATTAGTAATTTAGCACCTGACACCTACTATACATTTTCTGTAAATTGTTAATAGGTTTGAGCTTTTAATTTTACTCAATATTTATAGGTGACTGCCTTCAAAGGTTCATTGCGAAGTGCTACTTCTGTATTAAGAACAAAGACTAGCGGTATGTTTTTACCAGTAATTAATGATTTAGTAGCCACGCTTGACCCATTTATTGGTACATCAGTTTACCTTAACTGGGAACAACCAGTTGATACCCGCAAAGTTAAATGGATTTATGGTGTTTATTATGGTGTAATTGAAGAAGATGTTCTTGAAAGTATGTCTGATTTACTTTTGCAGTAATAATTATTTAATTTTTATTTAGGACCTCGTTTGAACACCTCTGACTTATTTATTATTGTTACACAATTAGAAGCTTGTGAAACATATATATTTAGCGTAGGAATTATTGCACCACTTGGAATTGGAAGTTTGTCAGGCTCGTCAACTTCAATAACTACCTCCCTTAATAAAGGAGCCTCTCCAAAACAATTAATTGCTGTTGCAGATCCTCAAGACAATCTTACCATGTTGGTGCAATGGGAAGCTTCTTGTCCTATTATACGTCAACCAATCGGCTATATAGTAAGCATAATCCTATAATTCATTATTTATGGCAGCGTTATTTACAGGACAAGCATAAAAAAGTTTTATAAACTAGATACTTATATTAAAGTATTTTAATGTTATAGTTTAAACCTTAAAATATGCAATTATTTTTATCGCTTTACTTTGGTGGGAGTTTCATGTAGGTAGTCAATTCAGGCTGTTGAACTTCTGATTGAATAAGAATGATGCCTTATCAGTAGGTTTTAAGACCTTCACATTTCAAAGAACGTTATAGAAATGTTACTTAACAAATTAACCTATCAAGTGAAGTTGGCTTCACAACACAGAACACTGATTATATTTTGTTACTCCTAAAATGTGCTCTAAAGTTAAACTATATTTGGTGTTAACACTGAAAAGTTTAATCAAATTAGGCTTATTCTCATTTCGTGCATTACCCCAGAAATTTAAATATAGTTTTTTCAGATTTTTGTTTAGGAATTTAGCTCTCTTCAGAACGTACTCAAAAGTTGAAATCTCAAACAATAAAAACAAAAAATATATACTTTTGTGTAGTCTATTCCAACCTCACATGGGTCGACACTAAACACTATTTAAGTTTCAAAATCTCCTTACCATTTTAGTGTGCTAAAATAAAATGTGTTGTAAAATTTAAATAACTAGGCATAAAAATATGCATATATATATATATATATATATATATATATATATATATATATATATACCCTATTCACGTTAAATATGGGATGACCTCATAATTTAAATAAATGCTGCGTTATAATGGTTAAGCTATTTTATGTGTATTTCCTGATCAGAGTAACCATTTCTTGTGCATGCGAATCCAAATATTTAGGCATTCTAAATGTTAAATACTCGAAACTTGCAATGTATAAAGTGTTTTAGTCCTAAAAAGAACTGTTTTATTTAGCAAATATAAAGCACAGACGATTTACTACAAAACTAACCAATGACAATAAAATGAGAAATTTCAAAGTAATACAAGTAAAAAGTGTTGCAACACTGAACAGAACTGCCAACTGCTACACACTAAATCCTAATATCATAAACCTATGTTCATAGTTACCTTCACATTTTACAATCTCTAGCACTTTATTACTGTTTATGAGGTCATCCTATATTTAAGGTGAATATGGTATAGTATATAACTTTATGGGTTTTAGGTCAGCAGCATTAAAGAATTCTCTTTCTTATAAACCCAATAAATAAACTAGATAATCTACTAAGACCATTAGTAGCATCAAACAATGATCCTACTGAAAACTTATCCAAATTTATAGCTGAAATTTTAAAAAATCTTTAAAAATTAATATTTATAATATTAAAGACTTCTTTGAATTTGCACTTTTTATTAATAATTTTCAATTACCTCCTAATCATGTATTAATAAGTTTAGACGCAATATCACCATTTACCAATATTCCAAAATATCTAGCTTTAAACAACATTAATAAACTATGCAACAAAATCAAAAACAACTGCAAAATATCTAAGCAACAATTCATAAAAATAATGGAATTTCTTTTTGACAGTTGCTACTTCTGTTTCCGCAATGAGTACTACTTACAAACAGATGGTTGTCCCATGGGATCCAATCTAAGTCCCATAATCGCTCAAATTATTATGGATGACATAATGGAAGAAATAATTCCCAAACTATATTTTAAATTACCTTTTTCAAAAAAATTTATGGACGATATTATAACAGCTGTACCATTCGATAAAATTAACTCAATTTTAGAAGCATTTAATAGTTATAACAATGAAATTCAATTTACAATTGAAAACGAACAAAATTATTCAGTCCCTTTCTTAGAACCTTATTAATAAGAAATAAAAAGTAACAAAATTATTCTAAACTAGTATCAAAACCTACCACTACAAGTAGATGCCTAAATTACTACTCTTACCATCCATCTCTATACCATAAAAACTTTACCAAACTTTGTAATATATTAAAAGATAATAGCTATCCTCCTCCTTTAATAAAAAGACTAATATACAACCATCATCATCATTAGGTCTTCAGTCCTGGAACTGGTTAGACATGTACCATCATTGTTCCCTATTCTGAACTAGCCTACAGATTTCCCTGAAATTTGCACAGTCTGCATCTATCACTATCTGATCTAGGTCAACATCTACCTCATTTTTCCTATCTCTGCTTGTAATATATCCCATACTATTACCCAAAAATCCCTTAGAACGTATTCTGCCCTTCTATTTCTCTTATCTTTTTCCCTAGATATCCTTGTTTCCCTACTATTTCTATAACCTATTTGTTATTATCTTTGTCTGTCCATGCTATCGTCCTCATACATCTGAAGCAGAGCATTTCAAAAGACTGTGTATACAGCTCGTTCCCCTTCTATTGTTTTCTAATTTTATGCCCTATTTCACCGAGATTCAGTGAAGAGGGTTAAGCAACCTGTGGCTACCAAGATCCCCCAACACTTAGACCATACACAACCATACACAAAAATAATTCAAAACACTTCTTTCTACTAACAACAATCAAACACCCCAATACAAAATATTTCAATATTTTGACAAATTAACTTCAAAAATAGAACATCTTTAAAAATTTTAACATAAAGCTTGCAAAAAAAACAGATTTAACAATAAATAACCTTTTTTCAAAAGCTAAAGACAAAACCACACCTTCAGAACAAGGAAACACCATATTTTAATTAAATTGTTAAAATTGCTTTAATATTTATATTGAACAAAGTTCACATAGTCTCAAACAACGAATCACACAACACCAAAGTGATATACGCATAAAACCAAATGCAACTGAACTGACCATACACATAACAAAAACAAACCACACTATAGATTTCCACAATCCAAAAATCCTGCATATTGAAAATAAAAAATCTAAACGCGAATTTCTTGAGATGTGTTACATTTATCAAAATTCCAATACATTCAACAAAAAGACAGACATTGGATTTATTCTTTCTTGACCTTTCCTGATAAGCATCAATATTTTCAATTGTTCTTGTGAATTTTAGGTCTTTAGACCTTTTCGTCCAACGCCTCTTCAGAGCAAATCAAAATTTAGAACTTAATGCTCATTTTACCTGTAACAATTTTTTGACACCCGTCTTCAGGGCCTTTTTTAAACGTTTGGGTTTTTAAAATTTTTTATTAGGGCTGTTTTTCGTGTGATTGTTAATTTTTTATATGGTTAAAAGTTTTGACGCCTAATCATACGGAAATTTTTTAACATGATAGTTTTTTATTATTTTAAAGTAATTTTTTCAACTTTAGGTTTTTTATCGTTTAGTTGTTTTTTTAATTTTTTAATCATTTAAACCATTTAGTTTTTTTAATGTGAATTGTTTAGTTTTGAATTTTTTTAAATAATTGGTTTTTCTAAACTAAGTTGATATAATGCAATTTTTTTGAAAAATTTGTTGAAAATTATCTTGAGGTTATTAAGATATGGAAATTGACTGATTCTGACTAGAGGAAATGAATATTTTTTATTTTAAATAGAAAATTATGTGTAATGAAGATTTTATCGAGGAGCGAATTGAGTCATGAATTATGAGTTAGGATGTGAAAAAAATTAATGATTTAACAAGTTACCGGATCAATAAAAATTTCAGGAAAACATAATTATGATGTACGACGGCATTGAGTTAGTTATTGAATCGGAAATAAAGTTTGTATGGAAAATATTTTGCTCTTAGAAGTGATGTATTTCTTTTTATGTTTGTTTACAATTATTGACAAAGTTTTTATAAAAAGTTGTGAAATAGTTACAATAATATTTGTGTTATTACGCACCAAGGGTATCGATTCGATTGCCGTGAGTTTTCATTAAACTTAAAAGTCTTACATTTCCCAGTATTTATATTTTGAATTGTTTATTATTTGTTAAAAATCATTCAACGCAATATATGCAGCATAGTTATCTTCATATGTTCAATACCCATTGCAGAACGAATTTGATTATACCATTTCATCGACTAGCTAGGAGCAGGTATGAGGCTAATTACTATGGCTGTATATTTTACAACTCCTTACACATTGGTATTAAGAATTTGCATATTAAATCGTTTAAAAGGATTAGGGTTATTAAAAATTACTTGCTTGATAATGGTTTTTATTCCATTGTTGAGTTTCTGAACAAAGTGAATGCCTGTATTTAAAATAAATAAAGGTTAATCCTGAGGAATTTGGTACAAAAACAAAATTTTAAAACCAAATGGGATTTGTAATAAAAACTGAGGACAATAATTTAAATTGATCTAAAAATTCAAATATTCATCGGGCCTGAAGAAGCATGCTTGTTGCGTCTGAACGTAAAATATTTTTCCCCCCAAACTTTATTTCCGGCTCAATAACTGACTCCGTGCTGTCGTACGTCATTATTGTGTTTTTCAGAAAGTTTTCTTAATCCGGTAACTGTCAAATCATTAATTTTTTTCACATCTTAACTCGTAATTCATAACTCGATTCGCTTTTCAATAAAAAATCTGTATTACACATAATTCACCATTTAAAATAAAAAAATTTTCTCATTTTCTCTGGTCGCAATCAGTCAATTTCTGTCTAAAAATTTTCAAAACAATTACATCTTATCAACTTATAGAAAAAGACCAATAATTTAAAAAAATTTATAACTTACAAACTCATTAAAAAAAATTTTACATTTAAAGGATTACAAAATCAACAAATTTATGGTCTATATACAAGGTGCCAAAGTTAACGTGTCTACCACTGGTAATTCGTTTATTCTTAGAGATAGAAAGTAGGTTAAATGGGGAAAGTGTCAGTGTATTTCATTGTCATTTAAGGCAACTAAACACATTTTTTTCTATCACTTCCGGTTTAACCGGAAATATAACCAACTTTGAAATTCTTAAAGGAACACCCTGTATATTATAATAGTTTTGGATAGGAAATACCTTTGGCTTTATAAAAATATAAGCATTAAGTATACCTGGAATGAAAAATAACGGAGATATTTGACATTTCTTATTTTTACTTTTACAAAAATCATACTGTCGGATACTATCATAGGGCTATTACAAATAAACCGATATTTCGTACCCTTAAAAATGCTTGCTGGTTCGTTCTGCAAAATAAGACATGTATACTTGCGAAGCGGTAATATATTGAACATAACGAATCTTCATATAAACAAATAATAATGAATTGGTAACTTAGAATGGCGAATTATATCCACTTTACATTTTTACGTAGACAATACAACTTTGATTACATTTTTACAACCGCACTTCACCAACGTTCAATCGGAAGTGTTCTTACGAGAGGGGAGAAAAACAAAAACCAAGCATTTAAACAGGTAAACATCGATACTGTCCTTGTTCAAAAGCAAGGTTACCATTACTTGAAAATTAAACGGCACAATTTGAGTTTATGAATAGCGGAATTTGTACAAATCTAAACACATACTATCCATCAAAACATTGATAACAAAAAAACAATATCAGTTATAATCAGATATCACTTTTAGTGTTTGTTCTAATTTTATACACTATTATTATGATATTCTAAAATGTTTTTTCAAATACTGAGAAGGTGGATATGCTAGAAGTGTATTTTTCATGCCAAAAAAATGCTACCAATGCGTGGCGATTGTATTCAGAACGCTACCCACAGAGAAATCCCCCAAGTATGAAAATATTTTCAAGACTTAAGACTTCTCTACGAGAAAGGGGAAGCTTTAATAACTCTGGACGAAAACGACAAGCACATATAGTGACTGAACTAGTAGAAGAACAAGTATTTGTGTTGTTTGAAGCTTATCCTCAAATGTCTACACGGCAAGCTGCAACCAAATGTGGTATTTCCACAAAAACAACTCGCCTAATTTTAAAAACGTATCTTTATAGACCATATAAGATTATATTAGGGCAACATTTACATCCACGAGATCAAGATAAACAGTGCAGTTTTGTAACTGGTTGTTAGATAATATTAGAAGAGACGGAACTTTTCCAAATTACATCCTATGGTCAGACGAATGTAAATTTTTTTAATAATGGCATGTTTAACCGAAAAAATAATCATTACTGGTCTACTGTCAATCCACTACAAACCAGAGCTAGGAATTATCAGCGGAAGTTCTCAATTAATGTTTGGTGCTGAATTTTCAACAACAGAATTGTCGGGCCATTTTTTTATAAGGGAACGTTGTCAACAGGAAGATATCTCGACTTTTTATGAAATTATGTGAAGGACTGGTTGTATAACTTGCCACTAAATCTACGACAAAAATTGTACTTCCAGCAAGAGGGTGCATCTGCACATAATGCTGTTTTATGAAGACAGTACCTTACCCAAATGTTTGGTAATAAATGGGTAGGAACTCACGGTCCTACAAAATTTCCTCCTTGATCGCCGGACTTAACCCCACTAGATTTTTTCTTATGGGGTTATTTAAAAGACATCATGTATAACCAAACACATGAATCCGTTGAAGCCTTGCAAAACAAAATTGAAGAAGTAATAAGAGAATTTGTTAGAAGAAAACTATGTAGCATATGCAAGAACATACTGCGACAAGCACAATTGCATATAGAGAAACAGGGGATCAATTTCGAACAATATCTATTGTAAATATGCAAAAGTTGTAATATCTCTGTTATTTTTCATTATAGACATACTTAATGCTTATACTTTTGTAAAGCCAAAGGTATTTCCTATCCAAAACTATTATAATATACAGAGTGTTCCATTAAGAATTTCAAAGTTGGTTACATTTCTGGCTAAACCGGAAGTGATAGAAAAAATGTGTTTAGTTGCCTTAAACGACAATGGAATTCACTGACACTTTCCCCATTTAACCTACTTTCAATTACCAATGGTAAACACGTTAAATTTGGCACCCTGTATACGTTAATGCTAAAAAAGCGACTAAAATCTCAAGTTGAAAAAATTGCTTTAAAATAATTTTAAAAAACTATGTTATAAAAAATTCCTTATGATTGGGCATCAAAACCTATAACCATATAAAAAATTAACATAATCACGCTTTAAAAAAAGTTCGTGTGCTGTTTTAAATTTTTTCGTAAAGAAAAAGCAAGTTACATCTTGAAGCTGGTTGTGTTTCAAATTACGTCTAACTTAATCTCACATCATCCCCCCTACCATACCGTCACATCGCCCTTATCACATTTTCAATGTGTTCTTAATACCAGTTCACGAATACGTAATTTCAATCTCTTCCTTTGGGGTCCAATGAATCTAATCTCACACTGTAAAATCCTATTCCTTGCGGTCAGCTATGTAAACTTTCAATCTACGTTAGGTTATTATTTCCTTACTTTGTATGTAATGTAAGTACATTATGTTATAATATGGTAACGTTTTAATGCTCTTGGTGGTTGAGAACGATATTTAACTATTGTAGATTATCTAATTCATGGGAAATGCATATGCAGTATTTTTTGTCATGAGATCGGTTTGCATTTGCGGTTAATTAAGTCTTTGTCCTGAATCATTTCGTTGCAATGTGTTTAAATGAAATAATGTTATACCTTAATAACTGAATTATTTTTATAGAAACAAAATGTGAGGTATCATGTTTAATTAAGATTAATTATTTATGAAATTTTTTTATACAAAAGTTTCACATGTAGTAGGATAACGCAATGTGTTACAAATTATTGCTTATTTGCATAAGTAATAGCTTATAAAATACTGTGAAAGGTGTTATAGTACCGGGTGCCACTGTTATACTCCCGCGCAACTGTTATAACCCCGGCGTCACACGTTCAAAGCCACTTCCACAGTTGGCAACACGGATACTATCCACGTTCACATTATTGCACAAGATATTACGACATCATTTCGTGTCAAATTGTATCACATGCCAAATATGTTTACAGTGATACAAGATGCACCCTAAAAAAGATAAAAAGCACTCACCCAAAAATGTGGAACTCTTCACGATTTCGCAGTCATCCTTGCGCAGGAGCAATTTCGATTTCCATGTATCTCGTTTGGCGTTGTTTGGGGTGGGATACGCTATGCCCTCGTTGAAACCAGATTTAACGTCTTCCCTCTTCTTCTGTTGGTAGGCAGGACGAAGGAATAAGGTGAAGGCATGCTAGAAGGTAGGGATAAAGGGAAACCTACATTCTGAAAGAGAAAAGACAAAGGAAGGACACAGGTAAACGTCACTGTTCGACGTCTCGTTGGCTAATTATGTTGTGTCCAAACCACACATTCACCCATCACTCCACGTCTGCGCATTCCTTTTGCGCAAACGCAACTGTCCGAAATAACGGAAATGAACAAGCCTATTTTAAAAATAATGGCGGGAATTCACTCACAAATTTAAAAGTGTGCATCTCCAAATTTGGAATGTAACAATCGCGACAAAGCCATAAAAGAAATAAACCTTGAAAATCGAAAATGACTGTTAGCACGGTAAAAGCTTAAAATCTAAATCCTAACTAACCTACTTATACCCTAACTTAAATTTTAGAAAATATTTTAGGTGCCACCTGGTTTTTCAACCGATAACACGTCTTACGATTAACCAGGAAACGGAATGTGTAGCCCTATTGTTTATGAACTACATTTATAAATGCACACACGAGTCTTTGATGTGGCACAGTTATAATCGACAGCACAAATTTGTCGGAAAGCACAAAACACTACTAAAACTAAAACGAATGCGACAAGTCGCCTAACATATGTACTATAACTAAAACTAACATTGCAGTTTTCTAAGTGTACACGCACATAAGCTTTGCATCTAAACTGTTTTTTCTTTGGCAAGAAAATGCACAAATTTCAAAATTTCCAAAAGAGCAAGTTATTCTGCACTTTAACAAATTTTTGTGTACTGGTATTCTGGCTTAATAAACAATACACATCAAAACTTTTTTATGACATGGTTGTGAATTAACAAATTTACCTACAGTATCATCATACTAATTTCTTACGTTACTAACTAAACAAATTATATTGTTACCATCAGGTTCGCTTCTTCAGTCAATATTAAAAAAAAATAATTCCTACGTCTGATCGTAAATACCAAACGTTAGGAAAACAAAAAAGATAAGGCAAAGTCTCAAGTTATTATCAAAGATAATAGGTAAGATAAAACTAGATAACAATAGATGGATCCGAAACGTCCCAGCACGCTAAGGCACGCTACGACTACATACATTAAAGATATAGCGTAGAATTCCCCAGCTCACCAAAGATACAAGATAGAGTGGCTCCTTGAAGCCATTATATAGGTAAGATACTCATATCCCCTAGAAGAGAGCGACCTGTGAGGCAGGCCCGTTAGTTATAACGGTATGAGGGACCGAGAAAATGCATGTGGAGGCATTCCTGCACCCGGCATGGAACGATATTGCTAAATATTTTTGTGGGTGTGTATGTGTGTGAGAGAGGTATGTACTTGAAATGATACGTATTCAAGAAGAGGCCAATTGCTGAGCTAGCCAGGGTGAGTAGAGAAATCCGAAGGGGTCCAAAATAAAGGGTAAGAAATTCTTTTTTATAAAACTTTTTTGAAAATTTTATGTTGGCCCAAGCGGGGGCACGAAATTTAAATGAGTGCCACGGCACTTTTATGGCATCCAACGTGGACACGAAATTTAAATGAGTGCCATGGCACGTTTATGGCGCCCAACGTAGCGCGCCATAAAAGTGCCGTGGCACTCATTTAAATTTTGTGCCCCGCTTGGGCCAACATAAAATTTAAAAAAAAAAATTTATAAAAAAGTTTCTTACTCTTTATTTTGGACGCTTCGGATTTCTCTGTTCACCCTGGCTAGCTCAGCAATCGGCCTCTTCTTGAATACCTGTCATTTCAAGTACATACCTCTCTCACACACACACCCTCAAAAATATTTACCAATTTATACAACACACACTCTCTCTCAGCTCGCCAGTTTCCTGGAATAAAATTCTCAAATTCTACTTGGAACTCGAGCCCTCACGTTCGGGTCGCCATAATGCTCCACATATCCGCTATCTATCCCCGTTTCACGCATATTTCTTGTCTCCTTTAAAACCCCTCTTAAGTTACAGAAAATTGATATTGTAGTCGTCCTTCACAGTTACCCTTGTATATCTTACGTGACTTCTACCCCAATTGTTTATCTATACGTTTTTCTGCCTGTTTTATATTATCGATCGTTTATTCCACTCACTCCTCAAGGCACTTGTTATTGTAGCTGCTTATACAAATTGACTGTTGAAAACAATTTCTATGGAATTCTGTCTTAACGTTTATTCAAGTTCGCTGAACGTAACATTTAACCAACAGGTGTTTCTTAAAATAATCGACCGTTTGAAAATAACAATTCCTAGATTCTCCCCTTCGTAGTATTTGTATAAACGAACGTTGGCTTTTAAATGAACATTTGCGTTTGAAATTATTGATTTTCTAAGCAAGCACGCTCCCTTCTTGCTTTCATGCGTTTGATTAAAAGAAATTATAATTACTTATGCGTATCCTTGAGTTGTTTATGTACTCTAAAATTTTCTTCCCTTATATAATTTTCCCATTCCAATTTAAATATAGAAACATACTTTAATACTTGTCCGTTTCCACTATATAAATTAATTAATTTGGCACGTAAATAATTTGCTCCTATTTCCATATACACGGTTGCTAAAATTTCATTGTCTACACCTATTTATCCTCTAAATCCACAACTATATATATATATATATATATATATATATATATATATTACTCATATTTAGACCAGGGTAGAAAATTAAATAATCACGTCAAATAATTTTAATCACCGTGTATAAGGAATTTCATTAAATAATACGCTTTATTAAAACCTTGAAGCATAAATAAACTCGGTTGTTTCAGTAAAAATAAGAAATTTAAATTATTTATAAGACGCTTTATATCAAAAGAAGCAGTATTGAAAAGCTCTGCGTGTAATGTAATTATTCCTAAACAAAGAGAAATTACGTGCAAAGTTTATATTAATTAACCCTATTTTAAGTAACCGGTAGTAAAACAAAGTGTACATATAATAATTAATATTTAAGTTGTATTCGCTAAAAATGAAAAGGATAGAAATCAATTTTAATTGGAGTTAATTAAACCGTTAATAACATATAATACCTATAGAAACTTGTAAAAACCCAAGATTAAAATACCACGGAATAAAGCTCTGAGAATTAATAGTATGTTTGAACACCTGGGTTTATTTAAAAAGCTCATTCGGCGTAAATTTTGCAGATAATTAATGTTTCAAAGAATCTTGGGGAAAACGTCGCCTAATAGTTACGAGAATTGCTAAAGCTGGGTTATTGCACACTCCATGTGGACTAAAATAATCAATAATAAAGAATATCAATTTGCACCAATACGAACAGGTTAGAGAAGGAAAGAGAAAATGCGTCAAGCAAAGACACATATTATAAAAGGCGGGATTTAAACAACGTCACGAGGGTCACAATTGGTTAAAAATAGGATGCAAATAGCAGAGGTAGAACAACAATTTCTGTACAAAATTAATTAGTTTTTCTCGGACATGCTTGCGTGTGGAAATTTTCTGAGATTTAAATGGGGCGAGTGAAAATTGTAAAATCGACGCGCGAGCGACAGACTGGGAACATGGCATGAGAAATTTTTAGAATTACCCGTTTTGGGGAACAGACCGACAGACAGGCTTTTGCTATATATACCGAGATGAATATAAACAAGCTCTTTAGACTCTTAGACTTTTGACGATTCGATGCGTTAAAAGCTCGTACATACGCGACTTGATTGAAGATGTTAAACAGTGCATTTTAGTTTGATTAAATAATTTAAAGTTTGCTTGTATATTTTGTGTTTCAAATTAGTTTGTTATTTACGTGCTAACATGTATGTACTTCAGTGCACTTTGATACTAGGTAATAAAATTTAGTTTCACTGTACCAATTAGCAAAATTTACAACGACAAATGTATACACAAAAGTAGGCAGTTTTGGCGTATATTGGTGACAGTCGCATGAATTTCTTTGCTATTTTCGGGGTGTTAATAATTAAATGGTTCAAATACGTGTCTGGATCCATGAAACAAGGGTCAGATAAACACAGATGAGTTCCGGAAAAGCCCAGAAACAACTTTAATTAAATGGTGATGGAGAAAATTTTAAAAGCGTAGAGAATCAGAAGTCGTAAATATAATCCTGTTGAATGGTGTGATTAACTAAAGAAACGATACTTTGAAGCTACGAGGACAGTAACCTTCAGGTAAATTATACTATTTTGTTTGACATTTTGTGTGTATTGAATGACTTTATAATTGATTTACTTTAAATGGACATTAGTGAAATTGTACTAACCATAAAAGTTTAATTTTAAGATGAAATTTGCTTGTTTAAGTTAAAAGGGGTATTTTGTTTTGATGTTCGGGAATATGATGAAAATTTGGGTATGTCTTTGAGCTCAATTAGACGAACCTGGTTAATTAACGTAAAGGGGTGGTAGATGCTCCCTTTATACTCAGACTCCGGTCTGCTTATATTGTTATATTAATTAGTAGGCATCCAACAAGGACTTTAATTTTGGATGCACATTAAAATGATAATAAAATTAATCTTGAAATTCTTTTTAAAACTGAAATTTATGCTGAGTTTTAATTTTGAAATTTTAATGTATTCTGAATATTGATGTAAATAGAGTTAACGTTGATGTTTGTGGTAGGAATGTGTTGTTTAATTTTATGAATGAGGAGGTTTATAAAATTAGGTGAGCAGCCGAGGCGAAAACAGGATCACAGCAGTTTATGATGCATCAATCGGTGGGACTAGAATTTTTTTGTTGAAAGGACCCAGTTCCCGTATTCAAAGGAGTATATCACAGCAATATATATAAATTCTTACACTCACACATTCACACACATATGCACTGTTAGCGACCACGTGTGCTGACAGCGGCACTGCATGACCTCACGAAAGATTCCCAGAGACGTGGTTTGGGTGTCTGTGAAAACCCTCCATGCAACCATGCGGTGACTGACAGAAATGAAAAGGCAAAGAAATAGGAACGGTAGAAAGAGGGAGGTAGGCATTTTGGAATGCATAAGTGACACTTCCAGGTAGAAGAGAATAGAGGAAGGGCTCGCATTGAGCAAAAGAGACAGAAAAGGTGGATAGAAAAGCACTACTCAACTAGCCAATGTGGTCAGTAGCCCAAAGTGAGGGAAAAATCATTCTTATGTGGTAGACGGGTGTTTCGGGACAAGAACAGGTCTACCGAATGAAAAATAAGGCGGAAACGGAGACAGCAGGATAAGAAAAAGTAGAGTTTTGGACGAGCATCGGAGAGAAGGTAGAGAGTTGTCCCTGTTAAGCACAGATCGGTCTGAAGGACCACCTGCTATATTAATCAGACAAGTTAAGATCCATCATAAGTTACAAAATTACTAGACTCTTAATGAGAACTAGTACAATCATTTTCCTAATGAGTGCATCCACTACGATAATAAAATCAGATAAGAGTTGAAACAACAACTTAAAAGTATCACTACAGATATCTTCACACAAAAAACCAGTTTCAAGGTAATTTTTAGAAACAGTAACGCCATAAACACACAAGAATGCCTAACTATAAGCAGTTAAATACAAATACACTGTCCTATATGCTAAAACAACCGAAAATTCGAGAAGACATCAATAAAAAGCGATAGCACCTCACCACGAAGTTCAGTAAAAAACAAACAAAAAAAATGTTTATATGTTCTAGTAACTTAATAGAAAAAGGAAACAAGTAACGATAAAAGATAAGGTGGGCGACTGTAATATTTCAGAAGAAAAGCGCATGGAATAGAAACTCCTAGTTTTTTGCAACTGCGAATATGGACTATTTCTTACAATGGCATAGGCCGCGGCTCCTATAGGAGTGCAAAGAAAAAAGCATCCACTCAACATCAGCTAAAACCAATAATAAAAATTCAATGAGTTATTACAACCAAAGTTACGACAATCACCATGTAATTAAACAGCGTAAGATAAATGCTGAAAACAAAATACTGTGATGTAGAAAAGGTACTAGGATTAATTAAATGAAGCGACAGAGTTATACTGGGGAATCTAGATAATAAACAGTATGTGACTAACAATAAATTCAAGGGAAAGTCGACAGGTAGCAAAAAGATAGCTAATTTAATGTAAATAAGGCAAAGTATAGAAGGCAAGTGCTGTATAAGAAAAGAAATGGCTGAATAAAGTTAACTAATTCACAGTAGGGACAGAAACATTAGGTAAATCGTTAAAGAAATGAAATGTGAAAAATTTTGTATGTACGCAAAGCTGGAGGATTTTAAAGGTATTTTCATTCCACCTAGTGTGGTCTGAATCGATATATGCAGAGATTAAGACTCAATTTACTGATGACAAAATTGTTGAAGAACAAAAAAAATAATCTTACAACGCATGTAATTGCTAGGGTGACAAGCCCTCCTTTGAGCTTCACCTAGACTAATAAACAAAAACTTCAACATTATCTTCAAAAAAATGATTCGAAAATTACTAGAGCGACAAACTTACCACAAGTCTCGTCTAGATTTATGTAATGCTGAGCGACCAACTCTTCATGAGTCTCGTCTGGACTAACATACTGCTGAGCGATCAACCAGGACGACAAGTCTTGCTAGACCAAATTAAAATGCTGCGTTGTAATACCGATATATCTAACAAATTTGCTATCAAAACAAAATCATGCTCACTACACAAAAGCAATATTCTAGCGATACATGTACAGAAAAACCAGTATACCAAATTATTAAAGTATTACTTTTGTATCGAGGAATTTATAAAACAACCATCGTAGCTAAAGGGGATAGTAAATGAACTTAAATACAAAACATTTTCATCAACCTCACTATTGTAGTGTTTAAGAAAGCAGATATAACGAAATCAAATTTACTATAGTGTTTTAGAAGGTATACATATACTAAGATAAGAATTCTGTTAATTGCGTTAGCTGTATATAGGGACAAAATTTTCATTAAGAAGGAATTCGTAACTTTTAGTTAATTATTTAGATTGTAAGGGAACACTTTAGAGTCGTGGTAAACTAAGATAATGTAATAGTTAGGTAAAATTTAAACTAAAACAGGTTTCAATAAACTAAAGGAATTTGAGGTTTGAAATAGTTATTTAACCCAGACCTAGTGTCGTTTTAAGGGAGTTTTTTTAATATCATAATGAATGGTAAATAAAAGCTTTTTATCTATAACTAGAATACTTACAGAAGGAATTATTTAATCCAAAGCACATGTTTAAAGTGAGGTTATGTAATTTGCTAAACACATTTGAAAGGTATATGCTTTAATTTCATCCTAAATTAAGTTAATTATTTGAGAGAATTTAAATATAAATACACTATTTTTATAAGGGAAAATGCCAATTGATTAAGTTAGAAATAACATATATGAGAGGTAAACAATCACTGTTCAAACATGGCCGACTTAATCCTTCAGATTGACATTTCAACTGCATTCGATGTCACGCCAACATAAAATAGAAGTTACCAAATGCAATGTTGCCAGATTATATTTCTTTTATTCAAAAGCCATTAAAAATTTTAAAAAAATTATTTATTATATTTGAGTGAGAAAAAACAATTTCTACAAAAATATTCAAAACTAACACTTACAAGATAAATAAGAGGTGAAGACAAATTTTCAACAAAACGTTTAGGCGCCACTGTTATACTCCCGTGCAAATGTTATAACTCCGGCGTCGTGCGTTCAAAGCCACTTCCACAGTTGGCAATACGGATACTATCCACGTTCACATTATTGCACAACAAGATATTACGACATCATTTCGTGTCAAATTGTATCACATGCCAAATATGTTTACAGTGATACAAGATGCACCCTAAAAAAGATAAAAAGCACTCACCCAAAAATGTGGAACTCTTCACAATTTCGCAGTCATCCTTGCGCAGGAGCCATGTCGATTTCTATGTATCTCGTTTGGCATTGTTTGGGGTGGGTTACGCTATGCCCTCGTTGAAACCAGATTTAACGTCTTCCCTCTTCTTCTGTTTGTAGGCAGGACGAAGGAATAAGGTGAAGGCACGCTAGAAGGTAGGGATAAAGGGAAACATACATTCTGAAAGAGAAAAGACAAAGGAACGACACAGGTAAACGTCACTGTTCGACGTCTCGTTGGCTTATTATGTTGTGTCCAAACCACGCATTCACCCATCACTCCACGTCTGCGCATTCCTTTTGCACAAACGCAACTGTCCGAAATGACGGAAATGAACAAGCCTATTTTAAAAATAATGGCGGGAATTCACTCACAAATTTAAAAGTGTGCATCTCCAAATTTGGAATGTAACAAAGGATCAAGTCAAATGCTGTTTTTTTTGTCAAAATTTGCTATATTGAACGTGTTTTGTAAATGAAAGTTTAGTTATATAAAGAACATGTAATTGTATGCTGGTATTTATAGTTAGTTGTTATTCATTATTATTTCTGCTTTAATTCATTGTTTATATCTTATTTTTTTAGATTACGGTTACTGAAAAGAATACAAACCAAGTTTCATCTCACACTATACCTCCATCACAAGATATCGTATTAAGTAAAAAGTTTAAGGTAGAATATGGTGGAATTTATGAAGTGAAAGTGGCAACCGATCAAATAAACTTCATCTATTCATCATCCGTTACGTATCGTGCTCCATCACTTGTAGCACCACATGAAATGCAAGTATTTCCAGATGCAAGTGGTCACTACGTAGTTTATTGGCAAGAACATGATATCCCACCAGAGGTAGGATCATACAAATATGAAGTATTAGTTTCTGAAGGAAATGTATTAAATGAAGCTACTGCTCAGCGATATGAAGTATCAAAACCTCCATTTATGTTTGATATTGCTACCGCACCCATGTATACATTTGGTGTGCGACTGGTTGCCAGTAATGGATATAAATCAATTATAACTGAAGTGTCTAGTACTACATATAAAGTAGAACATTGGCAGAAAGCCGACGCTTCTTCTTTTAACTTAACAGCTGTTGTAGTTACAGCCGCACTTTTAATTTTAATATTAACTGGGGCACTTGGCTTTATTATTATTAGACATAGAAAATTACAAAATAATTTCACTAGATTTGCAAATTCCCATTACGATACACGATCTGGGGCAGCTACATTTGACGATAATGGCTTGGAAGAAGATGAAAGTCCTCAAATTCGGGGATTTTCTGATGACGAACCCCTTGTTATTGCATAATGTGGAAGGAGAAAACATACAGTGTAAAAACAGGGATTAAGTATTTTGTATTTTATGTAGTTACAGTATATTAGCTAAATCACCATGTAGTATATATGTATTAGCATAGTCACCTTGACTAAATGTTGATTTGTTTATAATTTAACTAGTCTTTTTGTTAACTGTACTGTTATGTAGAACTTTATTTCCAGTTGTTTGTTTCCTAAATGACTAGAAATCTTTTTATTTGCCAAGGAAGTATTTAAACTTTAATACATTAAGATGAGTTGTTTATGAGACTATTTGGTTAAGTAAGTAACATAATTTCAGTATATATTTGCTGTAGTTTTTGAAATCATTTATGTAATAACCCTATTACAGCATCTCGAGCTGAAATTATTGTTATGTAGCACTGATTTATTTTAGGTCAAATTTCTGTGATAATCACTAATGATTAGAAACTAACTGATATGTAGTGTTGTATAACACAACAGTAATTTGGAATTTGACTGCATGTATTACCACATTTGATGTTTACCTTGTTCAAAAATATAATAAAATTCCCATGTATGAAAAGCTTTTTATTATCTACAGAAAATACTTTTAAGCACACTTGCAGGTTCAAAAGATCGAAACTGAACCCCTTCTCTGTATTGATATTTTCGATTGCATCAAACATCACCTGTTGCAACCTGATGATGTTCAAGAATGTAGCATGTTACTTTGTAGTAGTGTATGCTGAAACATACTTGTGCATTTAAATTCGGTTATGGCACAAGTTAGTGCTATTCATGGCGAGTGTTGCATGTTAAATCATAAAGAAGAAACAGTAAAGTTGATTATGGATGAGATAGTGTTACATTCTCACTTAAAAAAGCAGATTAAAATAAATGTTGCACAAAAGCTAGTATACATCATTAAGCTTCCTCTGATATTCCTTTAATCGATGACTGAACTAATAAATTTCATAATTGGAGCATTGTCACATTTTAAAAAAAATAAGAAAACATTAAATGTCATAATTTGAGGTAATATTATTTGTTCGGTCTCTTTGTCCCACGTTCACGTGGTTAATTTTAAGTTATTTAAATTTGTAGTCGTAAATCTAGTAGTAAAACTGTCATCCCTTGTTCCTTATATCCTGCCATAAAAATTCCTTGTGCATTTGTGAATAAGGTGGACAGAGTAGTGAACAAACACTTGCTTATGGATATTGAAGCAGAACGGTCGTCGGTTTCTTCGTTCAGTACCGTAAGTTAGTCAAGTACCGCAGACTTTCGTTGTTAAACCCTAAAAACCTCAGTGCAAGTGTAACGTAACATAGACTCAATTCGCATACAGTCCACTTGGCTGAAAGAATAGGAACTGCAGCTTAGAACAACAAAACACCGCGGAGGTAAGTCCATTTATAAATTTATAAGACCCCCCGCGCGTGAACAAAATTGTCCTTCATCACCGGATCTTTAATTAAATAATTAGTTCCTATCCTTTAAGCTCCTTATACCTAAATTTATAAAATTGTCGTAGTTTTTATTATGGTTAAACGTGTTACACAGAAAAGAGCATCTTGCTTACACATTTACTGTAGATTTTACAATACATTCCTTATCCTTTGTGGCAAAGATTAGGGTCGTTGTCGGTATCTTTTTATGTAAACTATTTATGAGGGTTATTGTATCCTAAAGCTTTACCTTATTTGTCACTTCAAGTTGGAGCAACCATTCGGGTTCATGCAACTTGTATAACAAAGGGGTTATTGGTATTTATTTGAAACCTTAAAAGCTTTGTCGGGCAAGCACTGTAGTTAGTTGCATTTTTCTATTAATAATTTAATTTCGTAGATGAATTAGTAATTTAGCGTATTCGAGTCACGCATTGTGTTTACATTAATTTTATTGTCGCTCATTAATCATTAATCAAATATGGTTATATCAATTGATAAAGCTATTCTTGAAGCTAAATTTGTAGTTAAAAGGTTGGATCACATTTACAGTAAGATCAACCAACCGGAAGACGTATCGATTGCTTTAATTAGAGCGTCGATTAAAAGTGTCGAACAGATTGAAACGCTTTTCAAATCCTTTTGCAAGGATATTTTCTTTGATGAAGAAAGTGAACAATTGGATGAATTTTCGGCTCTTAGGGTGAAAATCGATGATTATCTATTAGATATTCGTATTATCGCTGAACAATGCGAATTAGATCGGGTAGAAAATAAGCCAAAGGTGGAAAATATGAATAATTCCTTTTCGTCAAACTGTGCAATTCGCTTGAAACATCTTTCAGTCCCCCGCTTCTCCGAATGCATATCAGATTTTGAGAGTTACAATGCAATCTATAAGCGGTTGATTCATGATAATGTCAGTTTGTCACCCGTTGAAAAATTTTGCCATCTCGTTGATACATTAGATGAGTCGTCGCGTGCGTTGATAAAACACTTGCCATTAAATGATTATGCATACGTGGAAGCCTATAAAATCATTACTAATCGTTTTCAGTCCAAGAGGTTATTACTTTCAACATATTTTAATGCTCTCGAAAAATGCCCTAAGGTCAGTTCCTCAGACTCGCATGCGAACTCCGCAATTAATTAGTTGTTTTGATGAAAATATATTCGCGTTAAGGCAGATGGAAATAGATTTATTAGATTTCATGTTGTTTAATCTGTTATCGAAAAATTAGATACAAACATTTTAAAACGTTTGAATTAGGAAATAATGACGAAATTCCCTCGTTCAAAGATTTAAGGTCGTACATTGAAAAACAATGTAAGGTGTTGGAAATAAATGACATTGCGTCAGGAACATGCTTAAAAGCTCGAGATTCCGTTAAAGAAAGAGAAAAGGAAGGTTTGTTAGCACTTCGCTAAAACTTCTTTAGTTGGTACCACCAATGATGTTAAAATTGTAGTTTCTGTCAAGCTGTGCATCCTATTTATAGATGTAAGAAGTTTCTCGATAAAACCCTCAAGAAAGATTTGAGGTGGTAAAGCTTAAAAATCTTTGCATTAAATGTTTAAATCCTTCACATTCGATAAAATTGTACGTTAGATTGGTCGTGTAGAAAATGTCATCAGTCGCACAATTCGTTGCTTCACTTCGATAAACAAGAAAATCGGTGTCGCCACGCCGACAAACCCATCGTCAAAGGTCAGCGTCTCCTCGGAGAGCGGCGCCTGACTTACTTCTACTAGTAGACCTAGTGAAGACAATCTGTCGCCGTCGGTTGTGCATGAACAACCTGTCACTAGCTCGTTGATTTCGACGTCATTAGAACACACAACCACGCTGTTAGCTACGGCAATGGTGTCGGTGCTTGATTATACAGGAACATTGCAATCTGTTCGTGTAATATTAGACAATGGATCCATGGAAAGTTTTATGACTGAAAGGTGCCGTCAGAAATTAGGTTTAAGGAAACGGAGAGCCAATGTCACTGTTCAAGGACTTGGCTTGAATTCGTCGTTGGTGTCTGGTGCACTATCGTGTGTAGTCAGCCCCTCGGGAGCACGATCTCCAGCATATGGAATTGATTGTTATATTTTACCTAACATTTGTAATCAATTACCTTCGTCGTCGATAGGGGTCAAGGAATGGTCGCATACTCGAGGTTTGGCCTTAGCTGATCCTAATTTTAATGTTCCTGGTAAAATTGACATGCTACTCGGAGCGGAAATCTTTGCTCAGGTTTTGTTGAACGAGTCTCGTTGGGGTGTCGCTAACGAGCCAGTTGCTATTAAAACAACCTTTGGTTGGGTTTTAACGGGAAAGGTCGTTTCGCCGAATAGTTCTATTACGTCGTTTTGTGCTTTCGTTGAGCCCTTAGACAGTGACATTCGTCGATTTTGGGAATTAGAAAATATTCCCTTCAAAAAACACATTTCTCCTGAAGAAGAAAGGTGTGAAAATCAATTTGTGGAAAATTATAGACGTAACAAGGACGGTCGTTTTGTAGTGTCCTTGCCCTTTAAAATTTCGGAACCCTCATTTGTGGGTACGAGATCAATTTGTATTAAAAGATTTTTGTCGTTAGAACGTCGTTTGTTAAAAAATCCTGAATTGTATTCAGATTATAAAAAATTTATGGAGGATTATTTGACAAGCGGTCACATGGTTCAAGTGAAATCGCTTGAAAATTCGTCGGGTCATGAGAAAATGTATTACATTCCCCATCATGCTGTACATAAGCGGGATAGCACTACCACCAAATTGCGTGTGGTTTTCGATGCTTCGTGTCAGGATCAATCTGGAAAGTCGTTAAATGATAGCTTGGCTATTGGCCCTGCTTTGCAAAAGGACATTGCAGTTTTGTTGTTGCACTTTCGTGTACATCCTATCGTAATTACAGCTGACATTAAACAAATGTATCGACAGATTTTGGTTAAAGTTACTCATCGTAATTATCAACGTATCGTCTGGAGATTTTCTCCGTCAGATCCTATTATGGACTTTAAGTTAAATACTGTGACTTATGGAGTTTCGTCGTCGCCTTTTTTGGCCTTGCGTACTGTTCAAGAATTGGCAAGGTTAGAATCAATTAATTTTCCTTCGGCGTCATCGGTATTGGCGAGCGATACCTATGTTGATGACTTAGTCACTGGATGTAATTCGATTGAAGCTGCTAATCAATTAATTGGTGAATTGAATAGTATTTGCTCTAGTGGTGGTTTTCAATTAAGAAAATGGAGAAGTAATTGCCGGAAGTGATGTCCAACTTGAGGGAGTCCCTGTCCAGTTCGGACGCAATTACATTTCAAGATAAAGATAGTGGTTCAATAAAATTTTGGGCCTTTCGTGGCGTGCTCTTACAGATGCATTTTATACAACTTAGACGTTGAAGAGCGCACTTGCACTAAGCGTAATATTTTGTCGGCTATCGCAAAAATTTTTGATCCTCTCGGTTTGATAGCACCTGTAGTACTGTTCGCTAAACGTTTAGTTCAAGATCTTTGGCTATTAGGTCTCGGGTGGGACCAAGAGCCTCCATTGGAAGTCATACAAAAGGGAAACATTTTTGGGTGAATTGCCAGCGGTTTCGAATATTGAGATTTCGCGTCACATCGTATGTCATAATTTTAAAAAGGTGGAGTTGCATGGATTCTGTGACGCTTCTGAAGCCGGGTATGCATCTGTCATCTATTTCCGTTCGTTCGATCTAGAAGGTAATATTACCATTTCATTAGTATGCGCAAAATCGAAGGTTGCTCCTACTAATCGCGTTTCATTGCCCGTCTCGAATTGTGTGCTGCCGTACATTCTTGGCAGATTTAGTAGATTTCGTCAAAAATACTTATACAGATATTTTATCATTTAGTAATATTTTCGCGTGGTCAGATTCTACTGTTGTTTTGTCTTGGATTCGGTCTTCCTCGCATAAGTGGAAGACATTCGTTAGCAATCGTATTTTGCATATTCAAGAACGTATTCCTCCATCTTCGTGGTTTCATGTTAAGTCCCAGGATAACCCTGCGGATTGTGCCTCACGTGGACTTTTGGCTTCAGAGTTGGTTCATCATCCATTATGGTGGACAGGACCTTCTTGGTTAGTGCGTCTTAATGAAGAATGGCCAGTAACATCGCTGCCAAAACTAATCGACTCATCTCAGATGGACGTCGAATATCGTACTCTGTCGTTAACAGTCGTTATGTCTGACAATTTCTTAGATATGTTGTTGGATAAATTTTCAAACCTGCAGAAAATTTGTAGGATTATTACCTGTGTTCGTCATTTCATTCGTAATGTTCAATGTCCAGATTTGCGTTCAAAATATTCTGATAGTTTGTCTCTAGCTCAACAGCAAGAGGCTATACAGTTATTGATTAAAAGAGTTCAAACAAATGTTTTTCCCAAGACATTGCTAATATTAAAACTGGAAAACTTGTTAGTAAACAACTTCGTAGCCTTAGTCCGTTTCTAGATAGTCATGATTTGTTGAGGGTGGGCGGTCGCCACGTAACTCAGAGTTGTCGCATGATGCAAAATTTCCAATTTTGCTTCCTCGGTCGCATCGGTTGACTGAACTTATTATATTAAATTGTCATGAAAGACATTTACATCCTGGAAATCGAACAACTCAATTTTACTAACTCAAAATTATTGGATCTTGTGCGCCAAGAGGGCTATTCGGCAATGTCTGAAATCGTGCATTCGTTGTTTTGTGTAAACCCTGTGGCTTTATGCCCCCTATGGGGATTTACCAGCTTCTAGGTTAACTCCAGGTAAGGCGTTTTTACATACGGAGTCGACTTTGGTGGACCTTTCTCTGTCACGATGAATCGATGTCGTGGCGCAAAATCATTGAAAGCGTAAAGCCATCCATTTGGAACTAGTGTCTAACTTGTCGACAGACGCTTTCTTGGGTGCTTTACGTCGATTTATTGCTCGAAGAGGCAAATGTATTCAAATCCATTGTCATAATGGTACTAATTTCGTTGGGGCCTCTCGTGAAATCTCTCAATTGATGCGCCATTCGGCAGGCGTTGAGGGAATCGAATTTGTGTTTAATCCTCCTGCTGCTCGTCATTTTGGTGGGTTGTGGGAGGCCGGGATTAAATCAGTAAAATCCCATTTAAAGAGAATTATCGGTGAACAAATTTTGTCGTTTGAAGAATTCTCGACGGTATTGATTCAAATCGAAGCGATTCTCAACTCACGTCCACTATGCGCACTGAGTTGCGAACCGCATGATTTCTCGTATTTGACCCCGGGTCATTTTCTTAATGTTGAACCAGTTTCGGTGTTACCAGATCCAGATTTGTTGTCCATAAACCCCTCTCGTTTGAATCGCTGGCAATTGTTGCAGCAAATGCAACAAGGGTTTTGGAAGAAATGGAGTGCTGAATACCTGCACACGTTGCAGCAGATAGGTAAGTGGTTGAAGTATTCCGCTACCCTACCTATTGATTCGCTTGTCCTCTTAAAGGAAGAAAATAACCCCCCTCTACAGTGGCGTTTAGGAAGAGTAGTAGATGTTCACCCTGGTAGAGACGGTATCGTTCGGGTAGCTACAGTCAAGACATCCCAAGGGTTAGTTAAACGCCCCCTAGTGAAACTATGTTTACTGCCAGTTACTTGATATTTAATGGTATGTACACGTATATTCACTTATATAAGTTTGTCGGTTAGGTTTCTTAGTTAATAGCTCTAATTAGTTTTTAAATATAAAATAAGTTAGTTCATACTTATTTTGGTGGGCGGGATGTTCGGTCTCTTTGTTGCACATTCGCGTGGTTAATTTTAAGTTATTTAAATTTGTAGTCGTAAATCTAGTAGTAAAACTGTCATCCCTTGTTCCCTTATATCCTGCCATAAAAATTCCTTGTGCATTTGTGAATAAGGTGGACAGAGTAGTGAACAAACACTTGCTTATGGATATTGAAGCAGAACGGTCGTCGGTTTCTTCGTTCAGTACCGTAAGTTAGTCAAGTGCCGCAGACTTTCGTTGTTAAACCCTAAAAACCTCAGTGCAAGTGTAACGTAACATAGACTCAATTCGCATACAGTCCACTTGGTTGAAAGAATAGGAACTGCAGCTTAGAACAACAAAACCCCGCGGAGGTAAGTCGATGTATAAATTTATAAGACCCCCCGCGCGTGAACATTATTCTTATCCTAAACATTCATTGGTCACGAGTATTCATATAATAAAATGCAAGAATAACTATTATACATAAATGGACTGAAAGAACACAAATGTAGTATTTATATAGCAAATAGCTTTAATATAGAACCATTTGTGCAAATATATCTTTTGTAATAATCTGTCCCATTTCATCAAAAATATATCCCGGTTCACGATGTTTTGAAGTGCCTATTGTTTCACTTCCATGTCAAAATGCCCTGCTAAATATTCTATTATTTGTTTCTCCTCTAATGGAGGATATAGTTATTTCGCAATGCTAAACTTCTTTATCACATACAACTCCCGGGTTACTCCTAAATCTTGGTTATATTTACCCACAATTAAGTCGTCCCTTACTTTAAATTGTTGGTTGTCCCCCAAAAGTGCTTTAAAAATTTATGTTCGAATTCTAAAAATGTTTTCAATTAGCTTCTATTAGACCAAGCCATATTTCTACGCCCCCTTTTTATAGCATTAATCTTACCAAATTAAATTTATATTGTTCATCCGTTGACCCCTGTATCAGTGTTTTAAAGTTATTCAAAAATATCTTCAGATTTAATTTATTGTCGCCATAAAATTTCGAGTATTGATCTAATGGTGTGCTCGACTGGTTTATTCTTATGGGTTCCCGAGAAATTTGCACCGTGTTTCTACTGAAATTTTCTAAGTCCGTTTTCAAACTTCCTAATTCTTTATTTACAGTCCTAAATCCTATTTCACAATTTTCTTCAACCTCTGGTACTTTTATGCCTAAATCCCTAATTTTCTCGTTGGTTTCTCTTTTGCATATTTCTTTGCTCGATTTAACTTTTGAAACTTCATCCCTCACGTCATCAATATCTTCCATAATTTGTACAATTTTATTCTGCACCTGTAGTTTCATTTCTGCAATTGTTTGATTCGTTTCTTTCAAATCATCACTTAAGATCTTTATTTCTGAACTAAAATTTTCCCCCAACTTAGCCAAATTTTGCCCAAACTCTGTCCTTAATTCTTGCACATTTTCGTTAATTTTTATTGTCATATTTTTCATGCCTTCTCTTGTTTCTTTTAGACCCTCACTCATTTGATTAGTTACTTTGTCATTTTTGTGCATTTTTTCATTAAGCGCTAACAAAATCAACATCATTTTAGACTCCTCTGTAGTTTGCTGTTCCTCGCTGTGATTTCTTTCTAATACTCTCCCTGCAGTTTCAGTTTGTGTATCTTCTACGAACACACTTTTCTGAGATCCTATCTCCACTCCTTCATTCCTCAATACGTTCCTGACTTCCTGTATTTTTTGTCCATTTTAATTTAATTATATTTACAATATACCCTAAAATTCTAATTTAACTCTAAATTTATTTTCAGACTGCCTATAATTCTTAATTACGTCTGTAACCCCTAATTTCAATTAATATTCCAATTTACAAGTTTTGCGAGTCTCTCGTATAATCACAGATTCTCTTGCTTTAACTACTGCCTATTTGAATACGCTGTAGAATTAATTTTTCGAGCTCCCTCGGGTCGCTAGATTTCTTTTGAGTGTCACATTGGATCATTAGTTTACTTGTGGCACGATATCGCCGAACGCCCGGTGTATTTAATTCTTAGTTGCTTGCTACTCACCACCTCTTTGTGTCTACAATAATCCAAAATAATTTTAAAATCAACACAATTAAATTTATGCCTTGACTAGCTCACAGTTATACCCTGCACAGAGTGAACGACGATATGGCAACAGAGAATATTTACCTACTCCCCTCTTACACTTCATATACCTGAACAAGACATACGAAATTAACCAAATTTTGTATAATAGACTAAGAAATTGTACAATTTATAACTATACGTCCTTGTAATATTATTAGCTATAAAACTTTTGAATTGTATGAAAATAAATATTATTATTAAATTTGTTCACTACCAAAATTTTAAGCAATTAAAGCCAGCAAAAATAATTATGTTTTATATTGAAAGCTTCGTTAATTGGTCAAGAAAACTATTCCCTTTGTAACGTAATTTTTACGTACTAACCAAGATTTGTTGTTGACCTTTTACACAAAAATTATCTATATTACATGTGAGTTTTATACTTATGAAATACTTGAAATTGAACATGCAACATTCAAGAAATTATAAATTTAAATTCTGACGTATCCTTCTGTTGACTCCTACGGAAGCTTCGTGACCATGATCGATTGTTGACTCAGCTTAGCTCTTAACCATGTAATCGACAGTTTTCCAATAACTTGTAGACGTTCTTTAGTGAATCCTTTAGTTGCTAATTTAGTTTAACATCATCATTAGATCCTTATTTATATTACTACTTAGATCACTTAGAGAATTTCTTAGATTGCTACTCTGATAGTTTTTTAAAATATTACTTAGATGGTTTCTTAGAACACTACTCAGAGCCCTAAATGATAAAGATTATGTTTAAATTTAGACACGTTTTTAATACTAACAGCAGGTTTTAACTAACTAGTAATTCACGTGCACTTCTACTATTTTTCACTTGAATTTTATTTTATGTCTCTTTTGACTTCACTTAATTTCAGATTCACATAATAAATTCATCTAGACTGTCTAGACTATCTCTTAACCTTTTGGGTTTTATTCAAAATTGCTTACTCTATGCATTTAACTTTGCACGTTTTTCAACATTTTGTATTAGGATTTGCTAACAAGTGTTGTTATTTATGCTTGAAACATCACGTAGCCATAAATTTTGTAAAGGAATTTATTAAATTTTACATTTAATTCTGCACATATACCAAACTTATAATTCCATATTTTGTTTACCCATGCCGGGACTTTACAAAAATATGGCAAATTTCTACATTTATAATGCCACGTACACCTTTTGACCCAATATCTATACCTTATGACGTTATGAAATATGCTCGTTTGTCTAAAGTTTGTTTTGTTTTATTGCTTTCTATTTCTTACGCAATGCGTCCAGTTTGAAAGAGATTTGTTTCACGTTTAAATATGCCTAATTTGTATTTATTTGGAGTTTATGAATGCTTTAAATGTTTCTAAAATGAATTGAGTTCCGCCCAGGGTTTTTTATTGTACTAAATGTTGTTCAGTTATTACAGAATGAGCTTCCTTTTATTTTATACGATTTGTATTTGCTTTGGTGCTTGAGAATGTTTAGAAATGTATTGAATGACTTTAAATAACCCTATTACCATAGTAATACTTTAGTATTTATCAACTTACCTTATGTAAAAAACTACCTAAAATATTTATATATTTAATACTTGGTTTATAGCCGTAATTTTGAGCGTTGCTTTCTGTCTATAACTGACAATGTCATATATGATTAACAAAAATGTCAAACGTAATTGAAAGTTAGGTTTATGTATAGTTGTGTACACGATTTAAATTTGTAAATTTCCCAATTGTCGTCATCGGTCTCGGTGGCGTAATTGGTAAACGCATGGTACCAGAAATACCAAGATACAGGTTCAAGTCCTGTCCAAGACCTTATATTTTCCTTCTCTCAATTACTAGCTCGATTTGAAATGATCAAGTGGGCTTTGCATAAAAGTCTTAAGTTATTATTTCATCTTATTAACTGTAATACTTTAGAGAAAGATCGGCTATAAGAGCCAGGGCTTTGCCCTTCACATAGGAGCAGAGGTACAAATATTTTTGAGCAACAGGTACAGTTTCATTAGTATGCACCAAAATACGATAGAATGGAACCCAGTCTTCTATCTGCCCTGAAAATGAAGTGATATCTAAGGGTTTTAAATAATGCGAACCTGTGAACACAGTTGCCGGGCCGGCTGTGACAGTAGTTGGCTCCAGTGTTAATTTTCCTTTTATTTCAATATAATAGCTGCGAATAACATCAATCACATTGGCGAATGAAGATTGAAAATCTTGAACCTTTAGGTTCTTTAACCTTAAAATTGAATTCAGAAACTTGATTTTGAAGCTCATCAAATTCAGTTTCTATGGCCTCTACCCATGGCAAATTTGCTTGAAAAGCGAGCAAACGTGCTAATGTAGCAGTTTGAGCAAAGTCTGCTATTGAGGTGAGTTGCAAGTACAAATTTTACAATTTGCTTTCTAATAATAAAATGGTATCGGCCATAATAATATAGCGTGTTTATAAACAAATCGAAGCGGAGATTTGCTTATTTTATAATCGCGTACCTTATGATAATAAGAATATAAGTCGAAGATGAACAAAGCGATAAACCAATCAGCATATGTTCTGTTTTGAACTGACAGCAATGTCCATCAATTTGTTGAATAGAAATTTGAGGTTTTGATATTTTATTATAATTAATCACTGATATGTCATTCGTTCTATTTAAAGTATTGTTGTGCAAGTGAGAGAGAATGTTAAGTATGTCGTAACTTGCTTAACCGTACATAAAATAATATAGCAAAATCCTGAGGGTGGTCAATTAGTAACTGGGTCGTTAGCACCAAAAACTTTTCCTAGGGAAAGAAGTGGACTGTAGTTTAAGGGTGAGAGGTAGAGGTGTAAACATTGATTAATAATATATACGAAAAAAAAGTCAATCACCAAAACTGTTGCACTTAAGTTCAATCCATTGTGTGCACCACTGGAGCGGCGGAATTGTTTATAAGTAGCACTAACTTTTGTCTATGAGTTGCACTAACGAGGAATCCACAAGGGTGGATAGAGGAGGAGTAAGAGGAAAATAAGTATGATACGCAAGGATATTAATATACAACCTAATTGTGAACGTCTGTTGAACTACTGAATATGCTAACCGTGCGATATGATTGGACAACTCGGTGTATATGCACATTAAACCGGGAGCGGCGCAAACACACGTGCACCCTCACACACGCCCACCCACACACACACACACACAATTTTCCTGTTGATGTCTTTCTGGATTTTCCTGGAACATGATTTTGTTTTGTTGCTTCAGATTACCATTGCTATTTGATTATTAGCTAAACGACACGTAGGTTTTAAACATTACAAAATTTAGTACCCTGTTAGAGAATAAATTTTTTCTTTAAATCAAACCTTCTTGCTTTCCTCTGAATCCTTAGTATTCCAGCGCAAGAAAATTTGTCCAAACATATGAAATCCAAGTGAAATATGTTTAGGTTATAGAAACCAGGGTTGCTCTTCCAAGTTCGTTTTGGAATATCAACCTTCTGAAGCAATGGCAAAGAGCTAATAAACGGTATGGAGTCCATTAATTCAACATTAATAGTCAGCATTAAGAAAAAGCGGTTGCTAAATTAATTTTTATAATTTTCCTCCTTTTTTGTAATTTATTTGCTAGTCTATCGTCCCCAGTAATGAACCTTTGCTACCTAGTTCTAAGAGTAGTCTCTTAATCTTTTTGGTTCATATAGGCTACCCTGTCCTTTCACAATAACCATTTTGCCTGTAACAGCACTCTTTTGAATATATATAGCAAAGAGAGGAATCAACTGATGTCTGTTGAGATCCAGCACCAGTCACTGAATGTAAAATGATGTAAATGCGAAACTTGGTGGACCAATGAGAGACATTTAAAGTATTTTTGTTTTTTCATGATAAATCAAAATATTAATAGGTAGGGTAATATTTTTCTGTTAACAATACTGTTGGTTAGGCAATATACTCTACCTTGTTCTGATAGATAGACAACCATACATACATACAGACCTCGTAGGAACGTGTTTGCTTGAAAACAACATTTTTGAAACCATCTGTGCTTGGAGGGATATTATTTACTTGGTTAGATATTTTGTCTTCCTCTTTGATTTAAGAACTGCACGTAAATGGGTCTTCAGCTTGTAAAATTGAGCTGGGCCTGTAAAAGCGTCAAGTACGTTGGAGCTCACAAGTAGTTTTTGTACGTCGCTAAAATGTGCAAAGCCGAAAGTGGGTAAGTTTAATTCGCTTTTATTAATTTGAAATTGTTAAATCTGATGCCGGTTTTTCACTTCAACAACTCAACTCTACTTAACTTAATTTAGTTATGGATTCACAAAAGTGGAATTTAGTTATGGATTCGCACGACCTTAAATTATTGCGAGATGTACGCAATACTAAATTACGGCGAAAATCACGCAGTACTAAATTATTCCCGGAAGCACGAGGAGATAATCTCGATCATTTCTTATTTACTATGGTATCCAGAAATGGATATTTTTTTAATATATGCGCATGATGTATTCTAACCACTACGTTGCCATTCTGAACGCATCCCGCCATCATTTCTGAAGTTTATTGTTAGCAGCTGTCAGTATTACCAATTTACCATTTAATAAGTTATTTCACCTGGAATTCACAAAATTACGTTTAGGTGATGGTATCATAAATTATTGAAAGCCGTTAATCGAGCACGCTGTTCAATGGTGTTTTTGAAGCTTCTATCTGTGCAGGTGTTGTCCTTGTTCGATCAATAATAAGCAGGCCTGATTGAGGCCAACTAGGTAACTCGAGATTCAACTTATTTATCAGGTGACAACAATTTATCTACTTACCACACATGCAAACAGGTATTGCCAATTTTATTCTTCTTATAATAGCAAAATTTTAATATTATGCGTAGTTAAAACTGACTGTAAAATTTATAAAACAGCATATGAAATTTCATTAACCTAATTTTTGCTGAATTATTACTAACCTAGGGATTTCAAGTTTGTATACGTCTGTGGAAAAGTCTAAAGCTGAAATGAGATCAAATGAGCCATATTTGCACTTTGGGGTTGCCTAGGTTTCTTTATTAAAAGACTTAAGTTGTAATGACAAGTAATAGTCGACATTTATTAAATTTGTATTAAAGCCTGAATAATTTATGTTGAAGCAGGAAGAAAACACTGAAGAAATGAGCGGTTAAGATGTTGTAAGTTTTATAACAAATGTAATTTGTAGATAATAAACAATAAACTACAAACTGCCGAATTATTTTGCTTGACGTCACCTCTGTAGTTGCTCTATTATTCCAAGTGTTGCCCACTACCCTATTTAACAACGCCAAACAATTAAAACAAGCTCGCCTTAAATACATGACGACTTCATTTCAAACTAAAATATTTTTTTATAAACTTGATTATGCTGTTTGCATTGCAGCAATTTTTTTTAATTTTTATGTTCAGTTTGCAACATTTCCCTTTATAAATATTGTAAAAACAAAACACTTATTTTTTTGTATAAATTTGGTTGTAAATAACATTGGTTAACGAATTATTATTAATATATTTTTTTACTCACTAAAATAGTGGCAATGTGTAATTGTTTATTGAACTTGGATTAAATCAAGTGTATGGTTTTACTAGTAGGAATAACAATTCAAAGAACCCACTGCAGGCCTTAAGATAAGAGTGTAGTTCATGACTAGTTTAGCAAGAAAATTTTAACCACATTAATTTTTTAGAAAGATTAATTAGAAAGGTTACAGTAGAAGATGTGACATGAAGGTCGGCACTCATGTTTCGATGATTAATTTATAAAGGTTAGTTCTTAAACAGGACGAAAAAGAATGTCATAATTTAATCTTCTTTACAATTTCTCTTCTTATTTTTACAAAAGCGTAACCTTGATTGGTAGTAGAGTTGAAAACACTAGCTAAGTTTTTAATATGCGGGGATTCTAAATATGTGTAAATTGTATTCGGTTCAAAAAATGGTATAGGAAGAAACATCAAAAATGTAAAACCTTATACCATAGGTAAACAGTAACAAGGTTGTTGGATGTTCATAAATATTAAATACAGTGTAATATTTTTTTAAATATTTGCGAAATACATAAAGTAATGAAATATTCATTTTTACTAAAATTGATCTTTTTGTTATTAAAAAAAAAATTGGAACATAAACATGAAAAACAGATTAATTTTCTTAAAAATTATATTTTAGCAATAAAGCATACAATAATTAACAGGATTTATATTATAAGTACTGCTTGGAAAATATATACTATACCGATTTTAACATACGTGTTACGGTAGACACGCATACATTTTATTAATTTGCATGGCAATTACATACTTCACTATATACACTAAATAACTACATCTCTGATAACATTAATACACATGTATCTAATAATAATTAATAATAATCATTATTATTATTTAGTTTATTCAACATACTCATTTTAAAATTAAAAATTGCCACTTTGGTTTTAATTATTAATAATTAAAAGTTTTAGATGTAAGCAAATAATAGAAATATAAATAAAGATTATAAAGTTTGAGATAATCAATAGGTTTACATAACACAGAAAAGCTCCCATAAAAATATTTTATACAACAAACAAAAGCACTTAAGCCTAATTATCCAAAACAAAAAAAATTGATTTCACAAATTTCATCACATGTACATTTATTAAGGTCAGTCTTTATAAAAAAAATTAATAATAAAGGTGGACAATAAAAATTAAAAAATTAACACTTCGTTGACTTAATCACTGGGTATTACAAAATATATTCCTTGTAAGTGAACAACACTTTTGTACTTATGGTTGGACGTTTTTAAATCAACAAATATTTGAGATCTTTTCTTTCAATAAAGTAAGGTTTTTACCAAACAGGATAAATAATACCTAAACCATATTCTTAGAAAATGAGGTAAAATTTTAAGTAACTTAACCAATAAATGTTACCGAGCTCTTATGTATCATTACCAGTTAAGAATCACTTCTCGATTTTTGCTGTCCAATATACTTGTTTCTAGCAACTTGAATTAACCGTTCCTTTCGCTTTTTTAACATTTGTTCTCGTTCAGATGAAGATTTTGAAAATCGATTTCCAACAGTTACAGTTTCCTCACTAAAAATAGGTATTGTTTTATCACAATTTATTAAACCAAACAAAAGTACCTTTCAAAATGCTCTACAGGAAAATCATCCCAATTTTCGGATGAAGTGCTAGAAGGATTATGATTGTGAAATAGAGTTATTGATCTGTTGCTGTTACTTGATGTTGCACGATCATCAGATTCGCGAAAAACAGGTGCACTCAAACGTCCCTCTAGGATATTTTCAACAGTTAATTCCACGGATCTGGTAATTCTTAAATCTTCCACCACAGCAGGCAAGGTATAATGAGGAAATAATTGAAGTACCTAAAAGTATTAAAACCATTAGTTTTGCTAATTAGGATCCTGTTGTTAATACTACAGTATAACTGAAAAATTTGTCTAGAAATAAATAATTAATCAACAAAACAAAATTCTCTGTGCATGATAAATTTCTACGAGCTATTCTAGCAATTGGTTGTAGCTTGTATTAAGATATCCTAGTTATTACCTTTCCCTAAATACATAGGTTGATTCAAATTTGATTTTCACTATGGAGATTCTTATCTCATTAATGAAGATAGTTTAATTTTTGCATACAAAGTGTTATGATCAATGTACTTGAAAGAGTTATTAAATTAAAATATGTAAACATGTAACTTGATAATAATATTAAGTTTCAAGTAAAGTCTACTATAAGTAAATATTTTAAAGTGTGTCACCTAAATATAGGAAGTTTACGTCGTTGCTTTAAAACAGACCAATTATCAATCATTTTGGAGTCATTACAATACCCAGATGTTGTATGCGTGACAGAAATTTTTTTCTCTAGAGGAAGAGTTACTTGCTATAGCTCTTGCTAACTATACGTTGGCCAGTTGGTTCTGTTGTTCTGAACAAAAACGAGATGGTATTGCTATTTTTTGTAAATATGAAAATTAGTTTTCAGGAAATTAGTAACTCTTAATTCCTTAGAAAAGTAATTTGAATGCGCCTCTACCAAAATAATAATTAAAAACAAAATTTATATTGTAACCTGTTTATATAGAATTCCTAACACTAAGAATCTCAGAATTTTCGTAAAGAATCTTGAGGAGCTGCTAAGCTCTATCAACATTAATAATCACCCACACTTTGTGTGTGGCGATTTCAATGTAAACTTTGATGAAGTCGCACAAGATAATTATGCTATTCAAATTATGACTTTATTTGATTGTTTATAGCCTAGTTAAATGGTTTAATGGCTACACGAGAGTACAAGGTAGATCAGACATTACTACAAACACTATCATAGATAATATTTTTACTAATGTTCCTACTAATAGTATCTTTTGCAAGATGATTTTATCTAACAACTCGGATCATTATATGCAATTAGTTTCTTATCAAATTGAACCAAACCCAATTAGTAACATCAGTTTATTAAGTAGAAACTTCAAAAATCCTGATAAGTTAAAGGTATTTAGATGTATTCTAAGTGCCGCAGACTGGAGTCTACTTTATTCTAATTCAATCGATATAAATAATAAGTTCGGTATTTTCTTGAATAAAATTTGGCAATACATTGATATAGCTTTTCCGTTAATTACTAAAAAAAACAGTGGATTATCTAAGAGTAACCTTTGGGTTACTACTGAAATACAAAAACGCTCGAAATACCTAAGGGAATTAAATACTACCATCAAAACGTCAAGAAATCAACAACTAGCTAATTACTATAAATTACTATTAAAGTACGACAACGATGACATTAGTTATTCAAAAAAAGTTTATTATGAGAATAGACTAGTAAATGCCAAGAATCATACTCGAGCAGCCTGGAGTACAATAAAACAGGTTAATTATTCTATACCTCCTTACCCAAGTGTGTTTAAAGATGACAATTGTCGGTATTCTTTAAACTTTAAGGATGCTGCAGAAGCCTTTAATAATTATTTTTTGAATTCTATTGCCAAACTTACATCTAAATCAGAATTTACTTTAACTATTGGCCACTTTAATTATCCTTCATTCTTTCGAGCTCATGTTACCTCAGAAGAGATTAAATCCATTATAATTAGAAATGGTTGTTAAGGGCTCATCAGGATATGATAATGTGTGTATCTCTTAAATCAAAAATAAATAATAGTATTGTAACGTGTCACTTTTTTTACATTGCATAAATAACTACCATTTTTAAACAATTTTCTATTTGTGTAACTTAATGTAACATTTTTCACATAGTAAATGTATATAAATAATTCCTTAAAGAATAATAAACCTTTAAATAGATGTATAATTGTCCCTTAGTAAAAATGTAAACAAATTTGAATATAATAACAGGATACTTGTGCAGGCCTCTGGCGTGTAGATGCCGTAATTATAAAATTGAAGAAATAAAGACTTGTTCTTATTTAGAACCGTGGTAAAAGTAGTTCCATTGTTTCCCTGCGAGATGCTAGGAGATTTCCCTTAATATTTTCGGGTTTTGTTAGTTGGAGATATGGTAACATAAGGCTAACAGCATAATGAACTCGAGCACTTCGAATATTTTATGATTTTGAAATCATCCTTATGGGAATTTATTTCGTAGTGCAATTATGGAACGTTAAGTGTTGTAGATTTGCTTAAATATTGATTGTTTATTGACTTCACTAGTTTCTACCTCTTATAAGGGATATATTCTTCATTTTACTGCTGTTAAGCCACCTGTGGAATTTCGCCATATTGATCTTTTGGGTATGTATCATTTAATACTTGTAAATAAGAATTGGTTTATGATGTTTGAATTTGCAATTAAGTGTCTATTCATATTTGAAGCTAAATAATGGTTTCTTTTAGTAAAAAGGCGAAGATTATTGAAGACCATTGTTGGACGGAAAACCCCTTACTGTAGGGTAAGTTAGTTTAAGTTTTTGGTTACATATTAATTAGGGTTGATCGTTCAATTAATAATGTTACTTGAGTGCGAGTGTATTGATAATTAAATGTTGGAAATGTTTTTCTTAGTCGTAATTTTAAAGCTGGTTGTTTGTGTAATTGTTGAACGTGTGTGTTAATTTTGAGATGTATAGATAAAATATTCATTAGTGTCATAATTTATCTAAGAAAATAATTGATTGACTAGTACCCTCTTTAGGGTTTTTTTCCTTAATCTGGAATTTTACATTCGGGATCGTAGTTTATGGTAGCGCATTTGATAAAAGTTAGAGCAGCCGTTGACCTTGGCTTCACATCGAAAGCGGAAGGCGTACTTGGATCCTAGGAACACGCAAGTTTTTAATATCTTTTTATGTGATGATTTATTCGTCTTACAATGATAAATAATTAATTCAACTATTTCAAATCTTACATGTTAAACAACAGTTGCGATTATTTAATTTACGCATAGTTGATATAATTGTCTATCCTTTTGACTTGTCGTGCGACGACACCATTGTTTAATATAAATTGTGCGTGCGCCTGAGCTCAAGCGGCATCCATAATATAAACCATCCGTGCGCATTAACCATGCTATTTTGTTTTATTATTTTTGTCGTACTGAACGTACATTGTTTATGATTAACTGATTATTCCCAAAGATTAAGAACAGAAACTGTCTCCAATATATATTTATTTTTACCTGACTACTTATTGGCATCATTTAATAATTTAATAGTTTATGACAATGGCATTATTTTAGTAACAATATCTCGGCATATAGGTACCCGTACGTATTTGGTATTTTTGGTAGTGCGAGGTACTTAGGTGGTTGTCTGGAGGCAAATTTACCTGGCGCCCTCTTTATTTTATTTTTTTGGTCTATAGCACTTTTAGGACCCGCTCCGTCTCCACTGCAGCTGGCCGGCAACCCACCTACTTGTCAACTTGAGCCGTAGGTAGCGACATGTAGTTGTTACTCGAATAATATAGGTAAATTGTATGTCTCAGTATATCATCGGATAAGAATGTGCCTATAGGTGCACCGCAAGGCAGTGTACAGTGTACAGTTAACATTACAAAAGCAATTAAGACTACGCTGTTTGCTGACAACACCATCATGGTCTTATCTGCCAAAAAGTGGAACGAATTAATCCAAACTACATATGATAGTGTTCATTACATGAACAAGTATTGTTCAGAAAATGGTATTATACTTAATTTTGACAAATCCAACTTTCCTCTTTTCTCAACATCGAAAAATGATCGTAGCTTGTTAATTAAGGGACCGAATAATAACACCATAAAACAGTTAAATAATGTAAAATTTTTAGGGGTAAATGTAGATCACTGCTTATCGTGGCATGGCCATATTAATGCAACTTTAAATAAACTCAAGAAACAATGTTTTATTATTTGGAGGTTGAGATGCGCTATTAATACAGATATATTAAAACTACTATTTTGTTAATGTTCAATCATCTTTTCATATGGGGTTGTGGTATGGGGTAACTCATCAACTCTTGATAAACTATTATTATTGCAGAAAATAATCTTAAGACTATTATTTTTCAAACCATTCAATTACACTGGTCAACAAATAACATATGCTGATTCTTATGTATTTTTAAGCGCTGATTTCGAATATGGCAGTCAGAAATTTCCTATTGGCTTCAGTTTTTTTGTAATTGTTATTTTTTATTTAGCACGTAACATGGGCACTAACTATGCTTGTTTAATAATAATAAGTTGATTTTTTTTTCAATATGTATCTTGCTATTCACACTAAACATTTTATTTTTGTTCTCAATGTCCAGGATAAATAATATAATTTTATTATTTCAACACATTAATGAAATCATTTACAAATGACACATTACTATAATTCATCCAAATTACATAACTAACAATTATGTCCTGCGTGATTAATCACACTGAAGTGCGCGTACTTTATGCGTGTTTAGTTTTGTCCAGTTTTTACGACTTAAGTGACTCGGTCTATATTGAAATAAATCAAACAAACGCAACTAACAAATATCTCCAGTTAGTCTAATGTAAAAGCTGTCAAGTATTGGCATTTCATTCATCGGAAACTGATTCTTTTCCTATCAGTTTGTGATTTAATTTTCATGTTGTACTGTTTAAATGGTGTGTTAAGTGTTTGTGAGTATTTTACAGTGAAATTTTCAATAAAAATGGCACGTAGTTGCATTAACCACCCAGACTTTCTGTTATATTTTGTTACGTGCCATTGCACTTAAACATGTTTTTAGGTTAAGTTTTTATGTATGGAAGTTTCAGGCATAAATTCAAATACGCAGTGCGGGAATTTTAAATGGACTAGGCGGTACTTCCGTACGTCAGAGTAGTGCATTTGCGCAGTGTGCTTATCCCTAGAGGGGTAGAGCAATACTAGACAAAGAGTGGGGAGAGGTGTTTCCGTGACGCTCTAAATCGTGGCTGTTTGCCTAAAACTATCAAGTGAAGTAGTCGTTCCAGGTATCATATCTTATCTTACTATGTAGATTCCCTTGTCTTGCTTATCTTTGTTTGTCTTTCCTAATTAACCTATTCCTGTCGCTCCACTACATTAGGACTGATACGACCCTAGGAGCAGCCCACGACCTGATGTCCATGCTCAGCTAACACCACCGGAGCCCGGAGCAATACCTTCATTATCGACCGGAAGGATGATAGGCGTACCTGGGGAAAGTCGGATTTCGGGGTGAGTAATTTGTTTGTTAAAATTATTCGATTCTATCTTTCACTGTTTAATTTTTATATTTCTGATTATTGCGTAATATACCTTTTGTATCGGTGGACGTCATGGTGGATGGCGCGCCAAATCTGTAAAGGTTTGCGCTTTCCTCCGCTAGAGGCGTCATTCGCTTTTCTTATTGCGCTTGCGCGATGTATCTTATGAACTTTGGTAACTGTATTACCGGCTTTTAGGAACTATCTATCACCATATAAATGTTTCACCATCTAAAGTGTAATACTTTGTTAACTGTTTTACCGACCATATAAACTATCACCATAATAGTGTAATAAGAATTTATGGTGAGGTAACACTAAAGTCTCAGAGGAGAAATATAACTCCATTGATAAAAAAATCGTATGAATTATATTTTGGATGTAAATTGGGTGATCAGGATAAGTCCTGGATCATCATAGTTGTTGTAATTCACATGTAACGTTGTTAAATGGTTGGTTGAATGGATCCTGTCACATGACATTTGCAGTTCCGGTGGTTTGGAAAGAACCTAAGGATCACTCCACAGACTGTTATTTTTGTTTAACGAAAATATCAGGGATAACAGCTAAGACTAAACGCAGTGTTAAATATCCTAATATTCCCTCTGCTTTAAGACCAGTGCCTCACAGTCCACAGCTTTCAATTCCGATAGCACCAAAAACATGAAAATTAGACGACGAAGTTGTTGTAGGTTGTACAGATTTATCGAATGATGAAGAAAGGAGGGACCCAGACTTTTTTAGAAAATACAAATACTGAACTGCACTTAATAAATCAGTCTGAACTAAATGATCTCGTTCGTGATCTACATTTATCCAAGAATCAAGCTGAAATACTAGCATCACGACTGAAAGGATGGAATCTTTTACAACGCAACACAAACATAAGTGGTTTCCATGACAGACAGTGTGACTTCGAATGTTTTTTCTCACAGTGTGCGGACTTAGTTTACTGCAATGATGTGGAATCTTTACTGGAAGCTTTTGGACATACCCACGATCCTGATGAATGGTGTCTTTTTATAGACTCTTCAAAACGTAGTTTGAAAGCGGTTCTTCTTCATGTTGGGAATAAATACCCATCGATCCTTTTGGTTCATGCAGCTAACATGAAGGAGACATATGAAAGTATGAAACTTGTGTTGGATATGATTCAGTACGAGAAACATTCATGGCATCTTTGTGTAGATCTTAACGTTATAGCACTGTTACTTGGTTTACAACTTGGTTATACAAAATTTTGTTGCTTTTTGTGCGAGTGGAACAGCAGAGATAGAGAATCATCATCTTAGAAACAGTGGCCAAAAATGGAAACATTGACTGTTGGAGAGAACGAACGTTGTGAGTCCAGCAGCAGTAAAGCCTAAAAAAGTTTACCTTTCCCCCATACACATTAAGCTAAGTCTTATGAAAAATTGTGTTAAAGCAATGGATCGTGAGGGAAGTGGATTTCAGTTCCTAAACAAGAAGTTCCCTAATTTAAGTGATGCGAAAATAAAAAAAGGTATATTTGTTGGTCTGGATATAAGAAAACTAATGAATGATATTGGATTCAGAGGCAGTTTGAATGACTGTGAACTTGTTGCTTGGAAATCTTTTAAAAATGTTGTTAATAACTTCCTTGGAAATTACAAGGCAGATAACTACAAAGAACTGATAACTGAGCTTCTGGAAAACTATAAAGCACTTGGCTGTAATATGTCATTAAAGATCCACTTCTTAGATTCACATCTGGACGTTTTTCCAAATACTCTTGGAGCTGTGTGCGACGAACATGGTGAATGCTTCCATCAGGAAATATTCACCATGGAAACACGTTACTAAGGAAAGTGGAGCCCCAGAATGCTAGCTGACTTTTGCTGGAATCTTAAGACCGATTTACCTGCAGCAGAGTATGCCAGAAAATTCAAGCGAAGCAGATTTTAGGAGTGTACCAATATTACATGTGTGTATAACAAAGGTTTTCTTTAAATTGAAATTACAAAAAACTATGCCCGATAAAAAACCCCCACTAACATATTTGAAATCAGCACAAAAAATACGGTAAGATTCAGCTGTTACAGTTCTTGTAACAAACAAAAACTAAAATTTTGTTGTCCAGAGTTATTAGTATCGTGAGCTATTCAAAACTCACAATATCCTGACTGTTCCATATATTTACATTTTGCATTCTATCCTATATGTTAGACAGAATCTACATAATTATCTTCAAACAAATCAAGTTGTTAAATATAATGTAAGAAACTCTGACACCTCTTACTCTTTATAACCAATTATCTGTATCTATTAAATCTCTACACAATTTTACGAAGTTCAAATTTGCTGTAAAACAGTTGTTATTAAATAACACCATATACTCTATTAAGGAATTTTTAGAACAAAAGTAAAAAACGATAACACTGGGCACTGGTGATGACTTATACTTTATTACTAATTTAATAAATAATAATTTAAATGTAGTGTTCTGATGAACAAATTCTATACTGTAAGGTAGTCTGGAATATTACACTATTGTTTTAATGTTAGTGACATGTCCAATGTATAAATTATTTACCGAGGACGAATAGAATTTGAATTTTGACATTTATCAACTTGTTTCTCTCGTAACTTTAACCATGACTACTTACAATTAGAGAGAGTGGCTATGATCTAATTATATCTAAGCTGTGCACATGAACCTCATAACATCCTCCTTTAAAATATTATGGCTACATTCAAGACTTAATCACTACGATACATGTTTTGATAAATGGTTGCACAATGATAGTCATTAAACATCTTTGGTCGCTTCACTTCAAGATCTGATCTTGCGCACACCTTCAGTGGTACACTACACGTTACGTGATCTACAGAATTACTGATACATCTGTTATGTCCCGTTTTTGAAGCCTCTAGACATTGGTGTCATAAGCTAAATTGCGCCCCTTGATGGGTCTCATCCTCTGCAGAAGTTTCACAATCGTTTTCAAAATATCCTTGCTTAGAATAGTCAACTAGGCCACTCCTATTTCGCTCAGCAATGTTACCAGTTCCAAATTCTATTCTATAAGATCTAGGTCCATTTGCATAATCTATAGGATGTTAAAATAAGAGTACAAGATTTGAATTGAGCACCATTTTGCTGGTTTTGATTCCATAGATCGATAATTGGGGGACAGCTCAATAGGAGACAGATAGGAATTAGTAATTACAGAGTGCTACACGATACAACAAGTGTCTTTATTGTTAAACATTACTATCAGGATGATGAAAGTTTGGTTGCTACAATTCGTAAAGCGAGTTCAATTTTCGATAGAAATCATTTTCCTAATTCATCACCTGCAAAAAGAAAATCGAAAAATTCAAAAATATTGGTTCAATTGTAACACACAACACAAGCTCATAGTTGTTCAGAAGAAAACATGGCAGCAGTTAGCAGGAGTGTGGCCAAAAAGTCCAGGGACCTCGATTCGTTATCGTGCACAAGAATAGGACATTTCAACAGCCACTATTCACCATAACCTCGCTAAAAATTTGCATCTCTGTGCTTACAAAATCGAATTGACTCAAGAACTTATGCGAACATACCATGTACAGTAAAGAAAGTTCACCAATTGGATTTGGTAAGCCCTGGCAACCATTCTTTGCAATTTAACATCTATGCACATTTTGTGTGCAGTTTTTTGAAGTCTAAGGGTTATGCCAACAACCCCAGAGTAACCAAGCATTGAAGGCCGAAACTGCATAAACGAAACTGCTGTGAAATTTCTGTTACTAAAATTTCGCCAGAAGGGTATATGTGTACCCCCAAAATCAGGGCGGTATTTGTTGTATCATACATAATTCCAGAATGTCTACATTATAAATTAATAAATACCTCAGTACTTTACTTTAAAAAAAAAAGTTTTATTTCAAATTCAAATCTTGCGCTCTTATTGTACCATCCTTTATAACCCTGTCAAAATTTATGTGTCTTTTAGTAAACATTTCCAGTTTTAAAAGCTTTTTTAAGTAATACTTTGAATGATTGAACACCTCGCTCAACAAACCCATTGGACTGTGCATAATTAGAACTGGACGTCTTTATGTTAAATTCCAATCATTCAAAAATTGTTTATATTTAATATTATTGAATTGAATCCCGTTATCACAATAAACTACAGCTGGAATACCATGTCTAGCAAACAGATTTGATGAATGTTATTATACATTCAGCCGTCATTCCTTCTAATAATGCAATTTCCAGATATTTCGAATATGCACAATCAATGAACAATTCCTCCCATTGAGTTGAAATATATCAGAAGAAATCATTTCCCACGGTCTCAATAGGAGATCCCAAATCAATAAGGGTTTCTTTGAATTTTTTCGCCTAAATTTTAAACACGTACAACACTGTTCAATCGTCTGTTCAATTTCCTTATTTAAACCCGGTCCAAAATATACAACTTCTGGAGCCCTCTTTGATCTTTTATTTTATCAAATGACTATAATGCAAACATTAACACTTTCTTCCTCTAGGAATGTGGAATTACCATCTTAATATTTGTAAAAATCAGCCCTTGACCTTCAACCAAAGATTCTTTAAACGTATAATATCTATTTCATATGTTCATGTGCCTCTAAGAGCTTACCAGGTCATCCCATTCTAATGTACTTTATAATCTCTTGTAATTCAAGATCTATTTCAGTTTCCTGTTTTATGAGTTTTAATTTCTCGTCTGATGTATCTATTTTAATTAACCCTACTTTGGGCTTCAATTTCTGTTACTGTGTCCACGCTCATATAGAATTTAGAGTTATTGTTTGGTTTCAACAAAGCACCAGAAATGAAAAGCTTTTTTCAGAGTTTGTACTTGACCAATAGGTCAAAATACTATAATCTTATTCGTATTTTCTGCGATCACATTGGGCATTCATTTAAAGGTTTTTTTAAAATAAACTTGGGCGGTTTATGATATGTTTCGACAAGCACTTGCCTACCGTAAATATACTGTCTAAAGCATTCGTATCCAAAAAGGATTATCAGCATTTCCTTCTCGATTTGTGCATACTGCTTTTGACAATCTGTTAATGATTTAGATGTGTACACCACCGGTCTGGCATGTTGTACAATAACAGCTCCTAACCCATTTTCGCTACTATTTACTGAAAGTGTAACCATTTGATTTAGATCAAAATATTGCAAGATTGGAGCATTTGACAAAATTTCTTTTAACCTATTAAAATTATCGTTGAGTATTTGAGTCCAAGTCCATTGAACATTTTCTTGCACAATAACGTTTGATTGTTACTCAATTCTGACAAACTGGGAATGAATTTAGCAGTATAAGTAATTATACCCAACATATGATGAACATCCTCTACGCACTTCGGTGTTAGTAATTGTTTTACGACTTCAACTTTCTTTGAATCTGTCCTACATATTTAACAAACTGTACATATAGCACATTTACTCTTATTAAATTTGACCCCTATTTCCTGAGTTCTTTCTAAAACGCAATCTAATCGCTGATTATGTTCCTCCTCTCTACTTTCACAGCTAGCTAAATCGCCGCAGTAAATCTGCAACCTCGCAATCCCTTTAATACTTTAAAAAAAAATAAAATTGCTGTACTTGGCAAGAGGCTGAATGATAGGCTGTTGTAATAAAAATGACCCCTCTCCATTTGAAATCTTCAAAATTTGACAAATCAATTTTTCTCTCATTGGCATTTTGTTTAAATTTTGCGGGCCTAAACAAAAACAATTCACCATTCATCTTCCCGGCTATTACAATCGCATTTACAAACTCAGTTTATTCATCAATAGTTTCAATGATACCTAACTTTAATAGTCTATCCAGTCCCAACCCAACATCTTTCTGCAAGTGAATTGGTATTCTCCGCATAGACATACACGAAGAAATATTGTATTTCTTTAGATGTAATTTATAATTCGGAATTTTTATTTCACCTATCCCTTCAAATACATTGTCATCATCATTAGGTCTTCAGTCATGGAATGATTAGACGCATACTTCCATTGTTTCTATCTGTGTGCAATAGTCTAATCTAGACCTGCCTACACCTCTCCTTTTTGCCTTCTGTGCTTCTAATATATCCCACATTCTTCCATCATACCTTAGAACATGTCCTATCATCATATCTCTCCTATTTTTTTTTATTGTTTAGCACTGATATCTTTCTTAACTTACTATTTAGTATAGTACCTATTTGTTCTTAACTGTGTCTGTCCATGATTTCCTCATCATAAATCTGTAGCACCACATTTCCTGTCCACTTTTCCTAACGTCTACGTTTCACAGCTGTACAATGCTGTGCTCCACACATAAGCATTCAACATATCAACTGCTTTTTCTTGTTGGAGACAGCACGACCTTATGCAAATCTTTTTTCTAATATCCTTTGCACTTTCCCCTTCTATTGTTTCCTAAAAATATACCTTATTTCAACAGCATTCGGTGGTTCACGAAAGGGGTTAAGAAACCTGACGGCTACTAAGATCCCCTCACCACTTAGACATTTGCCAAATCAATAGTGTTGCCATTACTCCTTTTGTACAACATTTGTAGAGAATATTGCAAAATCAACACCTGTATTTGTTTACGATAATCATCAGGTTTCAATACAATTATTATTTTCATCATTAGGTTTTCCATCCTAGAACTGGTTGGATGCGTACCTCCATTGATTTTTATTTTGAGGTAACCTACACATTTCTCTGAAATTCCCACAGCCTACATTTTTCACTGAGTGCAATAGTCTAATCTAGGTCTACATCTGCCTCTATTTTTCTCCTTTCTCTGCTTCTAATATATCCCTCGTGCCTTACAATGTGTCTCATTATCTTATCTTCCCTATTTTTTTTACAGTTTTCCAGAGATATCTTTATTCCTCTACTATTTCTAGAAACTCTTTGTTCTTAACTTTATCTGTCCATGAACCTTCATCATACATCTGTAACACCACATTTCAAATGTGTTGTATTTGGTAATTTGTCCATTGTTTATAGCGCCAACACGTTGTACTAAGTTCAATACCTGAACCGCATGTAAGTCCAATAATTGGAGGCGCTTGTTTAGAATTTATTACTTAGAACTCCAGACTAGTTTGTTTATTTGACTCGCGCTCTGTAGCACATTTCAAGAAACATCGACCACTCATTGGCGTGGCATAATTATTATACCATGTCAATTTAACCTTAGTGCAAAATTTTTGTACATTCAGAGTTTTAAAAATGTTAATGTATACAATTTATCTGTGCACACGTGTCCAATTTAAATGAATTGGCTGGTTATTAATTCTAACGATTGCAAACCAATCCTCCTTTGAAGTTATTGTATCTATAATAGCATCTACAGAATGGTTATTGTTACCCGAACAGCCTGTACTTTCTTGTGCCTTCACTAATAATTGGTTTTTTTATTTTTATCACAATTCCTACAATCATTAATTACTTTGGTATCAATTTGAAACCTGAACTTCGTACTTGTCTATCCTGTTGGCATTCAATTATATTACTCTGTTGTTCTGGTTGTTGCAGTTGCTGCTCATGATTACTATTTCGTTTTATCTGTTCCCTACTTCTTCCAGATTGTTGCACACTATAAACTGAAATTTGTGTTTCCTTGATCTCTTAGGTATCATACATCAATTCCGTTAATTTGACAATATGATATGCCTTTTCCAGCCTGTCCTTGACACGAACATCTGCTATGCCACATACAATACGATCGGTTATTAAACTTTCCTTCAAATCATCATATTCACAGGTTTTACCTAAATTCTTCAGATCATTCACAAATGCATCAAATGGCCCATCCTGCTTTTGCATGTGGATGTTATATTTATGACGAGCAATACTTAAATTTACCTTTGGAATAAAAAGGGTTCAATGTTTTCTTTTTCTGTTTGTTAGGTTGAAATTATTATAAATATTTAAAGCTTTACCCCCATCACATGTAGTAATAAAGTACTTCTTTCGACTTTGAACCAGCACCAGATACAATTACGATACAAATCAAATTTCCTCTTCCAGAGCATTCATTATTCTGGTGAATTGGTAGCTTCAAAATTTAAACATGCGATTTGTGTAATTTTATCCATCGTGTATATTCTCCCTCTTTTTGAAATTTTATTTATATACAAGCACCAGCTTTAGCTTACAACCTTTTGTCACAGCGTCATGTTATGATTAATGTACTTAGAAGACTGTTATTAAATTAAAACATGTAAATACGGATTTTACCAATTATTAACTTGTTTCTCTCACAATCTTAACCATGACTACTTACAACTAGAGAGAGTAGCTATGATCTAATTACATCTAAGCTGTACACATTAACCTCATAACACAAAGTATTTTCAAAAATTTTAAATTATGCATTTCTATGTTTTATTGTAGTGCTGTTATTGAAATAATATCTGAAAAATGAAAGCAATTTCCTTACAATCAACTTTTTTATTTTTTATGACCAACACTAGATATTTTTCTGATTACAACAATGCAACATAAATCACAAAAAAACTCTTTAAACAACCGAATCATCAATATCGGTATTTTAATACTACAATTATTAGCAGGCTATGAAACTAACACTGGTTCTGTCTTCATATATCATAAGGCAAATGCATTATTAATAGTATCATTAATAATTTTTTAACCATAGCAAAAACAGACATGTTACTTGTTTTTAATTTTTCTCATTGAAATTCAACCTGGGAAAAATATTTAAGAACGGATCCAAAAGACAACAATTGGATCATACAGTGTTTCAAAAACTCGATTCTGTGGATCAGACAGGTTTGTGTATGACTGCTGATCCCAAAGTCTTGGGTTTGATTTTTGACACGGATCGATTGGAAAATGTCAGGTGAGTATTTTTTTACAAAAATAGACCCTCCATTCGGATGAGTGAGTGTTGTCACGCACGTTAAAGATCCCTACCTTACTTGGAATAGCAATGGTTTGGCAAAATAAAAATTTCCCGGTAAAATAAAATTGCTTCCTGGCAAATGTAGTACTTTCGAGTGGAGCATTGAAAAGTCAAATAAATGTAGGGATATTATCAATAGTGGCAAACAAAAAATAGAAACAAATAAAAGAGTGTGTGAGAAGATGAAAATAAAACCATAAGATACATGAAGCAAAAAAGCAGAACAGATAACAATATAATAAATGAATTGAATAAAAAGAGGAAATGGAAAATCTAGTATCAGAAGATACACAAAAAAGTTTATAACCAACTGAGAAGAGAAGTAAATAAAGCAACAAAAAATGGATTAAGTTAAAATGCGAGGAACTCGAAGAATTAGAAAAACAAAGTTTCTACAGTCTTATGTGTAATGGCGTATAGATCACCTAAACAAAAAAAAAAAAGAGAAACAGGAGAACAATTGTACCAATTGAAGGCACAGAAGGCAAATTTCTGATCAACAGAAAGTCTAAAGAGGTACAAGATGTAGAAAATATACACAAAGATTGACCACCACACACATAAAATAGGTATAGAGGCAGACTGGAGCGACTAATGATGCACTAGAAGTTAAAGTACTAAAAAATAATTTGCAAACGCTTTAAAGAAAAATGCGATAAAGTGCCAAGAGTTTGCAATTCAAAGGAAAAACTAGTCTGGGATGAGCAGGCAATGGCAAAAAATTATCAAAACAAGTACACTCTTTAGAAAAAATACCATAAAATAAGAAATAAAAAAAAAATAAGTGTTAATGCCACATGTAGATAAAATAATGTGAATTCTGAATAGATGATTACACAGGAATCTAGTGAGGAAAAACTTTCAGATTTGGAAGAAAAGAGCAGTATTGGTAATTTTTACACATTTATAGAAAATAACATATACAGATTTAGGATATTTTGATGAGCATGCTAAAGAAAAAAAAGGTTGGATTGCAAAGCAAAATGGCAAATTAGCACCATATAAATTAACCAAAAGACAATGTGGAAGAAAAGATATAAATCAAAGTAGTTAAAGAGGTAAGGGCAAGGATGCTATTTCTCAACAATTTATTCGGCACATAATTCAAGAAATCAGATTTGCAGATGGTAAATGGTCCTGAAAGCAAAAAAAGTTTTACCTTCGTGAATATCAACTAACAAATTGCACCTTTATATTTCCTAAACCCTTACCTGATATCGCAAGGTCGAAAATTTCTTATTAACAATGAAAGCCCAAGGTAAAGTTGGATGGAAAACGGCTTGAGGAAAAGAAAAACTCTTTAGACATAAACGGCTAGTAGAGTGTTAGCTCTGGGTAGATCATGAGCTTGGGTCATGGGTTGTCAAATGACCGAAAATATAAATAATGAGCGCCACCATATTTTTCAATACAACAACCTACAAAAATTATCTGTGCTTGTATTAGGGAATGCGGAAACCTTATATCAACACCACTAATATAGTCATAAAACCTGAATTTCACTTTTTTAAAACACCAAAATCTCAATTGCCAGATGTCTCGACTCAATCTGTGAACAAACAAATACACAACATGGACACCGTTTGTGTCCTCAAAAATATTTATCAAACATAATATAATAGAATTTAAGTTCCAAAAATATACACCCAGGGAATTTGTTATCATTACACACAATGTCTGATCATGAATGACCTGTAAGTTTTACCTGTATTTTAAATAATAAAAGAGTCATGCAAAAATAGATTCTATTTGATTAAATTCCTTGATTTGTTTTAATATAATATTTGTCAACTAATAATTTTTATAGAACAGAAATATAATAAGGATTTGTATTCAAAAACATAAAGATCTCTAAATTGAATATTTCATAATAAATCTTATAAAAAATTTGAGCTCCTTTAATAATTCATATAACATATTCTTCAGTCATAGTAGTACTACGTGACCTCAAATTCAAATTTAATAACTTAAATTCTGATAAAATAACATGTTTCAACATAGATTTAGTTTTACCTAATATGTATAAAAAGAATTCGTCACGTTGATTAAGCATCAAGGTACATGACCGCAAAATTATTAAATATATTTTAAATTAGCGTAACATAACATGTGATGTCTAAATTGAACAGCTGAATATTTTTTTATTTGACATTATATGCCACTAACAACTTAGCCATCTTTAAAATTTATGCAAGGTTATAAATGTATTACGGAATTCTTTCTGTCCTTAAACGTTTTTTTTTAAGTGACTTTAGTATAAGTAAAGTTTCAACTTTATATTTTCTTATTACCATTTAAATAATTATGAAAGTGATTAAATGCTAAATAACACTCACGTGTGGAAATACAGTACGACCAAAAGAAATCGAACTATAACCTCAGCTGTGGAAAATTCCATTAACATCTGCGTTCTGCGATGCACAAATAGGAAACGCATGAATACGGGCGAATTTATCGTTGGAATTTTGAGAACTCTTCTGAATAAAACAGTATTTAACGAAACCAATTTCTCCTTGATTACATCCTATAAAATTTAGTATTCCAAATCCCAAACTAAATTTTCTAAATATTGCTTCCGAGATATTTTTTAGATTCAAGATATTATCTACTTGCGTGAAGTTACTTATATGATATTGCATGTTTTAATAATGAGGGGGAGCTTCTATCTCCTTTGGCCTACAGGAAACAACAAAGCTGCTCTAGGTGGAGCATATATATGAATACCATCACGCTAAAGCTGCTAGGAACTACCATCAGACACGAAGATTCAATCAATTAAATATTCTTTTTCGGACCGTGTTCCAGGCCACGTGCCTAGACACGACCATCTTGACTTTACTACGCCACCGATAGCAGCTTACCTCTTCAAACGCTGATAGCAAAGTGATCGAATTGACAACTTGACGAAGTTTAGTAACAAAACTTATACCTCAAAAGTAAAGAGTCTATATACTATTATAAATTTTATGTATTATTTTTATTGTACGGAAATTTACAAAATATATTTTTATATTATTGCTGTTTTATTTTATATCAATAGACGAAGTCTAACTACGTAAAAAAAATACGTTACAGCCCTACTAACCCGGACTGGCATAAAGACCAATATATCAATAGAAAAAAATGATGAGTCATTACAGTAAACAGAAACTACCAAAGAGAAACAGTTTTTTATACGTTGGAGCATACTAAGCAAAATTTAAGATGCAAAAATAAAATAAACGTAACGAGTCAAGGAAAAACGCTTTAGAAAACTATTGTAATCTGTAAACTACTAAACAAAAAATTCAAAAAAGAATAATTATGTTCCCTGTGGAATTATAACTCTGTATGAATGTGAACACGAACCAAATTTTACACATCGATGTTGTTCTCAACATATTTAATTAATACTGATTCTTTTAAGCATAATTCTACAATCACAAATACTTCCGTTTTCAAAGATGACACTAACAAATAATCAGTTAATCCTGTAACGATATTTTTTTGCAAAGAAAAAATTGATAGTTGAAACAAATTAGACGTATAAAAGCAAAAAAGAAAAAAAATCGCCAAGAATATTCGTTCGCAAAATTTAGTAGAGGCTCGATTTTCAGTAAGCCCTTGGTTCCATATTGAAAACAACATGCAAGTTGTTATTTTCTAATTTGGTGCATTTTAAATAATAATTATCGGTTTATACAAACACTTACCTGTCGTGCCATAGCATCCAATTGGGAATTACTTGCAGGTTGGGCATGGCCAAAACTTGGAAGCTGACTGACTTCAACAGAGAAGCTTGGTAACCATGAGACATACCTTGAACCTACAAAAACCAAAAAATGTATAGAAGAACATGTTACTTATTTAACTAACTGCATCTACTGTCAAATCCTATGCATTTATTATTATAAAAATAATCAATAATTATATTTAGTTTAAACACGTTCACAATTACGATCACTGTCACATTTATATTTGTATGTTTTAAAGTAAGCTTAATTTTAACTCTTGTATTTAATTCTAATTTGTTTGATTATAAATGCTAAGACCAGCAACAATTTTGGATGGCATATCACTAGAATACCAATGTACGAAATATTAAATGCTACACAAAATTGAGTTTGTCAGCTTTTAGAGAAGAGAAGAATACACTAATCTAATGGCTGCGTATGAATTTAATATTTTTCTATTAACCAATTTTTGTTTATAAAACCAACCTAAGCAGATAAGGGAGAGGCATTCCATAATCGATGCGCTGACTAATAGTTGAAACCAAATTAGTACGTAAAAGAAATTTTGTGAAAGTGATAAGTAATAGAAAATGAAATATAATAGAAATTAAAAATTACAAGTGAAGTATATAGTAAATGTGCACGCTAAAATACGTGTGTAGAAAACTCTGGCGTTGATATAAAACGTAAGTCTAGATGTAATTCATAAAAACAAATTCTTTACAATTTATTTAGGGTTCTAAGTACGGACACAATAATTGGGAAACCAAATCAGAACTAAAATAAGACTAAATTACGATGTTAAAACTAAATCGCAAAGCAAAATTGTCTAAAATAATTAAAATTTAAAATAAGATTCTGTTGATGATGGCAATAACAAAAACTTTTTAAGCCCAGAGCACGTGTAAGTTATGAAAGCTAAGTATTCTGATTGGTGGAACAAATCACATGACCAATCGTATAAATATACAATGACAGCCAAAACATATCAATAAAATATTACACTTCGAACGATTAAAAACTAGAGGGAGACGATATGAGTTAAACAAGTATGTACTAAGTTGTACGTTAAAGCCGAGTGCGGTTTAAATTATACATAAAAAAATCACGTAGTATGAAGTCAAGTAGAGTACTTAAAGAAATAAAGATTGAGATTGCATAGAAGATAAATTAGATATCCTGGACGAGGTGGAATTGAAGAATATTTGAAGTACTTAGAGCTGCTTTATTTAAAGTCTATAAAATAATCAAGGAAAACTTGTATATCTGAAGGGAAATCATTTATGTGGTTGTTTTAAATTATAGGACTGAAAATTAAGTTGGTAAGTGATGCTTAGAATTTTTGTATATAGTTGAGATCTATATTCTTAATTAAATAGTTAATTTGCCAGGACTTGGTTTAGCAATTTTATATGAACTCAAAACCCAGGTAACCATGATACAACTCTTATTTATAAGGTAGGTGCTTACAATTTTGCATTACACAGATTACATAAACATTTTGTTCTAATATATGTCGAGATAAATATTAATCAATCGATTTAGAGTTACTTCATTGTTATAAACTCATATTAATGTCGATATATATATATATATATATATATATATATATATATATATATATATACAAGGTGATACATAATGGGAAACTTCGCACGTGCCTTTTGAGGTAGAATGTTGCTTCCTGCCATTTGTCCAGTGCTGCTCCTGAATAGTGTTGATTATTAAAAATTAAATGTTGAAACTAAGGTGCTATTAGATTAACATACAGATAAGTATGCCCCTGAAATTATGTTGCAGGTTTACGATGTTTGCTATTTTTACTACTGCATTTGCTTTAAAACTCAAAAATGGGATTGTAATCTGACACACTCATTAGGTCAATGACCAGTGCATAGAATGTAAGCAGAAGTTTAAATTTTCGAAGTTACTAACAAATATTCAAAAACCCACGTGTGGTTTATAGCGGGAAATTAACAAATGGTACATAGTGGGATGCTTCCCACTATGTACCACGTAATTGTATTAAATAACAATTATAATACAAATTTTTTTTCTACGTATAAAAGCAGAGCATTCCATAAAAACATATTCGGTTGTCTTCATTCACCCGAAGCTATTAGTCTTAGTCGAGCAACTAGCTTCAATAAACATAATGTGACAGTATTTTACAATAACTTACAAACAACTCTTGAAAATACAAATTAACAGCTAACAGCATTTGCAATTGAAACGAAACGGGGGTGCACTTTACAAACCGCCTAAAAAAATTAGCTCCGTCTGGTCAAAAGCAAGTTGGAAAGTGTACAAAGAAGTGTTTTGGTGACATTGTGTACCACTATATGCGCAAACGGAATCTTCATTCTGCTGTTTTTTATTTTCCACAGAAAAAATATAAAACTACACATGCTCCACAATGCAAAATCTGGTACAAAGGGAGCATCGCATACTACCAGTTGGATGACAACTGAAAACTTTCTATTATATTTGCAACATCTAGTTGATATTGTACATTGGTCTAAACAAAATAATATTTAGGTTATGTTAGATAATCACGAGACTCACTGCGAATTATAGTGTTATCGGTCAGCAAAGAACATGGCATAATTTTATTAATGTTACCATCACATAGCAGTCACAAACTACAACCTTTAGCATTCTTCTTAATCATCTTTGGGAATTAAACCACTCGTAGTTTTTAAAATCATTTTTATTTACGTTTCGATCCATGACCTAGGTCCTTTGTCAAAATATTTGACAACGATCCTAGGTCATGGATCGAAACGTGAATAAAGATGATTTTAAAAACTATGAGTGGTTTAATTCCCAAAGAAGATTAAGAAGAATGCTAAACAAACCACAACAAACATACAGGGAGTATTTACAACCTTTAGATTTGTGCTGCTAAAGTTCTTTCAAAAATTATTATAATAAAGCTATGGATTGGTGGAAACTAAACCATCCTAGTACTCCTGTGGGAATATGCCATTTGTAGTATTTCCACAAGTTCTCATTCCTACTAACATCTTAAAACGATTTGAACATTCAGGCATTTATCCATATAATCCTTTAGCAATCTGAGAAACAAACTATTTACTAGCTTATGTTATTGATAAAGACAAGAAGGAAACTAGTCTTAATCCTGCAGTTGACAATGATGCAACCGGCATACCTGGGCTATCAGCATTGCAATCCCCGGTTTCTTCAAGAAATATTTAAACAGAACAAGCCCTTGTTACAGCAATCGTGACGCCAGAATCAGACCTCATGTTAAAGCCACAGAACGAACTGGTAAAAGGAAACAAAGGAAAAAAAGTTTCGAAAGTTTTAACGGACGTAGCAAATATGGTTGAATAAAATCAAGAAGAATTAGAGAAACCTGGAAATAAAAATAAACAAGCAGTTGAGAAAGTACCTATTGAAAAACAAATCATTTGGAAAACAAATATCACAGATAAAAAATTAAAAAAAAAGAACAAACGTAAAAAATTGTATGATTCTAGTGATCACAATTCCAATGTTAACTCAGATGCAGATAAAGTGTCTTTTTCAGATCATGACTCAGACAATATCAAAAACGGTAGTGACAATTATAGCACTACTTGTTCAGTTTATTACCACGAAACACGTGGTCCAAAAGTTGATTGGATTTGTTGTGCAACCTGTAACAAATGGTTGCATCAATCATGCACTCCATATCAAAATCAATGTGCACCCTGTTTTGAAAAGAAGGCCTAATGATTTCTATTCTAACCAAATTCACTACTTTTGTATACTTACGTAATGATAGTTGTCATTTTGTTTATTTTACTTTATTTGTAAGCGTCTTGGTATAATAAGTTAATAGATATCAAGTTTGTGTTGTAAAATTGTATGTGTTTTATTATTTTCCCAATACGTACCATCAAAGGGTTATAGTGGAAACTTGGTGCACAGTGGGACATAATTGTTAATAACCATTAAATAGAGCCGGAAAAAAAAGTTTAATATAAACATATAGGTAGCGTGCACTGCTATGCCAAGATATAAAAATTTTATTATTATTAAATATTAAGCTTTAGAAAGTAAGAAAATAACCTCCCACTATTGACCACCCTCCCCCTATGCCAAATAATTTTGACAGTGGTTAGTTACTTAAGTTAGAAGAATTGTTAGCTCCTCAGATATACCAGCTAACCAACATTGTACAGTGCACGAGATTTGAAGAGATTTTAAGAGTCATCCCACCCTGCAGGAACTATTCATGCACCACCACTGAAACAAACTGATGTATTAGAGTACATTACAGAAATCTAGTTGTAACTGCAGAAGTCAACGAACAATAAACCAGGTACCAATAATTATATATTCATAATATGTTGTTGAACAAATACTAATCAATGCATGTCAAAAATACAACAACCATACACATTTCGTTCTTTCAAAATTAAAATTAGCAATATAGAAAGAAGTAACAAAAAAAGGTAACAAACACAACCAGTTTATAATGAGTATAGAGATATCTAATTTAAAGGTGATTGTTCTTTTGAAACTAACATAAATGATAACAACTTAAAATTTACTTCAAGAGGCAAGGATCTATATTCATGATAATTAAAAAATTTGGTCATTTATCAATAATGAACAAATGAGTGACCCTACATATTGACCCCATTTATCAGATGGATGTGTCATCACTACTCTAGTCTTGTCTGGTGAGGACAGTGATACAGAGCATTCTTAGGTAGGATACCGGATTACAAATTGGATGGAATTTGTAAACCCGTCAGTTTAGAACTTTTTATGTTCTTCATGTAAGATACTGCTCCTCTATTCAGATTAAATTATTTATAGGAGGAAAACTTTTTCTACCTATTTATTATAGTACCATTATATTAAAATATATGATTTGCTTTTAATTGTACATTTTTAACCCTAGAGCATAAACTTTTGCAGATATGAAAAATCCTTAATTTCTCCAATATACTGTCACCCGAAAAATATTAAAAAGGCAAATACTTTTATTTATATAACAAGCACAAACACAACCACCGACTTTTTGCCACTGTACGGCACAAACAAAAAAAAGCAAAATTTTACAAAATTTTTAATACTTCAAGGCATCCATTCCAGCTTCATGCAAAGTTGAATTGGCCTCTTTAAATCAAGTACAGCTTGTGCAATTTTTAAGCACAAACGCTGATTTTTTAAACTGTCTGGCACCGGCACAGCACAAACAAACGGCATATTTATTTTTTGAAGATTGTAAGGTGTTCATTTCTTATCTTATAATTACAAAATACAAATTAATGAAAGTAGGTAGATAAAAATAATAATAATAATAATAATAATAATAATTGTCCAAAAATATAAAAAAAAAATAAAAGTACGATTTTAATAAATATACATGAAAACATGAAGTTTATTTTTTAATAAAAGTTGTAGACAAAGCTTTTTAAAGGAAAATTTGATAATGTATTAATTTATTTTTTGTAAAATTTATCTAATTAGTCGTCAAACCGACCTTAAGTTTCGTCGAAGACAAAATGATGATGATGATCTAATTAGTAAAAAATTTATTTACCATCAAAGTGGAAGAAATGATTGAGTTGCCTAGTGACAGGCTGAGGAACATTATGTTGAATTTCAGGTGGATCAGGACGGACATCTGAAGGATTTTCAATATGTAATGTCAAACGACAAGTTGGGCAAGATTTATCTTGCTCTAACCATGATTGTAAACACATTCTGTAACAATATAATTTGTTATTGTATCACACAAGAAAAGTCTTATCATGCAACAAAATTATTTTGACCTTAACATTTAATACAATGTTAGAGATTACTGTAATAAGCACTTACGTATGAAATAAGTGTGTGCAAGGCAGTTTCCTGGCAGATTCCATTTTTTCCCAACATATTGCACAATTATCAGAGTTTGATGATAGTTCTTCAACTGATGCCATTGGATAACTAAAAAATATTATATTGTTACATATAATAATGGTTTGGTATTGCAAAGGCAAAATATAAGGTTTTAATGTTAATTAAATTTCTTTAAAAAATAATAAAGCTGAATAAACTAATTAATAGTTATAAAGATTAATTAATTAATTAATTAATCATTATTTTTAACCATTATCTGTAAGACCGTAATTTTCTAATTCCTCAAATCTACTAATAAATATATTTTAATCTACTATTATGTAAATATTTGAAAAAGTAAATCTATAGAATGTTGGACCCGGATATGTTTGTATATTCAGTAAAGCAAAACAATTTATTGTAATTATGTAGTTATAATGTGTATGTATAAAGAGGTTAATAAACAGAGGGTATATTGTCGTGGCACTGTTTATACATTACTAAAACGATTAATAAAAAATCACAAAACATCAAGAAACACATTTCCAAAACAATATAAACTGTAATAATAAAAATTAAGAATCTTTGAGCAGGATTTTTTAATAGTACAAAATTAAAGACATTTGCCATTTTGTAATTATTCGTTAAGGCAATATATCAGAACCATTGGAAGCTACCACAGCAATAACTCCAAATACCTATCAGCGAAAAAAGCTTCTTCTGACTAGGATTAATGAAAAATCAAAAATGAAAAAGATATTCCTTATAAACTTGTACGAGCAAACAAAAAACCGCATTACTGACAAAATGGGTTATAGAATGTCAATAATTATAAACCTTAACGAGTCTGTTTCTCTCTAAAAATTTAGAGAAATGAAAAAGCTCTTGTCAGCATCAGATTCAGAGGAATCTTCAGATGCGTATTTTTGGAATGACATCAGACGTTTATGCGTTAATAGGGTTTTGACCTCAAAAACACATAAAATAACAAAAAAATGTGTTTTTCTGGATGGTAACGAAGTGTACCCTATACGTATCTGCATTTTAATTGAAGTTAAAATTTATCTGAATATATGAGTTAGGTGGCATGAACTAACAGTAAATCCAGCAATTTGTGAGAAATGAATTGCCAAGTGATTTAAAAACACTACTGCAGTTTCAGCATGAAATCATGCACAAAATAAAATCGAATTTTGCCTGACGTGTAAAAGAATAAATTTATTCGAACAAATTTACATGAAGCATGAAAATTCGGTTTTAGAAAATCTTAAATGTTTAAATTTACACATTTCTCTAAATCAAATTAAAAACTTTGAATTTTATGATTTCTAAATGAGATTTATTAAGTAGACAAGATTTTGATATCGTAATTTTGTACATAAATGATTGTTACACGTTACATGTTTCTGTAATCAAACCATTGTAAGAACTTTTAAAGTGTAACATTCTGAATAAGTGTTCTACATATCAAAGTCAGTTAAGGAACTGAACCCGTCATAGTTTGTATCAATCATAATATTATCATCTTTGTTACTGATAACAGTAAAAAAATAATTAAAACACATTTGTTTATGATTATACAAAATTCGAATATATATTTTTATTTTTGTACAAAATAAATTATTGAAAAGTTTTTAGTATATATTTAACACGTTCGCTAGCGGCCGTCCCAAATGTGTGACACTCGGATTTTGACTGAAGATTAGTGTGTCAGAGGCAGAAGTACCTTCTGAAGGCTATAAACTACATCAGTTTGTAGCAGGAGTTACTCTGCAGTTTCTGTGGTCTACAGATCTAATTATAGAACACAGGAAAACTTTTTGACTGATGCAGTGTGTTATTCAATATACGACCCACGTTTTGAAAATTTTAAATGCAGGGTAAAGCTTGGAATTTGTGGAATATTATATGGTACATGAAACTGCAGTGTAATATTTGTATTATTCACCTTTGTGCATCAGTTGATTATGTGACCGTGGTAGTTCTGTTATTTGTGTATAAATCTGGCTGAACTTAGAAAATAAGTAGATTTGCAAACTTTAGCTTAATATTACACATTTTGCCAATCAAAATATGGCATATTTGCGCAATAAACCATTATCATCTGATCAAGAGTTGTAAGAAGAAGCAAATCGTGCAATGGAAAGTGATCTAAGTGACGAGAACATAGCTGTGGATAACCCATTTGAAGATTTTGGAAGCAGTTATCGTCCCTCAAATGCTGTGGTTCTCAACCGCCGTTCCGCGGAACACTGGTGTTCCGCGAAGCTGTCCCAGGTGTCCCGCGAAAATTTTGAATATAATATAATAAGAAACAGTAAATTTTTTTATTACTATAAAATAAATACTACATAGTTTTGTTAATTATTTGAAATTTAGCAAAAATATTCAATATTATTCTAAATTTTCGGAACAGTCAATAATATTAACAGTGTAATTATCGACACGCAGTTACGTCGTTTGGAGTTAGTCCGGGAATACCACTAAATTTCTAGTGTACTCGATAACGCAGGGAGCGCCACGTAGTGTTGATTTCGTGCTGTTTCTCTTTCTTCGCACGTAAATAACAAAAGCGCAATTTCGATCTGCGGTTCAGCCATAATTTAATATAAATATCTAGTTTTCGTGAGTGTGTTTTTATTGTATATATATTTTATATTGTTGGAAATTGATAAGATGAAATGCAAGTTGTGTAGTTTTAACAGTATTCTTATCTTTTTAGTTGCTTATTTTAGCATTTATACAAGACTTTTAAATCTGAAATATGGACAAATTTTTGAAAAGAAAGACTGAAAGTGAGGTTAATGTTGGGGCGAGTACAAGCAGGTCTTCTTCAATTGAAGGAGATATGCAAGGCAACAAAAATGCCGAAAATAAACGTAAAAGATATCCGAATCAGTTCGGCATTATTCGGAAGAATATCTGAAGTTTGGTTTTACATGGAGCGGTAGTCAAGATGTTCCTATTCGAGATGTATTGTATGTGGTGAAAAATTGGCTAACAGTGCAATGGTCCCAGCTAAGTTACAGCGACACCTTTCAACAAAACATTCTTGTCTAACTGAAGGTAAAGATTATTTCGAAAGATTGCTGAAAATCAAGAAGTGCAAGCAACATGCTTTCGAAAGAGCGTTACAATTTCGGATAAAGCGCAAATCGCTTCTTATAAAGTGGCAGAACTAATTGCATTGAAGCAAAAGCCGCATGATATCGCAGAATCGCTAATTTTGCCCGCATGTTTAGAAATTGTTAAGATTATGTTTGGCAATGAAGCGCAGCGAGACGTCCTAAAAATTCCCGTTTCGGACGATACGATAAAAAGAAGAATTATAGATATGTCAGGTTTTATAGAGAACGCAGTGACGGCGAAATTAATTACAAAAAATTTTGCGCTGCAAATTGACGAATCCACTGACATAAGTGGCAAAGCCCAATTAATCGGATTTATTCGCTTTGTTGACGACACTGAAATAATAAATCAGTTTTTATTCTGCAAGGAACTTATTGGTCACGCAACTGGAAATTATCCTGGGAAAATTGCGCAGGAATCTGTACTGATGGAGCTCCAGCCATGCGTGGCAGTATTAAGGAATTTTGTAGTCGAGTTAAAGCAATAAATTCAAATATAGTCTTTACTCACTGCTTTCTGCACAGGGAATCTTTGATTTCGAAGAGTCTACCAGCAAACTTAAAGTCTGTTTTGGAACAAGTCGTACATATGGTGAATTATATTAAATCGAGACCATTAAAAACCCGTATGTTCAAACAACTTTGTAACACCATGGAATCCAAATATGAATGTTTGCTTTTGCACTCTGAAGTGAGGTGGCTCTCAAGAGGAAAAGTGCTAACCCGAGTTCATGAGTTGAAACAGGAATTGCTAGTTTTTTAGACAAGAGGGTAATGATGTATACGTAAAATATTTGGAAAATGATGCATGGTGTACTAAGCTAGCATATTTAGCCGATATCTTCAGCTACTTAAATTCAGTCAATACATCTCTTCAAGGAAAAATGAAAATATTCTGACATCCACAGACAAATTGCTAGCTTTCCAGAAAAGCTTTTGCTTTGGAAAATCGTATTGCTCAAAATCGCAAATTTGATATGTTTCCATTATTAGCAACAGAAAATATTGTTAACATTAACGAAATGATTTCAAATGTGGCAGAGCATTTGTCAATATTGCAAGACAAAATAACTCATTACTTTCCATCTCTTAATATTGAAGACTTTGATTGGGCGCGAAATCCATTTGGTGAATTTGATATAATGAACCAAGATTTTTCTATTCAGGAAGCAGATGAGTTTATTAATATATCAACGGATCGAACGTTACAACTAAAATTCAAAGAAGAAGGAGTGGAAAGGTTTTGGATTTCCATCGAGAATGAACATCCATTTATTGCAAAACGAGCGTTGAATATCTTGTTGCTCTTTTCGACGCCCCATCTGTGCGAACTTGGATTTTCAACTCTAACAAATATTAAAAGCAAAAAGAGAAAGACTTACCAATTTAGAAGAAGAAATGAGAGTAGCGCCTCTTACATAAGACCAACCTTGAGGAAATTTGTAAAGGTCGCGCAAATTTCTCATTAAAATAAGTTACCATGTAATATATATCTTTATTTCAATTAAATATTAATCTTCCAATTATTTTGTGTGATTTACATTAGATTTACAAATTTTATGATAATGGTGTTCCGCCAAAATCGAGACCACTTAAAAGTGTTCCGTGATCCCAAAAAGGTTGAGAGCCACTGCTCAAATGGTATAGATTCATTTTCCTCTAATGAGACAGAAAATGCTTAAGAGGAGGATATATCACAGGACAATCATACTGCAAATGTCCCATCTGGTAGAAATGATAGTGGAGTGGACTGATAAAGATAAGGATCCAGTATTGCATACATTTACTGAAATCGAAAAGTGTTTAGAATAAATATTTCACACAACATAATGTCAGTTGAGGCCCTTTTATCAGTTTTTAATGACGTGATTGGACGTGATTGGACAATTAATCAAAAGTTTTTGGCGACAAAACTTTTTAAAAAGACGCTCCCAAAGGCCCAAAATCTATCTCGCGTTCTGTTAAATTGCGATGTATGTATCGGCTAGTTTTATTATGTACACTTGTTATAGATATTAATTTATATATAATTATTCCTAAGTTTCCTGATAAAAGCTTGAGATTAAAATGGATAAATGCAACAAAGAGACAGAATTTTTGCCCATCGAAGCATAGTGTTATAAACAGTAAACATTTTAAATGTGATGACGTTTTAAGTATTCAACCTAAAAGAATTCTGAAAGTAGATGCTGTGCCATCTATATTCGATTTTTCCAAACATCTACAAACCAATGCTTATGCACGTCGGAGAATTTTAAAACGTTTCACTTCAGGTCCGAATAAAAGTATAGAACAATTTGTAAGTTGTGACAATAGCTGCGAACAATCGGAAACTTCAACATCATTTACCGAAAATGTCCAGACTTCAAGGTACATTTATTTCTTCATATTTACTAGTAATTTGTCTACTAACCTCTAATAAATTTACACTTAACCAAAATCGGCACAATCTGATTCTGATGTATTTATAGGAAACGGAGGTATAAGTATATTGATGACTTTACTGATGAGGATTTCAAATGTCGTAAAAAAGGGAACTTATGTGGATCATTGCCAAAAAACAAAATGCTGATAAAAGTAAAAAATTGAAGGTTTTATGAATTCAAAAAGTAAGGCCAAAGAAAAGAGTAACCACTTTAAAAAAGCTAATGCAACATTTGAAGGACTGAAATAGAATATCCTGCGAGTGAGTTTATGATTAGTGTAAAGTTATTCCTATATGATAGAATTCAATTATACATTTTTTATCAGTCATGAAATATGTTGTTTACAGGAAGTATACCGGAAGTGCAAAAACAAATATTTCTAAGACAACTCCAGCAAACTTCTGAAAAGACTTTTCCATCGGAGTTACGTAGCTTTGCGTTAACTCTTCATTTCTATTAATGAATAATTTTGCCTGGCATGGGAAAAGTAGGTAACAGGTCATTTGTTTTTTCATTCTCTATTTCTATTCAAGTAGCGCGAGTTACATATCCCCCAATTATGTATGTATTTTAAAATAGAACGTAATAGGAAATTATTAGAAATTATTAAGAAATTACTAAGTGAAGTGCAACAATGTAATACAAGGACAATTAATAAAGTTTATTAAAAATTCATGAAAACGGATGCAATATTTTGTATCCAGACGATAGTGACACTGCAGGTCACAGACGGTCAAGATATCGCAATTACCTAGAAAGTAAAATTATAACAATGTAACAATGAATACAATTAAGAATAAGCAGACATGAGCTCTGCAAGTTCCCACAGCCATGCGAGGGGGTAGGGACATTATAAATAGCCCGGGAGCCCCAAGACCCGGCAGTCAGTCAAAGTATTCAGCTCTAACATTGCAGTTGCTTAGGCTACTCAAAATAGTACAATTCATTCTTTTTTCGACTTAGGGTAATTTCAATCAAGTTTGTAAAATTCCACATTCAATTCTGTATTAATCAAATAAATAGTTAAGAAGTTTTGGAAGTGTTTTTTTTTTAAACACAGCCCCCAATGCCCGAACCTTAACTGGCGCAGCCAGTAGGATGTCAAAAGGGCACTACGGATCCAAAAATCGAAAGATTGGTGACCAAGAATTTTAATTCGCAATTTTGGCAGAACCCAAACAGAAGTTGGACGAGATACACAAATCGATCAAATCCAACAAGCCAACCAACGTGGACAACGTACAAGCATTGACTGAGTCCATGAAACCAACGAAGAAACTAATGTAAGTTTAGTTCCTTAAAAAACCAATTATTTTGATAAACTATATTTGATCTTGCTAGTATTACAATTTTTTTTTAATTTTTATTATTTTATGTATCTACAGATTTTTAACTATTATTATTGCAATTTTATGCCATTTAATGAAAATAATTGACTTAGAGAATAAAACATCGTTCACTCAACGTAACGTTATAAAAAGTTATTTTGGTACGAAAAGCTAAGTATAGCGAAGCAACTACTAAAAAAGATTCATCTAAAAACGCATCGCGATATCTAAAAATAACGATACTATTAGCATCCAAAGTTAGTCGTGCTTTGAATATCAAATATTGAACCAACAACTTTTGAAGAGGTAAACAGTTTTTGGATCTTTGTGTTGTAATGGATAATACTCAAATGCCTAGCATAAAATCATATTGCAGTAATAACTACCTTTATGAGCAGCCATTATTCGATAAAGTGATGGGAAAAATCATTTTGAAAATATACTTCGTTGTCTTTGCTTACATGATGAAGATGATGATCAACAACATCGTCTTCATAAAATAACCAAACTCTTAAATCATATTTTACAAAATATCCAAAAGTTTATTATCTGAAAACTTGTCGCTAGATGCAACTCTCGTATTATTGTGGAGTCATCTTTCATTTAGGCAATATATTCCCAATAAAGCTGCAAAATACGTGGTTAAACTATATGAAGGTTTTTACTGAATATTATTATTTATGTTGGAAAAAGTATCATACGTTTTATTTTCCAATGCTCCACCAGAAGGACACTATATTGACTACGAAGTGAGTGCTTTTTACCTAGAAATTTTTAATTTTGCTATTCCAAGCAAGGTAAGGATCTTTAACGTGTTTGAATACACCTACACATAAAAGCTCCATTTTACCTCTCATCCAAACAAGGGTGTATTTTTGTAAAAAAATGCTCGCCTATTTTTCAAGCGGTCCGTGTTGAGAATCGAACCTGGGACCTTGAGATCAGCAGTCATATGTGAACTGGTCTGATTCACGGAGCCGTCTGGAAAAGGTACTGCAACCAATGAAGATGGACATACTTCTTCTGTCGTAAATGAACTAATGAAGAATTATTTGAGCAAAGGACAATCTATATGGACAATTTTTACAATAGTGTCCATTTGGCTAGATCTGTATATAACAGAGAAACACATATTGTTGACACTCTTCGTGAAAATTGCCAAAGGTAATCCAAAGACTGTTACCAAAGCTAAATTACAGAAAGCAGAATCTGTTTTTAGACGAAGTGGTAATGTGTTAGTGCAAAACTGAAAAGACAAAAGGGAGGTTTTAACAATATCTACAAAACACAAGACTTCACTACGAACTGTTCAGAATAAACGTGGCACATAAAATAAAACCTTTGCCCGTAACGGATCATAACAAATATATGTCAAGAGATAAACAGATGCAACCAAATGATTTCTTGCTATTCAACTCCTCGACAAACTAAGATGGTATTTGAAAATAAAAATTTAACGGATATTTTATTTTGGAATGGAGGCCGGATATAAAACAAACTCAATTAGAAACATATACCATATACACAGTTTAGAGATGTAGCTGAAGTTTTGATTAAATTTACCACAAAAAAAGCAACTTCAAAAAGTTTTTCTATGCATTTCCCAAGGAAGTTGTATAAACAAGTCGCCTGTAGGGTATGTGCAGAAAAGAAGGTAAGATGTACCACTTGGTACACATGCCAAACTTGTAAAGACAAGGTAAAATAGCCCATCGGTCTTTGTATAGATGATTATTTTAAAAATATTCCACTCAAATAGATATTAAAAACCTACTGTGCTAAATAACTAAAATTTTCAATTGTATTTATATATGTATTTATTTTTACCTATTTTCGCATTTGATCGTTAAAATTATTTCAAAAATTGGATATCGCAAATAAGGGTTAGGTGGTCCATTATTGAAATATGAGTACCGTAGACTAGCGCCACACATGCGTGACAGGCCCTCATTAGCCCTACATTTGATTTTAACTTGTATTTTCGTATTATAAATGTTGAAACTAATCTCAAGGACCACAAATTAGCTTAAAATATTGCATAGTTTACGGAAAGACATGTTCTCTTATGTGATGGTAGTGAACGTGTTAAGTAGAGTTAAAATATCGCAAATCTCCCACAAAATATAAGAAGCAAAACATTTGTAAAATTTTATAAAGGAAAGAAAAGGGTATTCAAATTTTTGATAAAAAACGAATTACAGTTGCAACTCTAAACCATAATTTTATGAATACAACATTTCAAAAAACAATACATATCATTTATTTATAATTTTATTCTAAAGATGGTTATACTGGAAACTCAATAAAAAAATCTAAGCAAACTACATTGCACAAAAAATTTCATGCATGAATGATTAGTTTCAAGTTGTAGACAGATATATTTCGAGTTAGAGTGCCTTTAATAGAGTCACTTATTAAACTTACACTACAACAATGTATGGGGAAGTTTGTTCTTAAAAGAACTGTTTATATTAATTTGCTGTACAAATATAAAATAACATCAAATATGAATATAAACATGGAAGGTGAAAAATTTGACACACGTTTTGACATGCTAAAAACTAGTAGTTGATTTGTTTCGCTAAGCAGAAAGTTGCATTCATAATGTTCTTTGTTAATATCATTTGCAAATTCGAGCAACATATTTTGAAACTTACAATGACAACCCATCTACTGTTTATTCCTTTCTAATTCATAATAAAAACGATTAAAACGCAATACCAGATCGTCTTTGATATCATATTTAAATCAAGGTCAATTGCAGTTGTAAGTTGAATCGCAGATTGTTATTCAATTGGTTAAGTCGGTACAAATTATTAAAATGGAATTGGTAATATTACGGAAAGGATGAATATTTAAATAGGATCTTTGTAACAACAATGGATATTGTAACGGACTTCCTTTTACTCCTCTTTATTGATCGAATATAAACTTGATTACTACATAAATACAGAGAAACCTTAAATCACTAATGATAATATTTTTTATAAATCTGTAATGTACTATTTTTCAAAATAAATAAATAATTATTACAATTCACCAAATTCTTCTTAACAAAATGATTAGCCATGTTTATTACTAGTTCAACTGTGTACATTTATCTACACAAGCACTTAGTTATATTCACATTAAACATGTTTATTTTAAAGCTTATCAGATAATTTATATCATAATACTTGCAAATTCATACTTCAACTGAAATCTATGAAAAGTGATTTATTGAAACGAGCGCATTTTCCCCACTGAACCATGTCAAATAAAGTTAGTTACATTAGAAGTTGTTTAATAATACTTGAAAATATTCTATAATTTTTGTCTATTTTAGAAATAATCTGTATCCGTGTATATTACCAAAATCTCTAAAAAAATAATCCCATTTCTACTTAATCTTTACATGTCAAAGCCATCTCGGCTATTACTAAGAATTTCAACACGGATCATGTCTAAAACGATGGTGCTTCTATTGAAAATTTGCTAGCAATGTGACAAAAATGATATAGTAAGTTCAAATTAAAATCTAAGAGTGATGAGATAAAGAAATGTTTGATGAATGTGATACCAAATAACATTTTATAAATGTGGCTGATAAGAATAATAGTGGGTTTTCCGTCATCATGACTCGAAATGCTGATTAATGCAACAAACCACTATCTGTCATTTTGAAGCATATCAAATTTCTTTTAATATTTAACTTCTGCACGTACGTTCATTGTTAGCGCAAATTTAAATTAAGCACCTACTTCCATTTATGTGACACTGTTGAAAATTGTGTGGTTGGCCATCAAAGGTCGCCTAATGAGTGCCGGTCAATGAGAATTCATTGTTTGGAGCAAGTGGAGATGAAAAATTGTTCCTAACAGTGCACTGAATACTCTTTACTGTACCTCAATGCAAGGTGTGCATGCATAAGCGGGCTTCCTATCCTTGCTTATTCCTGTCTAAGTTATCTTGTATCTGTCTATTCTGCAGCAGATGTGGATAGCCACATCCCCCAGTGAGATGACCGTAAAGATGTAGAGTTAAAACTTTAAATAATGATAAAAGACAACTGTCAACTGTATTGGAAGCACAAACAACCACGATACTTTTGCCAGTTGGTTCACAAAGTTCAAATTATATTAATAGCAGACTTAGATTGCTTGAGCTTCACAAGTTATTTTAAATGTTCAGGCAGTGTGTTTACAATCAGTATTGTGAATCCAACAACAACAGATATGAATGCAACTTAGAGAGTGACATATTATAAGTAGCTAATATGAGTATACATGGTGAACTATGGATTTTGGATGTAATGCTGAATTTAAATCAGTATCAACTACTCGTTGATAATCGTTTAGATATTGCACGCAACTACACCTTTGCACAAATTTCATAATACCGATCATATTCAAGCAACGCAAATAAATATGGATGTTAAACTCATGATAAATCTTACCACAAGTTACTTACTGCATTTTGAAGCTAAAACTGCTTGTAACTGTTATTTGAACGTATAAATAAAATAAAAAATACGCAAATAGGGCAACTGGCACCTTCTGTTTCAGTGATTGCTTTGCCTTCACAAATAAAGTCGGATTCTGGGGTAACTGTCTTGCTATACAAAGCTGACGTAGAAGTCCAAAATAGTTATGGCAACTTGAAACAGACCAGGTATCTACTGCAACTCAGATCCCAAACCAGTATCATTCGTTATAATAGCATACCTAGAGTACCTTCCTAAAAAGTCTTATGCTTCAACTGTTTAACAGAAAGAAGAACCTGCTCGTTTTATGGTTTTGCTACTTTTTAATAAGTTTTACTTATCTTTGGCAATTCTTTTGACACTGCTTCATTAGAGCATAAACTGAATACAATGCAACAATTGTATGCAAGACTATTTAAATTCGAATGCGACATTCTTAAAATATAAGCTTGTTGAAAATGATCTTTATTTTATATATTATCATGTGCAATCTTCAAAGATAAAGGCAATAAAAAAAGTCATGCTGTCTTTGAAGCCTTAGCTAACGATACTTTAATTGCTGTACCTATTTTCCAGAGTGATATTTGTCGAAAGTATCATCAAATTTTGGTTACTGAAAAACATTTATTAAAGATTCAATTAATCTTGTGACACTTCTCATTTAAAAAATTCATTCAAAGCTATTCGTTTTTTAATTAATATTGTATTTTAATTTAGTGCAACTAGACCTCCCTAAGTGTAAATTGTTTAATCCTTAATAAACACATAGTTCTACGTTATGGACATTTTAATTTTATAACAATATTACCTCTAGTTTGCCATTGCTCATATTAAAAGTTGACAAGATAGAGTATGTACCCTGCATTTGGTGTAACAAGCCCAAGAATAATATATTCGACATTTTTTGCTGTTTTATGTATGCACTTTTGAGAATACTAAATACTTAGCTACATGTAATATAATAATATTCAAACTATAAAGACAGAATTATAGTTTCTTCAAGTTTCTATTTTCTGTTCCAACTGTCTCTGAAATATTAATCACTTTTGCAAAGCAAATAATCAGTTTCTTTAGAAGTTTTAGAAGTTCAAATTTCAACTCATACACAGTACAAAATCTGCACTTACAAACCACCCAAATACATAGCTATAAAAATGATTACAAAGATATCAACTTCAAACATCACAATGAGTTTGACTCTGAAATATCCATTTTGCTAACGATCCTGCATATTTTGAACACTCTTTTAAAGGGTCTTTAGAAGTCTTTTTAAATAAATATATGAAAAATCTGTTAGATTTTTAAAAATTAAGCCAAAAATTGTCATAAAAGGTTGGGGAAAAAGAAATCCATTATTTTTGCGTGAACTTCAAGACTTTATTTAACATGTTTCGCATTGTCCTATTTGGGTCAAATACGCACCATTTTGTTCTATAATTTGTTGTCATTTTAAAGGTAGCTTCATAACGCCTCTCTCATAGAAGTCTTGGTCCTTATTGGTGAAAAACTCTAGCAATCGATTTTCACTATCTTCTCTTGATGCCAATTTCTTATCACTCGGGAAGTTTTGCAATGCGAGAAAAAGGTGGTAGTCGCTTGATGTCAGGTCTGGACTATATGTTAGATGCATTAAAACTTCTCAACCAAGCTCTTGGAGTTTCTGGCGAGCCACTACAGAAGTGTGTGGCCTGGCGTTGTCCTGATGGAACACAACACCTCTTCTGTTGGCCAATTCAAGCCGACTCTGGTCAATCGCTAGCTTCAAGCGGTCCAGTTGTTGACAGTACAGATCCGAATTTAGTGTTTGGCCATATGGAAGCAACTCATAATAAATGATTCCTTTTCAGTCCCACCAAATGCACAGCAGAACCTTTCTGGCCGTTAGTCCCGGATTGGCCATCGTTTGAGTACTTCACGCACTTTGACCACGATTGTTTTTGCACAATATTGTTGTATGTGATCCATTTCTCATCCCCAGTCACCACCCGTTTAAGAAATGGGTCGATTTCATTCCGTTTGGCCAAAGCTTTGCAAATAGAAATTCGATCCATCATGTTTTTTTGGTGTTAATTAGTGTGGCACCCAAACATCAAACTTCTTTTTGAATCCAGCTTTGTGCAAATAGTTTAAAACTGCTTTATGGTCGATCTTTAGCTCCTAGGCGATGCTACGACTACTAACATGTCAGTCAACTTCGATTATTTCTGTGATTTTATCGACATTTGTGACTATGGGCCTGCCTGTGCAAGGTGCATCTTCAACATCAAAAATACCTGAACGGAATCCACGAAACCAAAATTGCACGTAATTAGCTGTTACAGTATCGGGACCATAAACACCATTCACAATTTCAGCCGCCTAGCTTGCATTTTCGCCTTTACAAAGAAAAACTGTAAAATGTACCGAATTTTCTCTTTATCGACTTCCATTTTTAACACCCTGTAACCTTCAAAATAATTTTTTTAGTGTAAAATGTCACCTTGGCAACGAGCATAAATCTGAAATTGTTTGATCGATACTTTACGAGATATCGATCACTACAGCCATCTACCAAAAAAATAATGGATTTCTTTTTCCCCAACCTTATATTAATTAAACTACTTACTTTTGCTCCATGTGTTTTAATACCCATAGATAATTTCTGTGTTTTTTGCATCTTCGTTGTATTTCATGGAATAACTGACGCAGCTGCATGCAAATAACAAGACTAGCCATCGAAAGAAAGATGTTACTCCATAAAAGCATATGCATGTGGTGACCAAAATCAATAAAAAGTGCAGCCAGTTCAAACCCAAGTTCTATGTAGTACACCACAGGACCTCTCTTTTCCCAAACACCTGTGTTGTCATTCGTGGATGATCCATTTCCTTCTCGACACACATCATATAAATGTAGTACATATTTAACAATTACATGCAGTGTTCGTAGCATCAGTAATACAACCTAACAAAAATTGATTAAATTGAATCATACATGAAAATATTACATACCTCTATCGACATAAAAGCAAAAGTATTGATTCCTTGGAAAAAGCCAATAAATACACATACAAGTAACATAAAACAAGATAAAGCAAAAATACATCCCAAAAGTCCCAAAAGCTTGACGTGATTCCATGCAGGTGTTGTTGGTGAAAATGATAGCTGTAATAAAATAGTAAGAAATATTTTAATTCAAATTGAAAAATATTAAGTTACTTACATATTCAAATCTATCCTTTCCTAATTGAGATAAAAGATGAAGAAATCCAATAAAAGAGAACCATGAACACCAAAGTAAGACTTCTTCCAAAAACTGAACATTAATCACACCAAATACAAATATAAATTTATAAAAAACAAAATTCCAAAATTTTTCTTCCAAATGTTGTTGTTCTGATACTCGCAGCTGACCAAAAACCAGTCTCTGAACACACCGTCCTAATAAAATTAAGCAGCAATATGCCATGTTTATCATAGTCTGAAAAGAAAAAAAAATAGTTAAAATAGTTTAAATCTGTTTAATTAATAATGATACAACAATTTTTAGTAAACCGAAAAATATAATCTATATTAAGTAACTTAAAATTTACAATGAATATAACAAGATATTTCATCCTATCTCTAGGTTGTACCGAACACTGCACAAACTGATAATAATATTAATAGATGTTAATCATAATTACTAGAAATACTTTGTTTTATTAATTATCTATATTATTATTACACACAAAACAGAGTACGATGTTAGTTATTTAAAACAATGTAAGTTGAGAGATGAAACATGCCTCACATGATATTCTTATCCATTACCTGAAATTTGAATTTTATCTGTTTGAGTATACAAACATAATAAGGGATAACTGGGTCCATACTTAAGCAATTAGTGGAAATTAAAAATTGGAAGGACTAAAAAGGATTTATATTAATTTCTTTATTATGGGATTTGATATTCTAATAAATTTTTGTAAAATCTTTTGATTTTTTTTGTTCTAAAATTATAAAAATTATGTAGTGATGTACCTCCTGAATAATTTTTATAGACAAATAACAGAATTATCATCAGAAGATAGGTGACCTTGAAATAACATGCGCGAGGCAAGACCATATCAATAATCAAAATAAATAAGTGAAATTAGAAAAGACCGACAGTTTGAACAACCGTTACGAGATTAAAAATGCTGATCAACCCAAGGATATTTTTTTAATAGTTATTGTTGACTTTTCACTTCTCAATAAATAAAAATGATATAAGCTCACTGGTAGCTGCGATACCTTCGTAACGAACATATCTTGATATAAATACCGCTTCTCTCTTCAGGAGAAGTTTTATTTCAACATCTTAATATTAAGCGATAAAACAAAATGTAATATTAACGTGAAGTTTTTCTGCCTCGAGATTTCCAGTTTTTAAAAACTTCCAAATCTATATAACAAAATAATTAATGGGTTAATTAGACCTAATTTCTACAAGCACTAAATAAAGAAGCAAATCGAGATTGACAATGATATTTACATAAACTTTTGCGATCAGCTGATGTTCACTGTTGCCACACTAAATTTTCCTCGAACAAGGAACTGTGAATCTACCATTATTTATTGGTGAACACAAATAAATCTTATAGTATATGACGGTCTACATTTATTTCATGAATTTATGCATTTTTAGATGCTGTAGGCGAAACGGGGACCTTCTCAACAATATTTTATTTTACGCAATAAATGAAATTTTCGTGATGACGTATTTAAAACTATAATGCTATATTTACTATATTAAATTCTTCCTTAAAGTGAGGAGTGCAATATATTTATCACTAATCCAACTACATAAGTCATTGCACTCCTAGTTTATTACTACAGAAGCACTAACAGCCTAATTGTTACATTCTAGTTTGTATAGATATTAAGTGTAATTAGATTAACAATTTGAACAACAGTTGTGGATTAAGATCGAACCTGAACCAACTGTCCACCAACAGTGATTGTATTTATATCTCATTACGTGTTTGATAATAGAAACTACAAGGGAATTTTCAAATCATCCCCTTCCTTTGCCTCAATCGGTTCTTTAAATACACTCTTGTAGCGGTTCATCATTCCATTGTTCACTTAATTGATCCCTTTTGTTTCTAAACCATTCTGTGACAATATTTTTATCTACTTAATTTTAAGCATAAATGAAAAATGTAATGCATTTGTCAAACATAAAACATTAAGTACAGTGTAGTTTATAATGTACTTAAAAAAATAATGTAAAAGTTCCCTTAAGAGTGCATTGGCAGAGTTCAAAAAGCAACTAGTTGAGATTAAAAATAAAGTACATCTGTTGTGGTACTCATCCAAGATTTTATTATTTTTTCTTGAAAGAGAAATTTTACCCAAAACAAATTTTAAAAAAATTGTTTGATTTGTGGTTTTAATAGTATAAAATAATATAGATCTCTTGAGCAAAAAAAGCCCCAGAGGGGTGTGTCTGATGTCAGCACTGTACTGTAGGCACATTCAAAGTTAGAAGTATTTTTTAGTGGGAAATTTTAGTATTCTAAAGGTTGTAATATTCCTATAAAATGTTTATAATCATGTTTCATTTTAATAGTTTCTGTATTAGTAAATCCCACCAATAGGGTTGGGCAATACCTTTAAGAAATACTTGTAGGTTACAGGCATTTCGATCTAAGGTAAAATTATTTTTGCATCTTATGTTGTTCAAGCTCAAACGTTGTCAAATTCATTATGACAGTTTTGAAGGTTAGAAATGATATCATCATCATAATTTTGTTCTAAATTATTATAGTTTTATGATTCATTTGCTTTGATTAATTATGTATCACGCTGGCACGCTGATGATCTCATCGTCTGAGCACAAAGACAGATCACATGCAAATTGTGCTGGCTCAAATAAATAAAAAGTCCCAGTTTATGACCCTGATTAACCTATCCGTAAGTTAAATGCGCATATTTATTAATAAAGAAAATGACACAAACATAACTTCAATTTCCATGATAATGAATAATTTTGCGTGGCATGGGGAAAGTAATTCGAGCATATAAAACAAAAATCAATATAAATTGTTTTGATTATTTTGCAAAAAGAAAAGCCGTGACTAGTTTCATTGTTCTTGCAGATCATCAGATGGATGCATCTCTTTTTGCAAAACAACCACGTTCTGGGATTATATACAAATCAAGGTGTATTTATAATACAAACAGTATCTCATGCGCCCTCTATACTCGAATGTAAGCAACTAACCATCAGTAATTTTTACAAGTCCCAACATGATCGGCATAGATGGAGTTGCCAGACAAAATTTTTAAAAACTTAGTCAAAAGACAAGAATGAAAAATAAATAAATAAATAACCGAATGCCTACTTAACATTGGCGAACCTTCTAAGAAGGTACTACACCCAATGCTAATTGAGGATGTTGACCTACTAAAACTAATACGTTTTTAGCTACTTGATAATGAATAGTTTTGCCTGGCATGGGAAAGTAATTCGAGCATAGAAAACGAAAATCAATATAAATTGTTGATTATTTTGCAAAAAGAAAGGCTCCGTGATCGGCTTTACCGTTCTTGCAGATCATCAAACGGACGCATCTATTTTTGCAAAACAACAACGTACCTATAGTATGCCTGTGTGATTAGGTTAAAATTTTTTTAAGTAAATTTGTGATATATTTGATTTTTAATATTTGTGGAAGAATGTCTATCATGTAATTAATTGTAATGAACATGTGCATGAAATTAAGTCAAAACAATCATGTATAATAGTGTAAATACATGTTTATATTTGTTTTTTTTTCAATTAATATGAAGGTATAGTTACAGTTTTGTTGTAATAAATTATCTTGCAATTACATAAAGGCATGAATGAAAATTCAGGTCATTAAACATTTAATTTTAGAAACTTTTCTTTCAGTTAGCAGTTTTAAATAAGTCTATTAGGGTTCTTATGGTTAATGTTCGTTTTATGTTTAAGTACAGTATTTAACGATTCCTCAGGCAAATTTTAAGCTAGAATCACTCTCCTGATCTCAGGTTATGGCATCATCTTGTTATTGTTTTTAGAGTGTTTCCATAGAAACCCTGCAAGAACAGGTGGCATCCTTGATATTTCCCGGTGAAGACATATTTCACACCCGATAGATTCTGAAACCCTTTCAAACACTAACACAACCTGCCCCACTGAGTTAGTCGGCAACCATATTTGTTAATACAGTCAAGGTTTTGAGTAATTTATCGAAAAAGAATTTTAGTGGAGTACTTCACCGAGCTTTCTGCGGATTATCGGCTAGATTTTCTGGCGCCAAATTGTAAGTAACAAGGTTATGTTATTAATAACTTGAGAGTTTATTCTAATTATTGTTCGAAATTTAAATGTTTGTTAAAAAAAGATTTCTAAATTGAAGTTAAGTTGTTACATGCCAAAATTGGATATGTGCACTTTTTTAATTTGTGAGTGAATTCGTGCCAATATTTTAAAAGTGAACTTGTTGAATTTCCGTCATTTTGGACAGTTGCGTTTGCGCGGGGGAATGCGCGGACGCGGAGTGGCGGAAGTGCGCGGTTTGGGACACGACGATCATTAGCCAACGAGACGTCAAACAGTGAGGTTTATCTGTGTCGTCCCTTTTGTCATTTCTCTTTTAGGATGTAGGTTTCCTCCTTACCTTTGCCTCTTATCGTGCCCTATCTGTATCCTTATCGTACCGCTACAAACGAAGAAGAGGGAAGACAGGGCAATCTGGTTTCAACGAGGGCATAGCCCTACCCACGCCCAACAACACCCAGACGAAGATGAGTATGGCCCCTGCACAAAGATGACCGCAAAATCGTGAAGAGTTCCACATTTTTAAGTGAGTACATTTTATCTTTTTAAGGCGCATCTTGTATGACTATAAACATATTTGGCATGTGATACAATTTGACAAATTATGACGTAATATCTTGTTGTGGAATATTGTGTACGTGGTTAGCATGTGTTGCCAACTGTGGAAGTGGCTCTTAACAGTTGCACGGGACTATAACAGTTACCCTAGACTATAACACAGTTACAGCTCTGAGAATTACGTTCTTTTAAATGCGGGTGTGCGGTGAAGTTTAAATTTTACATAAATTATTATTACAAGCTATACGCAATCGAGAAATACTCATTCCAAGATTTGTAATACTTTAGACATAACACTAGCAAAATAATTCTTAACAAAGTCTTATTATTGATACACATACTTTGAACATGAAACGAGATTTCTTTAGATCAGCATCTATAATAAATACCAACCTTTGAAACTAACAGAAATTTCTTCTAATACTGTAGAACAACAACAGATCTAAAAATTTGTATAATGGAAATTTCGCCTTGCCTGCAAAGCTTTTGAAAGATTAAACAAAGCAAACTACACAAGTAGACGCTGACAACTATGCACTAACTTTATTTGCATTGATTAATGACAAACTTTTAACACATTAACTTCTGATGTGCAATGTACTTTCAACCTAATTGGTATTTTGATTTCCTACATACGTTGATAAAGTATTAAGTTATATTTTCAAGAACTTTTGTTATAGATGAGATCTTATATGTTGCATGTACTAAGCATGCAAGGACATAGACTTTAAAAAATTGTTATCAAGAAACGACATGACACATGTTGGCATCATATACACAACTTACATCAGCTGCGTGAAAATTTTATTAAGAAAAGTTTTAAATTTAAAAGCAGTTAGTTCTGTATGCCCAATCCGAGATGCGGAATATTCATAGTTTACAGTTACCTTAAAACATATATCAAATAGAAGTTCCCTAATGAATGCATTGACATTGTTAAGATAACAGATTAATATTCAAACAATTGGTTGGGGTTAAACACAGGGTTATTCTATTGAGCATCACATTATACAGCACTTTAAAGTTATTTTTGTACGTTAAGTATTTTATTTATAACAAGTTTAAGAACAATTTTTTAAATGTAGTTCTAACATTAAAAAATGTATGTCATATGGCAATAAATATGAGACAAGAACGTATCTTCTCAAACTGCTTTGATTAATGGCATACGCATATTCATTACTATATAACCGTAGTGTAATAATAATTTTCCAAAAGAATTTTACATTTTGAAGAACATAGTTCCAAATGCATGCAAAATAGGGCTGTAGTTAGCTTTCTAAAGTTCTCTTATTTAATTCTATAATTGCAAACCATATACGCATGACCAACGTACAAATGATATAATCAAATAGCTTAAAATTGCTTAATCCTGTAATGCATTGCGTTTATGCTAGTTGTAAATTAGATGGGAAAAGAAAAGTTTTAATTTGACAGAATAAGTTTGATGCAACTTGTATAATAGATTTCACAAATAATTCATCTTAATCAAGCATAATGTTTAAAAAGTTTAACTTCAAATTAGAGCAGTTAGTATAACTAAAGCAATAAAAATACATTTTCTTAAAATAAATGGTACAATTAAATATACTATTAAAATGCATTATACACTAGATGGGATGAATGTCACAAAAAAAACCCACTAAAATAACAGATATCATAAATCATACAATGTAATAAATGCAGTGCATCATGCAATAAACTTAAACTATGAAACCAGAAAGTTATTTATGGTAAAATACATATTAGGATGGAACTCAGGTTCATAAATTATTTTAAAACCACAAGGGAGAACAAATTTCAATGTTATGCATTCCTCACATAAGATTAAGAAAGCTTTGGTGCATCGTTCATTAGAAATAATTCCATTTAATAATACACCAAAACAATTACAGCTATAATTTATAATGTAACAATTACTTAAAACTCTGACGTTTGTTAGTGAAATTCATGAAATCAGATTGCAAATGATTTAACCATTTCATTCAATACAATACTATGAATTCATTTTTTACTGCTTATACTGCTGAAGACATAAGGAAACACAAACGTTAACTCAAGTAAATCACATGATACCACAAGTACTTTCCCGGGATTCGTTCCATAAACCCAATGCAAAGAATGACAAAAACCCATGATTGAACATGAAAAAGAGGGGGGAAATTACATGATAATAATTAATCCGATGTAAAAACAAATTAATTATTCGCGAGCTCATAATGAGAAAAGGTCCAACATGTTGCCAAACGAAGGCGTAATAAGGCGAGAGTGATCAGATATGGTTGGAGGTTGGTATGAGGTTAAAACAAAAAGTAACGTTGAGCGAAACCAGCTTTAAGTTTGTAATGTAACCTCCACAGGGAAATATTTAAACGGTATGCGAGGTTTTGTGGAACTTCGTTTGCAGCTTTGACAAGGAATGATTTTCCGTGTGTGGGATTTTGATAACTCCTGTGTGTCGTAATAAAAGGTCTACCTGCGAGGATAGTTTAAATAAATTGGATTGTGTATGTTAAGGGAGGTGTTTTTTAAAGCAAGTAGGAAGTGAAAATACTTCTGCTAAAAACAATCCTATAAATAGAAGTTAACAATATATCAACACGAATTCATAATACCAACTACTAAAAGTACAATAATTATCCTGCTAAATTTTGATGTCTCAGGGTGTTACCACAATTTGTAAAAAATTATTAAAATGTATAAACAACCATTAATGCCTTCTAGTAATGAATAAATTCTTGATTGTTTATTTTCCTAATGAAACATACATTTTCAAATTGAATTTGAAATTAAACATTAACTCAATTAATGACTGACTCAAGCTGTTAAATTTAGAATATTACTTTGCATAAATGTCTAATAAAACTAAGATAATCAATGTTCATGATCAACATATATTTTGGTAATATGGTTTCATGTAACGTTTCATTGCAATGGTCAAGCAGTAGTTATTCAGTTCTATTTTAAAACTAACATGCTAATGTAAAATACCTAATTAGATTTAAATAAGGAAAAACTTAGTGTCAAGGTTACAATATTGCAAAAAGCTGCATTTCGTTATTAGAACTGTAAACACAACATCATAAAAATGATGTAAAAAAGTACCTATAAATCTTATTCAGGAAGTTTAACTTTTAGAATGTACACAAAAAATGGTGATTAATATATATGAATATAAAAGGATTTACAGAAAGCACAATGTGTTCAAAATACTCTAGAAGCCCTTATGTATTTTATTTATTAGTAAAATAAGCAATTGGGCAATACATATGCAAAATTATTTTATTACTTTTAAAATCATCCAAAACACCTTCAATCTTTTACAGCTATTATTATGTTCAAAGACAAGGTTTTATCTAGTTAAATTTAAAATTATTATTATAATACTTAACTAACAAACTAAAATGGGGGCGACACAAGAATAAGTATAAATAATAAAGCCAACAATAATTTTGTTTGTTATTTTTTAATTTGTTTCACGTGTAAATTACATGAAAACTCAGTTCTCACACCTTTCAAGACATTGGCCTACGATTTCTGGTGTAAAAAACTGCAAACATTACATTCTCAGGGCATGAAAACGAAGCTGTGTCTTCTACCAGTTTTGAGCATGTGAACATGAAAAATCGTGTTAATAAATAGTAATAGAATCAACAAAGATGGTGTGCCATTCTTTTGTAAATTATTTCTAAATGGAAACAGTGTCAGAGAATATATACAAAAATAGACAAAACGCATGTTTCTAAATCTCAACTTTTCTAATTAGTTACAATATAGAGTGGCAGTAAAGGATGTCTATATTAAAGCTTTTCAATATGTTTATTATTTATAATAATTTACAAACAGCAAATAAAATATTCCAATCAAATTAAATATAAAAAATGTCAATCTGATACTTTCTAGAATAAAAAAGTTAAACAAAATCCAATCAATATTTACCACTAGATCTATTACACAACAGTATCTTTGTTTTAGACACAAAAAAACAAAGTAGAAAACTCAGTAATGTATTAGAACTAATTGAATAAATATTGAAATATACATTAAAAGAATCATGCAGTTAATAAATATGAACAAAATTAGTAGACCTACTAATAACTTAATTCACAGATTGGAGATTACAATCACAATTCAACTTAAGAATACACAAAAATCTGAATGTCTGTTCACATAAAATATACACTTGAAACGGCAAAACCTATGAAGAAGCTTAAAATTATTGTGATGCATCTTGTCAATATATAGTAGCATTAGTTTAGTTTGTATGATTATTAGGTTGCTGGCCCATATATCAATCTTTGCCTGATATATTTTGGTTTAAATTACCATAAAGGATTGATAATGTGGTAAACAATTTTATGCAATCAATTTAAATTTTCACATATTATGTTTAGGGGCAAAAACAGGCTTTTTGGTTAAAGTAATGACTTTAGAAAAATAAGACTTCAATAAAAAAATTACTTTAAACACCTATTTAAGTGTTCTTCTTTTGTAACGCCTTTTTATTTTTGAAAAATAGACAAAAAAATATTGTTAGTGTAGTAGTATGCTGATTGTAAACTGGCATATTAAGATGATTTGTAAAAAATGACATTGTTTATAATTAATAATTCAAAAATAGATGCCCTTCAGAAAAACAGAGTGAAATAAGTTTAAAACCAAATAGACATGTTAATTAAAACTAGTTTAATGAGGGTAAGATAAATGCTATTTTCAAAAATCAATAAACTAAATATTACATTATTTAATTCCTAGATAAGCTATAAATAACTGCAAATCTGTTAGAAATGTGTGTTAATATTATTCTTTATTTCCAACATTCTAAAACGCAACTTCGTAAAGCGTTGGAGTTACGTTAAATACAAACCGGATAAAAAAGAAAAAATTAATCTTAAACGAACAAAATTATTATTGGTGTACCCTGTATGTTCTGATTTCATGAATAATAAATAGCATTTGTTAAGCAAGACATTTCAATAAATGTTTAGTTCTATAAAATGGAATTCAAGCAGTAAACTTAAAACACAAACGCATAGTTTTATTTCTGTGTAATACATATTCGAACGTAACTCAGGTCCATAAATTATTTCAAAACCACAAAAAACCGATTTCAATGTTAAGCATTTTTCACATAAAATGAAGACAGCTTTTATACATCGTTCATTAAAAATAATCCGATTTAATAATACACCAAAAAAATTACAGCTATAGTTTAATACATAGAAAGTACCCATGATTTAGTGAAATCCACAGATTTTGGGATACGAACCAAACATCATCATAGAATACAATGTATCAACCCTGTTATATAAGGAACAATTAAGCATGCATTAAATTATAGGGAGTCACACATTTTTAACATGTTTCAATACAAGCCCAATAGAAAGATTGTACCATGGCATACCTCCCAAAGGCATTCAGAGTGGGAAAAGCGACTGCAGTTAGACATCTGAAGAAAAAGAATTAATTGTTCGCAAGCCATAAACAAAAACACATGTGAGTGCTCATTGAGAGGTTAGTCGAGTACACCCCTTTGGTTATGAATTAGCAAACAAGCAGTAACATGGAGGTATCTGCAAATTTGATAGAATTCAACAACACTAATAGATTGGGATGGATGGATGGATTCCAAAGCAACACGGATTGGAAATGCGAAACCTGATGACAAATTAATTCAATCCTAGCTCTATGGAATTCTTTATCCGCATAAGACATAACTGTAGTAGTAGATAATTAAAAATTGCTTTAATCGATTGTTGGTGGCATTTATGCATGAAACTTGTTCAGTTAAATATTGATAAAATTATACTCATCCACCATTGGTTAAAGTATAATGTTAAGTTATTATAGATATATAATCTGGATACTGTAAGTTTTAGTTAAAAATTTGAGATGCATTGTAATTATTATAGTTGAATTATCAAGGTTATGGCTAATTGAACGTGGAGCTGATTTGTGCACTATCACAATTCTGTGCGTGTGCGTATTTGTTTACAGGAATATTATTATGTCACTAATATTTAAATTGATTTAGGTTACTTTAAGATTTTCTATGTATATCTGTTCACAAAAGAGATGATGCTGTATTAAAATAGATTTAGGACACGCAGTAAGTTGAAATTTGTTGTTTTTTTCTATTTTTTAAATATATAGTCTAGCAAATTATAAAAAGAACTCCGTTTCAACAGCGATCAACATAATTAAAATCCCCAGGAATACTAGTCATCCAGAAGATTCTGACTAGACTAGACGAATTGGCACCCATAATTTAAAACAGGTGGAAAGCCTTTTATAGCTTGAAATTGCACCTAAGTATTTTAATATTTTTCGAAGTATTTTTATGTTCTTTAATTGTTTCTTTATGGACCCACTCCCACACCACTGCAGTTATCAAGTACCTACTAATTTCTTACGAGATTACTGCCACTTCTGGGCAATTTCAAATTTAATATTTTAACACTTCATACACATGTAACTATTTTTGTAAATTTACTTTATTCTACTTGCATTGGCACTAACTCTTAATAAAGTATATAACTATTCGTGCAATTTTCAGGTTTAAAATTGAACAAAATATAGAGTAAAGTAAAGTAGTTTCAGATATCCCTCTGTAAGACTAAAATATTATGTCACTGCTATTTTGATTAAGGATAACAAAGGTTCAGTTCTTTATGAGAGATATGGCGACATAATGCAGTTCGGCTAGTAAAGAATTCTTCTGTGAAGTGGGTTTGAATTTTGCAAGTAGATCTTTAACAACCCAAACAAATCTACTATGAAATAATATACTGCCAATGCTAGAAACTTGAGTAGAATGCCAAAATAATATTAAAACCAACAAATTTCAATGGCCTCTGGTATGATCACACCTAAAAAGCAAACTGAAACATGATAACCTTAACTATATATCAAAATAACTTATGGATAAGTATAAATCAAGATTCATACAGAAACAAAAGGTTCTGTGACTATATAGACATGAACGTACTTAAATTAAACACAAAATAAATGTTTTAAATAAAAATCATACAGTAATCTAATCGGCATTTTGCAACAAGGTTTTTAAAAAAATTTTGCTAAGAAAGAGACCATTCTGAACAGACCTACACCCTGAAGAAGTTCTAAAATACTAGAACGGGTAGAATGGCTTGCATGTTTCAGTGAGCTAAAAAGCAGAACTATAGGTTTAACCAAATTAATAAGGTCTTTAGTGAGGAACCAAACTAAGACAAGCACCCCGAAAGAGAGCAGCAGGTCTTTCGGTACTTAGAGTGGTAGACCTTGGGGGTCAGTATGACACTGTAAGGCACATTACTGTGATATGGAAGGCAATGGGAAACCACCACATTACTTCCCAAGTACACAGCGTACTGAAATGTTTTAAAATGAAGGCATCCTCTGGAGTAAAAGATTCCAGAGTTAAAATAATCTTCCATTCAGATCTCCAGAGGGGGTAGGGGGGACTTTGGAGGATGTGATTAACATATTTAAAGAAAGAGCAGGAAATATTTTGCGAGTCAGAGCGTGGAATGTTAGAAGCATGAAGCAAGTAGGTAAGCTATAGAATCTAAAAATAGAAACAAATAGGTTAGCATTAGATGTAGTAGGGATTAGCTAAGTTCAGTGGCAAGAGAAGGAGGATTTTGGAGCGAAGACCTTAGGGTAATTCATACAGGATCAGAAGAAGACAATTCAGGCATGGGGATAGTCAAGCAGAAAAAGCTAGGACACTGTGTAGAACACTACCTACAAAAGAACGAAAAAGTGTTCATGGTTAAAGTAAAATCTAAACCTGTAAATACAGCTATAATACAAGTATACATGCCCTAGCCACAGTGACAAGGAGATAGAAGCGATCTACAAAGATATTGAAGACATTAAGATTCGTAAAAGGACATGAAAATTTAATAATTACAGAAGATTTTAATGCAGTGGTAGGCGAGGGTAGGGAAGGAGCGGTAGTAGGTTTATTTGGTTTAGGCATCAGAAATGAGAAGGGAAATAGGCTGGTAGAATTTTGCGACAAAAACAATTTAATCATCATGAAATATTATTTCAACATCATGCTTGATTACATTCCTGTTCGACAAAAGTTTAAAAATTAAGTAAAAGACTGTAGCCAGAAGCAAACCACAACATAGTAATTATGAAAGACATCTTTAAATTTAAAAATTTGAAAATGAAACAGAAAAGAGCATTTTGACTTTGAGAAATTAAAAGAAAGATATTCACAAAAGATTTGAGAAAAAGCCAAACGAGTTAGTGAAAGACATGGGAAAATTTCTTATACTAAGGAAGAACATTAAATACAGCTTAGAAATGGGGGGGGGGGGGGTAAATATTCTGGGATATAAACGAAAAGAAAATAAGAAGCCATGCATAACAAAAAATATTCTAAATTTCATAGAAGAAAGGTGAAAGAAAATACAAAAATAGACCAAACAAAGCAGGAAAACAGAGATACAAAAGCCATAAAATGGGAAATTATTCGCAAATGCAGAAAAGCTAAAGAGGACTGGATTGATGAAAAGTGTAAAGATGTACAAATTAAGATAAAAATAGGAAATACAGACGAAGCATTAACTAATGGGAATGAATTTTAGGAATATGACACCGTATAGCAAAAATATTATGTGCGGGGTAGGAAACGCCATTATAGAAAATGTAGAGAAAGTGGTTAGATGCCAACAATATATAGGAAATTAGAAGCACTAGAACAGGAATCAAACATCGAAAATGATGACTTGGAATATCCTATACTTAGAGATGAGTTTGAATTAGCATTAAACGGTCTGAAAAATAATAAGGCACCGGGTATAGATAAGGTGCAAGTGGAAACTTTTTAAGTCGCTGGACAAGCAGTAACAGAATGTCTCTTTCAACTTGTAAGCTATATGTATGAGCAAGACGAGATACAAAAAGATTCCAAACGTAATATCATAGTAACTATACCAAAAAAGGCAGGCACTGAGAGATGTGAAAATTTTCGAATAATAACTTTTACAGCACACGTGTCAAAAATATTAACTAAGATTGTACAAAAAACCAATGGAAAAACAAGCTCAAGAAATACTAGGAGAAGATCAATTTGGGTTTAGACAAAACAGGGGAGCACGGGAAGCTATTTTAGGTTTGAGGGTGATAATGGGGTAAACAATAGAAAAAGGGTTTGTAGATCTCTAAAAAGCATTCAACAATATAAATGGAAAAAAATGTTCAAAATACTCAAAAAGATTGGAATGAGTTTTAGGGATAGACAGATAATACATACCTTATACAAAGAGCACACAGCGTAATAGAATTAGAGCAGAAATATAGAGAAGTAAATATTAGGAAAGGGGTGAGATATGGATGTGCCCTATCCCACTAATTTTTAGCTTGTACACTGAAGAGGCAATGAATACTGCCTAATGCAGGGAAGCATTTGAAATTACTATGATAAAAGATTAATATGCTAAAGATTTGCAGATGATATAGTGTTATTAGCATTAGAAAGGAACACTTAGAAGCTGCTCGTAATGAAATGGAAACAGTTCCAACAGAGAAATATGGTATGAAAATTAACAAAAATAAAACTAAAGAAAGTACTAGTATGCAAAGGAGGGAAAAATAAATCAAAAACAAGAAGAATACAAATATTTACTGAGAACTTACAAGAGGTTAAGGATTTTCGCTTCCAGAAAGCCAAATAATGCAAGATAGGAAAACTGCAAAAAATATATAAAATAAAGATTAGCACAAGGCCGTGCTACATTTAACAAGAAAAAGCAACCACTGTGTTCAAAGACAACAAACATAGAAACAAGGAAAAGATTGCTTAAAGCATAAGTGTGGAGCACAGCACTGTACAGCTGTGAAGCCTGGACAGTAGGAGAAGAGGACAAGAAAAATCTTTGAAATGTAGTACTACAGAAATATGCTGAAAATATCATGGACAGACAAAGTTAAGAACAAAGAGATACTAGAAATGGTAGGGGAAAAGAAATATGTTGAAAACAGTATAAAATATGAGATATGATGATAGGCCACATACTAAGGAATGAGAGAATAGTGCGGAATATATTAGAAACAGAGGTAGAAAAAAATAGAAGTAGAGGTAGACCTAGGTTAGACTACTGCACACAGATAGTGACAGATGTAGAATGTGGGAATTTCAGGGAAATGTGTTGGCTAAATCAGAATAGAAATCATTAAAGGTATGCATCCAACCAGTCCCAAGATTGAAAAACCAATGACGAAAAAAAATTACTGTACATAAACATGATGATTATTATACTACAGGTAGTGGTATTGCAATATTCTCGAATAATGTTAATTGCATGAAAAGATTTGCTGGAAAACTATTAATTCGGCAAATGCCTAAGTGTTGAGAAATCTTGGCAGCCACAGGATGCTTACCCCTTCACATACCACTGAATCTCGATGAAATAGGGCATATAATTAGAAAACAATACGAGCTGTATATAGACTGCGGGAATTTCAGGGAACTGTGTAGGCTAGCTCAAAATGTAAATAAGTGGAGGTATGTATCCAACCAGTTACTAGACGAAAAACCTAATGACGAAAAAATAAACTTAAAAATAAGGTAAAGATTGGTGAAAACTTATGTCTGGAGCAGCCTTGTACGGTTGTGAAATGTGAACAATGTGAGAAAGTGGTAAAAAGGTAGAAGTGTTTGAAATGTGGTGCTATAGACGTATGATGAAGATATCATGGACAGACAAATTTACAAACAACGAGGTTCTCAAAATAATAGAGAATGAAGAAAATATGTGTAAAACAGTAAAAAATAGAAGAGATAGAATGATAGGACATATACTAAGACATGAGGGAATAAGTGCGAAATATATTAGAAGCAAAGAAAGGAAAAAGAGAGGTAGAGGTAGACCTAGATTAGACTATTGCACACAGATAGTGAAACATATAGGCTGTGGGAATTTCAGGGAAATGTGTAAGTTAGCTCAGAATAAGAAACCAGTTCTAGGACTGAAGACCTATTGATGAGGAAAGAGCATTCAAATAATAATCATAAATAGCCACAAATGGTTTTTGAACAGCATGTAACACTTTAAATATAGGTGCAAGGAAATCCTTAAATAAAAACTAATTTTTGTTAACGTTTTGAACTACAAACTGGCACTTTCTCATCAGTAAGTTACTGGTAATAGAATAAAGCTTACCTAAATGCTACAATCTCTATCTAGTACATGCCTTGTCTACTTGCAAATCTGTAATCATATGATAAAACATGGCAAGTCCTAGTAAAATACTTTTGAGTACAGTTTAAATTTCAAATAACAATACAATATTATATGTAAAGATTTGATCTAATCACTTAGCGATAAACTAAAGAGTACATATACATAAATATTTACCAACCGCATCAAACAACAAATACTTCAATATAACCTAAATCCAGGAGCAAAATAGGTGCTTGTTGCCTTTAAAGTAATGACTCACCAAAATCATAATTACTTTTCCACTTAGGAGAAAGGGGCAATGAATTCAAATAATAATCCATGTAGGTATTAAAACAGTATACTGAAAGAAAAATGGTACAAAGAACAGCTGAAAAATATCACACAAAAACCCTAAAATATTGTTATTAATTCCCGAAATTACTGAAAAATAAGGTTTATTACAAAATATGAGATTCAGTGAATTAATGAGTTACACTAATCAACTTTAATCTGAACAGTAAGATTCTGAACTGTAATGAATTATATGGTGAACATATACATAATATAATCTAGAAGAGAAAATATCAGCAAACCAGTATGAAGAGTAGAAAATAAATGTATAAGCAATAACATACCAAAATTACTAAACAATAATAATATCCAACACATTTAAAACAGTTAAAATGAGAGATTACATGGTTGCATCACAACTGCTTTCTGAAACAATGGCCGCTGTAAGAAGCACAAAGGTTTAAGTCAGTTCTTAATAACTATACCCAGAGTAAAAGTTGTCAACTTACCTGGCATATAAAAACATGGAACCACGAAGATGTGAATTTGGAGATAATATGAAAATATTATAGATTACAATGCAATGTTGAAGGATTTCATTTTCTGTTATCGAAGTAAATATTTCTGAACCCTGGTTTTAAAAGCTCATTTCTCTAAAACGAGGGTCGAAGTTGATGAAATTTTCACAGTATGTCAACAAACTATTTGCTATTTGATGGTGAAAATTTGAAGTTTTTAAATAAAGGCCTACGGAAGATATCTTAAATTATTGCAAGCAATCATACTAAATTTTTCAACTGAATTAAATGAAACTTGAATGTCATGTAGCTAAAGTCTCTTTAAAGGGATTGGCTATATTACAGCGACGAGCTGCATCTGCAGTTTTACCTACCCTTCAAACACGTGAGTTGTTCTCTATCCATTACTCGTTTTTAATTCATAGGGCTCTTAAAAATTATTGATTTCAATTAACAATATCACATTTCAGTATATATATATATATATATATATATATATATATATATAATCACCCGAGGCAAAAAAAAATTCCTATCTGTTCAAATAAGCGAGTTGTAGTAGGGGTCAAAGGTTTGTTTAATTACAGCTGAACTATCCAATAAAAAATAATCAAACTCAATTAATTTATAATACATTGTACTGTTTCTTATATCCCTAAGCATCTTTTCTTTTGCCAATACTTATAATTAATTTTCTTATTTGTGGAACATTAAAATTTGACAAAAACAGTGTTTTTATCAAATAAATGGCTCCAGTAAATTAACGCCTTATTGAAAATCTATGAATAAAGGGGCTTTAGCATGCAACTTTTTTGATCAAAATTGAATTGGATATTTTGGGGAAATAAGCTTTCAAAATCAAGGGTCAGAACTGTTTAGTCCGATAGTAATCAGCTCTAGTGCTGTATGAGATAAAAGATATTTAAGAACATTGTATGTGAGTAAACTTCAAAGATGATTACTATGATTAACTTCGTTTTATGAAATTAACAAAATATAGTAAATTATGCACAATAATGCTTAGCTATTTAAAGATGAATCTAAAACAAAACTTCTTTGGTTTTGACACACTAAACTAGGATGCTTTGTTTTTTTGGTAACAACTATTTCTCATAAAAATAACCACTCCTTATATACTTTACCTAATAGCCAAATTAACTAAAAGCAAAAATGTGGGTTAAATAAAAATTAAGTTCGAAGTAAAACAGAGTTCAGTTAAAATTAGGTTGAGAAATCACTTAATTTGTAATGGAATTTATAATGAAAAATCAGAATACCACCCCTAAATAATACACGGGAACTGCAATTACAGATATAATTGATTACAACAAATTAATTGGTCTTTGATATTAAATACCTCTAATGTATTATGTAGACCATTATTAAAGCAAATTGGAGGTTCTAGACTATAATTTTATTGATCTAAAGTATCTTTTAAAAAAATGAGTTTTTTCTTAAGTCACCTTGCTGTAATGGATACGTGTTCTTCACAAATTATGAATAAATTACTGCTTTCGATCAAAAACCTACTTTCGATTTTTCCATAGCTTAGCCAAATAAAATTATGATAAAAATTAAACATCTCTGAAAAAGTAAATTTATGTTTTGAATAAAAGCTTTAGTATTTAACATGCGCTTCATAATCAATTCTATTCTGCCTACTACCAATAAATCTTTAAATAAAATACTTTTAAATAGATACCATTGAATGAAGTAATTTAACAAGAATAATACCTATTTAAATGTCCTCTAAAAATGACCTTGGTTTTATTTTTAAGCTGTTTTAGGAATAAAATTAAGTATGACACAAATAATGTGTAAGAATAATCATCAGACTGGTTATGTGGCTATAATCAACCAAACTACTTATACTAATTTGACAGAAATTAAAAAGTGTTATGTATATAAGAATAATTAATGAATCATTAACTAAAGTTTTGCATTATGTATTTTATAAATTTCTGTAGCTGTATTTTAATCTATAGAATAAATAATTATATACAAATGACATTATCTTTGAAGTTTACGATAAGAATTATATGATCAATCTTCTTTTAAACTGAATTTGAACATTTATTAAGCAATTTAGGTCCAGTAAAGTGATCCATTTGAAATTTAAAGGATTTAATTTGCTGTTCCTACAAATTTTCAAAGTTTTTTTAAATACACGTAAAAGATATCTATTCTTGAAAAAGGATAACCCAAACCTATTATTGTTTATTCACTAATTCCGAATCCTTGTTTTAATATTAATCGCGGCATCTACTAATATTATTTATAAGTGGGGAACTCAAAAATGCCTACAATATCGTTGTTGTTCCTGCAAAATATAATGTCTAAAATTATATATTTTTTTGTTTCAACATATGCTACTATTCCGTTAAACACACACTGTGTTAAAATATCATAAATTTCCGTTCAATAGAACAAGAGCTGTACATCTTTGCAAAGTGTCATATGTTTTAAGAACAGTCAGCTGTTTTTGCAAGTTGTCGTATGTTCCCGAGTGTCATGTTGATTGATTCTGCAATCAACCATTACTGTTTTTAAATGTTTAAGGTATATACTAACGAAGTATTATGTTTTATTTATAAACTTTTAACAACAATACCATTTTACCTTGCAACAGAACACAGTAATTCGTGAGCGAGATTATGTTTTAAGTTAACACCTATTTTACATTAATTAGAATTTTCTTTTATTATGCTTACATAAAGTAAAATAATTGTACCATTGTTAGGTTTAATGATGTCGCAGGGCTAGCTCATGAGTAGAATAATTTATAACAATTTGCAAAATAGTGCAAAAAATCTATAGGGAGCCTTATTCGAACTGCAATACAGCAACTATAAACTGTTTCGGCTGTAACTTTGAGTACTCATTGACATTCTCTGTTAGTACAATTTGAGTTTTTCTCAGTTAAGATAATAATATTAATTATATCTAGCATATGCTAATCAGTTTGCTATTATTGAAATAAAACAAAAATGGCAGTACGATGCAAGCTTTTAGTTGGCTTGACATTGGTGGAAATAAAGATCTCGCCAAGATCTGAACAAATCCAGATTTGTTACTTTAATAATGTCTAAGAAAGTATTGCAAAAACACTGTAAGCCCACAGACACTTGTAAATACTGTAAATGTAAGTAGTTCTATTACAGAAAAGTAAACCCTTCGTTCATCTCATAAAACTATAATCTATACAGACTTATCGGAGAGTGATGCTCCTTTATTTTCTGAATCAGATAACTGATTGCTATAATCCTACAGATAAAGAACTCGATGATTCGAGCAATTATAAGAAACCAAAAAAAAAGAAAGAGAAATAATAACGAAAGTGAGAAAATTAACTCTAATGAAAAGCTAATGTTGAAGAGCCTTCAGAAAATGGTAATCAGAGATATAATACAGAATATACAGGACCAGGAGAAAAAGAAAATAAAAGAGAATGTTGAAGACAGAAACTCAGGAAAAAAATTAAAATGGAGATGATGGACTAGAAATAAGAGCAACTGTTGAGAAACGAGGAAGTCATAAAGGATTATATAATAAAAAATTGAAAGCAACAAGTCAACAAATATAAGAGGATGTGAGAAGAAAAGTACAAGGGATAAAAATAATAGCAAGTTTACTTTAAGTGTTAACAGAGTGGAAAGAAAATTGAAAATCTCGCTGAACATGTAAGTGAAATAACAAAAGTACCAACTCTTTATGATGTACAAGCCGGGTGAAAAATTTCAAATACTTTTGAAAAGTTTTACAAGCCAAGCTAGGTAGAAAAGCACACGTAAGCTCTTTAGTAAAAAGGAATCAGACTGTGAAATGGCGTAAAACTTCCACTTTGACAGAATCTAATAAAAGGAATAAAAGATACAAATATTATTTGATAAAAGATAATACCCGTACTAACGTGCGCAAGAAAATGTCTTTAAACATACTTGGGTTATGCAGAATAAGTGTGAAGTCATGGCTGCAAAATTTCTCATTCGATTTTGACATTGCTTTGAACAATGAGATGGTGGAAGATAACCATCCAATAGAAGTGAATGACCCTGTTACTTCTGCATCTATTAAAAGAAAGTGACCTATAGAAGATGTGAAGTCCGATCTGCTAAAAAATTCTTCGATCATATACTGAAAACGAAGTTCCATTACTGTAGAGGGAATAGCCAAAAATTGTGTCTTGAACCTGTATGGAATACAAAAGTTTCTCTTTTTAATGAGCTGGAGCAAAACTTTACTGATGACAACTGTTCAATAGCAAATTGGTCAGTATTCTCTCAACTTATGTACAAACTAAACATTGATATCTACCAGTCCAAAAAATATCAGTTCGAAACGTGCATTAAACATAAACAAGGTACTGTGTCAGATGAAGTGCTTAAAATACATTTAAATCATAAAGAAAAATCTAAGGACGAGAAACAGAAAGAAAAGGAAAGAGTATTGAATAGTGAAACCCTGGGCGTATACGCAGTTGATGTTCAAGCTGTACTGCTGCTACCTAACATAATGAGTTCTTCAGCTTACTACAAAACAAAACTACAAATTCACAACTATACAATCTATAACATAAATGATGCAGATGTAAAATGCTTGTGGCATGGAGAAAATGACAGTCACGAGAGCGGAGTGTTTGCATCTATACTTTGCAAATTTTTTAAGAAAAAAATCGTGAAACATTCTCTGAAATTATAGTGTAGCCTGATGGATCACAATAAGTGCAAGAAAGTTTTCAATGTGCTTCTTCACCTTTCAAACATCACTGAGGTCACATTACTCAAAAGTATTTGGAGGTGGGTCATATACAGATGGAAGTGGACTCAGTCCACAGTAAGATTGAAAAGAAAACCAAAAGAAAAGAATTTTACATAACTTATGACTATATAAAAGCAATGCGAGAAGAAAGAAATAAGCCAATGCCATTTAATGTACAATTGTTAAATGACAGTGGCTTCTTAAACTTTTCAAGCGGTTACTACAGTAGTGAAAAAAGCTTTGAAAAAAGGCGATCCTATTGTCACCGATTTATGTGCATTTATACTTTCAAAGACATATTTATTACAAACTTGACCTAGAAAATAAGTGTAAAGAATTTCCAAGACAGCCAAAGACAAGTGGAGGTACCTGCATTATACAAGTCACCCATCAAAATCACTCAGTGGAAGTTTGAAGATTTACAATCTCTGAAAAAAGTCATACCTGTGAACTATCATCATTTTTATAACTCTCTTTCCCATAAATGTGATGATGCTACATCCAACCAGTACAAACATATTGTAACATAAGTCTAACTTTATTTTTTTAACTTATAGTACAATACAAGCTCTGATTTTATTTAACGCTCTTAAGAGTTTAAATACAACATTATAATTATCAAATATGATTATACATAAAACCATTGTCTTTGTTTTGTTGGAATCCTTGAAAGTTTACATTCAAAATATAATAAGGTATAATTGCAAAATGGTTCGACAAACTTTTGTAGCTCAACAAGACTTAGTCATAACGAAAAATGTCGTATGTTTCAATGCAAAATGTCTTGTGTAATATTCTGTGGATAATTATAAATGCGAAAGATCATATGTTAAGTTAACTTTTAAAAAAAAACCTGAAGTAAATATTTATCTGGCATAAAATGATAGTTCTTATTTTATTTAAAGTATTTATTATTAGTATAAACATCCTGGTACTTTCAGACTGACAGGTATTAAGTTTTTTAGTCTCCTTAAAAAGCTTAATATTTTACATAAGACATTTTACACAAACAGCAACGCTATATGGACGAATAATTCATTTTAAAGCCGTTTTTATTTTGTGTTATGTCCCAATGCAAAAATTACAAGATAATTTTAAATAATACTACTTATTAATTATTTACAGTACATAATACATTAAAAATACAACACTATAACTTCGTTTTACTTCAAGATTTGTAAGTAAAATTGTTTGTTGCAGTATTTGGGTTAACTAAAAATTCAAATATAAATTTACCAAATTAAAATAATTGCATACATTTTCCATTTCGTAAACTATTAATTACAGATAATTTACAACAGTTTAGAAATACTTTAGTGTTATTGAGATAAACCGCCATACTACTTTACAATAAGTATTGTAAAAAATAAAGCAAAATTGACAATGTGCTAGGTCTTCTTGGAGTTTTCTACTACAGACGTTAATCAATATTAAAAATAAAGTAATAAAAATTTTAGTATGGAGGAGTTCTAAATACATAACACTAACTGTGAAGCTTGCATAAATACTTAAAGCACTTCAATTACTGAAAAGATTAGAACTGCATCATAAATACACTACACTAATTAGTGTATAAACTGTAATATGTTCCAATATAATTGGTTGTAAATTTTGAGACAAAGTTAAGTGTCTATTATATTACAATAATTTTAATTTCAACAAGTTCTGTGTAGCAATAACTTGAACTATTTTCCAAATCTAGTTGTATTAACAATCTACTTGTCTAAATCAAGCAGATGCTAACATGGCATCAATATGGACCATATTTTCCATAATTTAAATTACTGTTGTAGCTCAAATCCATACAAATAGTGTTTTTGGTGTATCATGTTAGGTTGTAACAGAGATAAATAAGAACCCTTGTTAAGCAAAGTAATAAGAAAGGTGCATATTTAAACTAGATGTAATAAGCATGAGAAATAGGTGTATTTATATATTTCATTGGATAAAGAAGACAGCCGATCGCAATAAAGTATACATCTTTAAAATATACATGCTACATACATATGAACTACACATGCACCAGTCACACGACTGACAGCTGTGTTGTGTAAACCCTTCTCTTTCGATTGCCGCCACTTTCCTGTCTGTAGACATCTTAGTCTGACCAAGGTCTTCATTTGTGTAGGCTCTATTTTTTTTTGGCCAAAAAAATGATAAGTGTTTTAACAGAATAACAAAATGTTGTAAAATTGAATATGTATCTTAGAGAAACTGGTACTAAAACTTATCTTTTATTAAAAAAAGTATATGGCAGTGCATATTTATTACATGTGTGGATTTTTGAGTGGTTTAAACATTCCCAAGATGCTCGAGAAGACGTTAAACATGGTGCACGTCCGAGATGACTCTCCACATCAAAAACAGGAAAAAATGTTTAAAAAAATCAGAATCTGATTAGGTCTGATCATCGTGTTAACTGTGTTGTATAAAAAGATTTTTGTAATTTTATATTTCTTTATCCTCGTGACTATCAGCTATAAATCAAACCTCCCAATTTTCTAAACCTTAATCTGATATCACGGGGTCGAGAATTTCTTCTTTTTCTTTTAAGCCCAAGGTAATGTCGGATGGAAAATGGCTTGAGACAAAGCAAACTCTTAAGATATAAACGGCTAGTCGAGTGTTAGCTCTGGGTAGATCATGAGCTTGGGTCATGGGTGAATAATAGACCAAAAATATATTTAATGAGCGCCACCGTATTTTTTTAATACAATAACCAACAAAATTTAACTGTGCTTGTATAAGGGGAATGCGGAAACCTTATCTTAACACCACTAACATAGCCATAAAACTTGAATTTCACTCTTTCGGACACACTTACCAAGACCTCAACCACCAGATGTCAAACAGATGTCTCAGCTTTACCTGTGAACAAACAAAGCACAACATGGACACCATTTGTGTCCTCAAAAACATTTGCCAAAAATAGAATAATAGAATTTAGGCATCTAAAATATACTAAGGAATTCATTTTCATTACACACTCTTTTACTTAAGGAGGACTTGCACTATTTTCTTTTTTATTAAATGTTGAATAATAAAACGTCTTTCAAAACAAAAGGAATTCTATTTGAATAAATGTCTGATTATATACAGGTGACTGCAATATTTAAGTTTGTATCATTGTCATATTTTTTCATAATAATTCTAGTGAAATTTAACATTCAAAATTAAGATCTATAAGTAGATCATTTCTATAAGATTTAATTAGATAGACATGTAATTTATTAATTGTTCATAACACATAAGTTTATCTTAATCATAGAAGTACTTCCTTGATTATTACAACAAAGATTGATTATCAAAGAGCAGAGATTGTAAAATGCAAATATTCTAATTTAATTGTAATCTACTAAAAACACGCGAATTTCCTACACCAATGAAAGTGCTTTTACATAACCTGAAAGTCTTTAAACATAATGTAAAATTAACCAAGACAGCATATAGCGTCTAGATTAGAAAACAGAATCTACAATATTTTTTGTCTGACATCAGTTGTCATTCTGAATTTCTTAAAATACATTGTTTGAATGCGTGTGCAAACAAACTGACAAGCTAGATACTTATTCGTTAATGTTACTAACTTCTAAAAAACTACTTTATATTTTCGTTACTCAAATAATCAACGTTGGATAATTCATAATAATTTACTATTATATCAAAGCTATCGAAAGTTACAAACACTCACGTTCATCCAAATGTGCTGCAGGTGCCAGGCCTTGACGTCAGCTGTTGTATATTTCCAGCGTAATATCCGTGTGTTATTAGTCATCGGTAAGTTTGAAATATCGAGATCCCATGTAGAATGAACGTTTACTTTACTGCGTATTAAATTAAATAGAACGAAACCATAAATCTTTGCTTTAAATTACTGCTACGAAAATTTGTTTTAGTTTATTATCGAAAATTGTTGTTGAAGATATGTCCTCAAGATATTGCACTATATGAAAAATATTAGTATAATTTACTGTATTAATATATACCAACTGTCTCAAATGATGTCCTAAAGGGGTTCCATATTAATCAATTAATCTTCTTTCTAACTTTGTTAGAAGCCACGTGTTTCGACCGGGCCATTTTGACTTCAACTCGCCTGCAAAAGCGGCTTGCACTATCGAAGGTTGAGAATAAAGTCCCGACTAACAACTTGACAGCGCTTGGCAACAAACTTCAGAGTATATATATATATATATACTAGAATCTATGTGTTACTACGAATATTATATATTAATTTTTATTGGTTGATAATTCACAAATTAAATGCTTTAAAATACAGCTGTTTTATTTTTATTTTATTGAACTAACTGTAACTAGAAAAAAAATACGTTACAACTGTTCGTGCAATTGCTAAAACTATAGAAATTGATAAGGAATGTGTAAGGCGAATTTTATATAAGAATTTTAATGTGAAAAAAGTGTGTGCAAAAATGGTGCTGAAAAAGCATTGTCGGTCAAGACGTTTCCAGTGTTAGACCATCCACCTTATTCGTCTGATCTGCCAGCATGTGACTTTTATGTTACCCAAGGTCAAATCTACATTAAAAGGAGTAACATTTGAGACCACTGAAGCTGTAAAAGAAAAAGCAATACGTGTCATGAACGAGTTCACAGAAGATGATTTCAAGCACTGTTTTAAACTAGGGAAAATTCACATGTAGCGGTGGGGTAGTGAGGGGCATAATAGTTAAATATGTATAAATTTACAATAAAATGTCATAGCATCAGTTTCATTATTTTATACCTACCCCTCGTATACACATACCTATCACACCATTCCACGGGAGGTAGGCAGGTATTGCGGAATATATTTTTTTGTTTAAATATTTTTAATCTATCTTGCAGAACCTTTAGACTACGTAAACAATCTCCTCCCATACCCTCATGTCCTGAAACATTTGTCTCGCCTTGTTAATATCAATGCACTGTTTCACGTAAGTCAAGTATAATATAATATAAACAAACTCACAATTTACTTTTTCGTTACTATATTATTTAATTATGAGTATTTTGATATTAACCCATTTCTTGCTTAAAGGTCTGGCATGCACATCTATACGTCTTTTGCGTAGGAGGGATACAGTTAATACAAATAATGAAATAGTTTATAACGTTAAGTGCAACAGTAAACGAGTAATATGTATACATTGCCGTGTATCACATGTGATACGCAGGACAATGTCGAATGTATATTTTTGTTATGCATGTGTATTACATGTGAACACGCTTATGAATATTTAATACTATTTATTTTATTTTTACTGCTAAATTCGGTTTATTTTTAGTTTCTAAAAATGAACCCAGCAACATTTTACGGTTATACCAGTAAAAAAAAGAGTTTACAACTAGTCGATACAAATGACGAAAAATGATGATTTATAGTAGATTTTAGTGATTCAAGTGACGAATGTGTTCCTTGCGAATCTGATTCTAGATCAATAAGTGTTCATATACACAAAGACAATGTTGAGGACAATCAATTGCCAGTATCACCATCTTCATCATCTCCTTTTATCCAAAGGAGTATGAACTTTCAGCAGTACAAAATTTTGCTATTGAAGATGGTTATCAAGTCAATGCTATATACACCAACTTTTCTAAGGACACTGACACTGTACTACATGTCTTATTAATTTCTAAATTATATATATATGGCTCATCTAGCTACTTGTTACTTTTGTTACAAGGTTATTCATCAGAGAGAATACAAAACGTAAAGATTAAATCTTAAATATTTCCTAACACATTCTTGTAAGCTCAGGCTCTTATTAAGGAACATTACTGTTTAATTTGTTTTTCAATGAAATCGCTAAGGCAATTCAATATTGTCATTACTTACTGTTTGCTGATGATAAAAAAATATTTATGAAGGTGTCCAAAGTTGCAGACTGTCTTAAACTTCAAAGGCATTTGAACTTACAGTCTGGATCTTTTCCAATTTAATAATAATGAGAACTGCACTATTACATTTGCCAGATCATCTAGCACAATTATATTTAATTATCAACACTAATCAAGAGTGTCTCTAATCATAGACAGGCGTGTTATTTGATAGTTCATTGTCATTCATATCACACATTCATCATCGGTCCTGGAACTGGTTAGACGTGTACCTCCATTGCTGTCTATTCTGAGCTAACCTAAACATTTTCCTGAAATTTCCACAGCCTACATCTTTCACTATCTCTGCTTTTAATATATTCTGTACTATTCCCTTATGCATTAGTATGTGGCCTATCATCCTACCTCCCCTATTTTTTACTGTTTTCCACAGATGTATGTTTCTTCCCCTACTATTTCTAGAACCTCTTTGTTCCTAACTTTTCTGTTGATATTTTTATCATACCTTTGTAGCACCACATTTCAAAGGCTTCAATCTTTTTCTTGTCTGCTTCTCCTGTCCACGTTTCACAGCCATACAGTGCTGTGCTCCACACATGTTTTCAACACATTAAGAAATCTAAGTTCCAGAGTTAAAAACAGCTTAGTTTCATAGCATGGAATTCAAAGGAGCTATCTGTAACTTATTATAGAATCTTATATCTGACATTGGTAGGAACTATTCCCTCTTATGCTTCTACAGTTTGGTCCTCACGTTATAATGTTCACAACAATTCTCTCGAGGTCATTCAAAACATTTTTGCAGATCACAATTACATTGCGAGTTTAAACTTCCTTCCCTTAAAGCACATAAAATCAAGTACGATCTAATTCTCCTCTACCAGCTCATTCATGGAATGATAGACCGTCCCAAACTGTTGTCTTTAATTAATTGGTATAGACAACCTGGAGACAGATCTGTATTTTCAGTTACTTCCATAGAATAACTTATGGGTACAACAGTTCTATGTCCAGAATTCAACGAAGAGGTAATTCACATTGAATTGGTAATGAATTGGTTGGAGTGGATTTACGTAAATTTTACTGTGACATTTTATTATACTGCTACTTTAAGCTAATAGCTAGTAATAACTTTTCTTAGCAGAAGCGAAGCTAATTGCACCTATATGGTGATCTAGGTAATTGATTGAATTGCCATATTACATCTTATACTAGTGTTGGTGGGATGTAGTTTATTATTTATTATTTAAATTATAATAATTTATAGGGATATATATCATTTTAAGTTTTAAACATAACAGTTAATAATATTTTATTTTATATTATATTATTTTTGTAAAGGGGGTTCCAGTTTATTAAATAAAAAAAATTAATAAATCAAAACTTAATGGCTATTAAAGTCTGAAAAAAGGATAGATGGTGTAAATGGAAATGTAATACCTCGACATATTTCAACAATTTTTTGTTGAAAAAATTATTATTTGGAATGGAAAAGAAACAAATTGTTATGCTCTATAATATATATCAAAGTATACACTTCGGCACTCCTCTAGGATGAACAAATGGTTTGATATTACTGTGAGAGTACTCTTGGTAATTGGACTTATCCAGTATCCACATACAAAAAACTATTGGCAATGAAACAGTATGTTTTATCATCCTATGTTTCAACAAAAAAAAGAGCTAGAGGTAGACCTAGATTAGCCTATTGCAAACAGATAGTGAACGATGTAAGCTGTGAAAATTTCAAAGAAATTTGTAGATTAGCTCAGAATAGAAAACGACGAAGGCACGCGTCCAACCAGTTCTAGGACTGAAGACCTAATGATGATGTTGTTACAACAAATTGAATTGATATTACAAAACTGGTGTGTTTGTTATAACGAAGCAGCTCTATCTAACAACAGATTACATAAAATAGTAAATTTCATGAAGCTTTTGATTTCAAAAATTCATAAAGTTTATTATCTCCAGGAGAAGAAATATCTGTTGACGAAACTATGATATCTCACAGAGGAAAATTGATATTTTGTTAATACAATCCTGATTAAGGTAAATATGGAATCAAGCTGCTTAAATTGTGTGAGATGTTGAAGTATACTTGGAATTTTTCCGTATTCTGTGGACGAGGAGCGTCCAATATATTATGTGGAATGGACCTTTCCGTATCCATTGCTATTTTGTCTGAACCTATGCTCAATGAAGATAGGGTTCTTGTTGCAGACAATTAGTAACTTTTTAAAGAATAAAATATGGAATACTGTGAAACAATGAGAATGAACCAAAGGGGTTTTCTGAATGAAATGAAAGAAACTAAACAAAAGACAACTTATTGGATAATGATGAAATTAGAATAATCAAGTATTGAGATAAGAAAGCAATGTAAATGGTTTCAACTATTCATGGAACTGACTTGAAAGAAACTAACATAAGAAATTGTAAAGTGAAAAGTTAAAAAGCCCACTGTATTACAACGGAGTAAAAGGAGACATCTTTCTGACCAAATGTTCAAATAACACTCCAGCTCGAGAGTGTGAAATGGTATAGAAAAGTACTTTTTGAATGCATTAGTACTGCAATACTATGTCACATCAGTTTTTTAAATAGAACACTCTGTATATTTTTTTGCAAAAATACTCTACTTGAAATTGTCTTTATGACAATATGCCACAATCAATGATTTCTATTCAAAGTGCACTAAATAACTCAAACAATAGAATTCCATTTTTATGAAAGTTATATTCATCAGTCCAAATTATACTGTCTAAAAATTCTCTTCTTACATTGAATATCCATGGATAAAAACCAATCCGGTTTTTGGGATCATTAGGATGTAATGTATGAACAAACCCATCTTAAATGCTTTCATTGAATGATGACCTAAAACTTTAAAAAAATGGCTTTTTGAAACGTTTAATTCAGCTGCAGCTTGTCTCGTAGAAACTTTAGGATAAGCTCTAAAGTAGGCTAAAATAAACAATTCACGATCTGTGTTATGCTGTGCTTGATGTCTAGTGGTATTGAAAAGCTATCATTAGACCTTAAAGTATTTTCTAAATTCTTAAATGTATCTATATTTGGCTGTCTACGGTAAGGATATAAGTTTCAATATGCAGCTTGATGTTTATTGTTGTTTGACCTATGAAAACAGCATAACATATTACCTTACATTGTTTGAATAATTCATTTCCATTATTTTGCATGACACAACTATTAAGAAAACAATAACACTTTTACTTATTAATGTGAATAAACAACTGAAATAATGCAACAGCATTTGTGTTAACAGAAACCATCAGATTGAAATTCTACTATTTAAGTTATTTATCGCACTTAGACAAGAATTCCGTGGTTGTGGCATATTGCCGTAAAGACAATTTCAAGTAGAACATTTTTATAAAAAAATATTCAGAATGTTCTATTTAAAAAAACCAAAGTGACATATTATTGCTCAAACATAGTAAGTCATGAAAAATACATAACACTTTATATTTGTAGAGAAAATATATTTAAAAAACTTTTTCCCATGAAATTTTTCTATATCTTACGTATTTCAGAAGATATACACTGGCTAATAATAAAAAAAACTCCCCTGTACGCATATAACAAGTTTCATAACAATACAGTTGGCCCAGTTTCCTGAATTCTTAGTGGCGGTTCTACTTTCCTGAAAGGGCAAATATAGAAAAGTGTATTCGTTTGAAGGGCTCATGAACTAACAAATATCCCACGTAAAGAAAAAAGCTAAATTATGCCCAAGAAGTGTAATAAATGTTATAAAAAAATTAGCAGACAATATAATCGAAAAAAGGATTTGGCCGAACCAAAATAAGTATCGACAAAGTGTGTGGTTTGTCAGAAAGTCTGTTTCCATGAAACATACGAAAATATAAATTGACGATATTTTGCACTTGAAAACTATTCTTTAATGTTTAATTTTATTATTAATTTGTAATACATTTTCTATGTTAATGAAGTCTTTAAAAACAGATTTTAATCATTTTTTCAATTCAACAAACAGCATAGTTTTATAAATAACAAACACCTTTGTTTACAATATATAAGCTTTGCATATCTTATATGATGCACTAAGTTACAAATATAAATTCAATTCTACATGCTTAACATGATAGCAAGCTATACATTTTACACGTCCTAATGAACAACACAAGTGTGAAGATTCCTACGATTATCCTTCCATTCACCACTCTTGTCAGTGTGAAATACTAAACACCATTAATTAATAAGTTCCTACAGATGTATTACCACATTATAATCCATCCTATAAATAACACCACGACGTGTATGAAAAATATTGCTTTGTTTCACAACACATACACCCTTTGCACACTTACACGCTGTCTTAATTCGATTAAGTTTCAAGGTTGGAAATACCTAATGATTCTGCTTATGGAAACACATATTTTACTCTTAAGTCGAATAGATCTTGGACATGATTTCCCAGAGAAGGACAGGAGTACAAAATCTATGAGTGAATATTTGAGAGGCACAAATTATTATGCTTCGGGTGTAGTATTACACTTCAGAAGCACAAATTAGTATGTTGCAAATGTAGCAGTGCTGATTGAATCTGCTTGTGGAAACGAGTACTTTATTCCTGATCCTAATATTGGTAAATGTAATTCGCAGTTGTTTCAAGTGGAATGGATCTATTTAGTTGCTTGTTTTGGACGGCACAAAGTAGCACAAATTCTGCATGTTGTATTTATATCTTTTTTTAACATGTCTAGCTTATTATTAAGCTAGCAGCACCACATTTTTTTTCAAAATGGCACATATTCTGAAATTAAAATCGAAAGCAATCACAATGCTTACAATGACTATATTAAAAACATAGAACAGAAGTTGCATTGTGATCCTAAAGGTTATTGGTCTACAAACGTCATTCTACTCCTGGCAACATGATATACAAAGGCTTACAACTAATAGATAACAGTCAAACTGCAACGGCTTTTGCAGAATATTTTAGTAAATCATTTTCTACTGATTATGTATTCGCAAACGAAACATCTAGCAGCGAGTATTCTGGTCTAGTAAATTGATTATATATAACCGACTTAACAATTAATGACATAATTAAGGCAACTAAGAAGATTAAGGCTAATATAACTATGGAACCTGACGAAATACCTGCATTTCTTGTACATGACTGTGATGCTGTATTTGACAAACCATTGCACACAATTTTTATATTAATTTTACACACTTACATTTTTCCGGATAGATGAAAGTTTACCAAAGTTATTTCCATTTTTTAAAAAAGAAATAAAAATGACATTTTCAATTAGACCTGTGTCTATAATTTGTAATTTTAGTAAGGTTTTTGAGTTAATTTTAACTAATTTCATACATAATCACATGGAAAATTTTATTATACTCCAACAGCACGGTTTTATAAAAAGGAAATCAACAGTCACCAATTTAGCAATAAAGGCCCAATTTGTTTGTGAGGTGCTAGATGATGGTGGTCAAGTATATACCATTTATACCAATTTCTCAAAAGCTTTTGAGAAAATCAATTTGCTACAAAAGTTAGACAAGTTAAATATATCTGATAAACTTATATCTATGTTGAAGTCATATCTATCTGATAGATTGCAATACACACAAGTTTGTGGATGTACATCCAATGTTTTTCCACAGGTATAAGGGGTGCCACAATGCTCAGTATTAGGTCCTTTATGTTTCATAATTTTTATCAATGATATATGCAGTGAAATAGATGTCCGCTGTTTATTATATGCAGATGACCTAAAAATATATACTAAGCTGTTAAGCTGCAAAAAATTTGAATACTCTTTGTGAATGGTGTAATACCAATTCCCTTTTGCTTAATGCTGACAAATATAATGTTATATCTTATATGCGTATACTTACTAACATTTGCTACAATTATCGTATTTATGATACACTTCTCAATTGGCCTGAAACTATAAAAGATTTGGGCGTCATATTTGATGCTAAACTAAGCTTTCATGAACATATTGGTCAGGTGTTTTCATCTGCATATCAAATTCTTGGTTTTATGTTGACACATATAAGAATTTAAAAACATGGAAACCTGCAAAGCATTATACTGCTCACTAGTGAGACCAAAACTGGAGTATGCATCACTGATATGGTTTCCAATGTCAATTATATAAATGACACTATTAGAGAAAATACAATGTTTTCTAAAAAAGTACATTATTTTTGCAATGGGTCATATCCTGAAAGAGGTTTTCCTCAGAAACACTTGCTAGCAATGTTTAACTTTCAAAGCTTATATGACAGACGGTTAATATCTTCTATTGTATTTGTTTACAAAATAATTAATATTATAAAATGCTCCTACTTACTTTATGAATTGAATTTCAATATTCCTCATAAATCTATACGCAATCCATCGACTTTTGCTTTACCACAACATAGAACAAACTTATTGTGTATGGCTAAAGTGTTTCAAGCGCAAACAAATGTGAATAATCTACTAGGAACAGTTGACATATTTTGCAGTTCCTTAAATGTTCTTTGTAATATTTCTACTTCCACTTAGGATCAGAAAGCATGTAATTAGTTTTATTAAGTATGTATGTATGTAGGTGCATGTATATACTAACTAATAAGTATTCTATAATTGGGATTTGCTGTTGAATACTATATTCGAAATACATAAATAAACAAGTATAACAACCAAAAAATATTATTTGTTTGGTTTTAAGTATTACAGTATTATGATATGACGAGAACAGTTTTAAATATTTCATAATATGCATTCTTAAACGATAATGCATATGAAGGTAAATATAGCTAATGTACAATAATAGTGTAATATAACAAAAAAAGTACTGATACAAACAATACATGCTTTTAGAAAATAATTAGAAAGTGATCCAATTGACATTTTTGCCTGGCTACAATTTTATTATACAGGTCAATGTGCAATTTTTTATTTTGATTACTGCTATCTATATACCCAATAAGTCGAATAACTGTAAAGTAAACATGATATCAATACATTGCATTAAAAAATATTTATGATTATAAAATAGTTTGTTGACCCTATATACACTTACAGATAAATGATAAGTTAATTTTTTTTTGCTTATTATGTAGTATTTTTTCTCTACTATGAGGGTTGTCTAACATAACCAAATAATGAAACGTGATGAATAATAGCTTTAATGATTAGAATATCAGACATACACACGCTTATTCATATTGTAAGGCAGTGATTATTAAAGTTAAATAACAATAGATAGATCGTATGTCCGTACCTTTAGACCGACCGATACATACTTATACTGTTATCATAACTAAGCACCAGATGGCTATTCATTTTATTGTAATATATAAGTATCACTAAAAGCGCTAACAGTTCGGGCATGTTGACCTAACATGACGACCTCACCACGCATAGCTAATAGTGCTACTAAAATAAAAAAATTATTCAAACATTATACATAACACCTTGCCTTTATTAAAAATTAAACAAAACATGTTCAAAAATAGATTGAAATAACTACAACAATATTTTCATTTGCAAAACGTTGTAACAATTTTATTTTTGGTTATTAAATCCCTTCATCAAAGTGCGAGAATAATAAAACACTTTTATTAAAATAATGGTAAAATACATTTAACAAGTAAGGTAATACGTTAAAGCAGCATCTTTATTTGTTATTCTATTTGTGGTTGGATATCTGTGCCTTCTACAGCCATTCGCAGGCGCGTTTTGGTTTGACAACCTCCTCCTTGGACGCTCCGATCACCCGAGCGAGTTTGATAATCAGTCGGCCATACGTGGAAGAAGAGACAAGATGTATGAAAGAACGCAGGCGGAAATTTGCGTATCAATTTTGATGAGTTATAGGACACATTCTTGAATAGCGGTTGGTAACGTATAAAAGTTATTATCTTGTTTAATTTGAAATAATTTATTTAGCGCGACGAGACACATTGCTAGAATTAACCATGCACTTTGAAATTAGAAAATTTAATCGATTTTAAGAAAACCACTTTGTTTTACGACGTGAACAATGCAACTTAGAAGATAGGAAATTCAATCCCTTTTGTTAAAACCACTTTGTTTTATGACGTGTAAAATGCAACTTAGAGGATGGAAAGTTTAACCAATTTAAAGAAGATCACTTGGTGATACAGCGTAAAGATGCTACTTTGTATTTAATTCTACACCTGGAACAACTCCATGTGGTAGAAGCTGTCTAGGATGAGCTGAGTTCATACTACATGCAGTAAACATCGCATGATGTAACAAGTACCTCATCTAGGCGGAAAAGCAGTCTTTGGTTCGTAGTTAGCTTTAAGTAATTTTTCGTGTTTCAAATTAGAAACACGCTAATTTGTTCTTATGTGTAAAAGCACGAATATGATATTTGTTTCAACTATTGCTGAGCTGGAATTTCCAGTGTCGAAATTAAAGTTCACTAATTTGATGTTTTAAGTAACAACACGTTGCTTCAGTATAAATTGTTAGTTACAACAACAGGTGTTACTGACGTCACTTATTTTTCTGTAGTATACTGCTGACAGATGTATCCTTGAGAGCAAATGCTTAGAACAGCGTTAGCACAACTTTTGTAAACAAGAATATTTTTGTGATAATTTTTATTGGAAACTAAAACTAGTACTTTTAACTTAAAGAGGAAAACTTGAATAGTAACATTTGTAATGTAATCGGCCTGAACAGATCTGCGCGGGTTAGAGTATCTTTGTGTAACAAGTTTACACTATGCTGTAAAATATTTGATTATGAATAATTTTGATAAACCTTAATTTAAAATTCACGAAGTAATTCAATTAGTTATTAAATTTTGTTGCATTGCATTTTATTTTAAAAGAGATTCTTTTTAGTAAATTATTGGTTCAAGATTAAAATTTTTTATTTTGATCAAATATGATCAAACCTAACCACTGAAAGCTAACATCTTTAAGAGTAAAATTTTGATGCCAACTTTATATAGAAAATATCTTTTGATACTTCTTTATGTATATTTATGGGACACAAATAGTGTTCCACCTTTTTTATTAACCTAACTATTATAATTTCTTACAGGAACAGCGTCTTATTTTATTAAGACAGGTTTTTGTCATCGGCGATCTTTCTTTCTTTGGGTCTCCACGTCCGCCCTTAGAAATATGCCATGCCATTATCGTGAATAAGTCCGGACTTGGTGGCGCCTATTTGTCTGAGATTGAGTTTGACATACAAACAGATTTCGACTTACCCCCCCATTTCTCATAGCTCTACCCAAGGAATAGATCCCTAGTTATGTCGGAAAACTTCGTTTCACTAGCGCCCAACGTCTAGAGTCAGATATAAATTAGAAAAATACGCTTCACTGGCGCCCATTAGAAAAATCAGTTACACTGGCACACAACGTGGGGCTGGTGTTTAGGTGCTTCAAAAAAATTTGTTTCACTGGCGCCCATGGAAGAGGCTAGCCTTTTAATTTGTTAGAAAAAATTTTGTTTCACTGGCGCCCAACGTGGGGCTCGAAATTTGTTTGTTCAAAATTTTTTTGCTTTGAAATTTGTTTGTTCGAAAATTATTTTGCTTCGAAATTTGTTTGCTCGAAAATCATTTTGCTTCGAAATTTGTTTGTTCAAAAATTATTTTACTTCGAAATTTGTTTGTTCAAAAATTAGTTTGCTTCGAGATTTGTTTGTTCAAAAATTGTTTTGCCTCGAAATTTGTTCGCTCAAAGTTTATTTGACATTAAGATTTGTTTGTTTAAAAGTTTGGTTGAGACGTTAACCCCCATACAGTCAATTAATTAACTCAGTCAAATTTATTTTTAACTTTCATTCTGTTTTGACCCAACATAATTTTTTTGATATTGGTTTGGCAAAATTTATTTTACCAAATACACTTTTTGACTTTTACCTTTAGTTACCCGAATTTGTTTTGACTATATTTGTAAGGTTCAAATCATTTATATCTATCATTTTGATTTCATTAAAATATTAGGCTTTTGTAATCATGTCGGAAAAATTCCAAATTGTTTGTCTACTTGAAGAGGAGCTGGAGTATGAACTGAGAATTAGAGGAGTAGTGAGTAAGAGACCAGTGTTGGAGAAAAGGAAAATTTTAGGAAGATTGTTAGCTGAAGAAGCTGATAAGCCTGGAGTTTGATTTGCTTGAGTTAATAAAGAACATTTTTGACCAAATTTGATGATAAGGCTAGAGATTCTATTTTGAAGGTACATTGGAGTGAGCTGGCGTTATATCATTTGAGAATTGCTCTTGTGCATAAGCACGTTTTTGATTTTGTTAGCAGATTTTTATTTAGATCGGCATTGCAACGCAATTTAGTCTAGGCGGAACTTGTCGTCGTAGTTGGTCGTTCAGCAGTATGTTAGTCTGGACGAGACTCGGGAAGAGTTGGTCGCTCAGCATTGCGTTAGTCTAGACGAGACTCGAGGTGAGTTAGGCGCTCTAGAATTTTTTTTGCATCATATTTTTTTGAGTTGATGTAATTTTTGTATTGTTAGTCTAGGTGAGACTCGTAGAGGGTTTGTCACTCTAGCATATGTAGGCGTTGTGAAGCATTGTAGTTGTTTTGACAGTTCGGTTGGTAGTAGGGTGAGAGTGTACCTGAACACTGATATTTTTTTGTTAGCTATCGTCGTGATTAGTTTTTTTATTGATGACTCATAAGCAGGTAAATGGCTTTTAGTTGTTGGTGACTGGTTCTCGAAGTATTTGATTTTACAACCTTTGCGTAGTGCCACGGCACATTTGATTGGGAAGTTTTTAGAAGAAAAAGTATTTCTTGTCTACGGAGTTCCACAATTTGTTATTTGTGATAATGGTCCACAATTGATTGGACGTGTTTTTAAAGCTTTGTGTGCAAGGTACGAAATCCAAAAGATTTGGTACAATGCTGTTTATGCTCCTCAATGCAATTTTGTGGAAAGAATTAATAAGACAGTTGGTACTGCAATTCGTTCGTACGTAGAAGAAAATGATACGTGGGATAGTGAGATATCAAAAATTCAGTACGCAATTAATTCAGCAAAACACGAATCCACCAACTATTCTCCAAATTTTTTAGTCTTTGGTCGTCAGGTACCCTTAAGTGGAAAAGTTTATAGTGATAATTTTAAACCTGGTGAGGATGTAGATGTTGTTTCAAGTAGTAGACCTTCTTATGTTTTGGATCGTCAACCTTTGTTTGATATTTTTGGGAATGTCCGTGAAAATTTGCATGTAGCTTATCAACGTTCGAGTAAACGCTACAATCTTAGAAGAAGAGACATTTCATTCCAAGTCGGAGAAAGCGTTTGGAGAACTAATAAGGTACTTTCAAGTGCTGGTGATAAATTATCCGCTAAGTTAGCTCCAAAGTTCGTTTTGTGTAAAGTTCGAAAAAAACATTCCAATTTAGTGTATGAGTTAGAGAATGAGGATGGAACAAGAGCCGGAAAATGGCATGTTAAGGACTTGAAACCCGTTGAAGCATCGTATCCAAATGAGAATGATGTTCCTGACGATTAGTTCCAGTCTAGTCATTTCTTTGATGTTAAGCAAAACAATAGTTGTTTGCTTCGTTTTGTTCCGATCTTTGATTTAGTATCGTTTCACTAATACTAAATGGAAACTGCCATTTGGTAACTCATTTTGTTTGAAACTTTTGTTTGATAATTGAAGCAAGTGGTTAAGGATTTTTGTAGTAGTTTTGAGGTGTGCATTAGTGTGCATACTGGTTGTTTTAGTCGCGCGTTATTTGAAGATGTTGTTAGAAGGTGTCTCTGAAAGATATCTTTAGGATGTAGAAGTAAGTGGGCTATTTAAGTTGCTAGTCCTGATTTCTACATATTTAGGTAGAGAGAATATTGATTTATTCTTTCCCTTATTTCTGACCTTTCAGAAATTTTTGTTTGATAAGGTCAGAGGTTTGCATGATGAACCTCACCATTTGATCCATCACTAATAAGATGTGTTGTTTGAAAATTAGTGATAGGATAATCAGTAGGATGTAGGAGACTACAGCCCTGATTAATAATATTTTGAATTTGAATTTTGTAAGTAACCTTTTGGTTAGGTTACCTTTGTTTTGATTATCACCTTGTGATAATAATATTTTGTATTCAAATTTTGTAAGTAACCTTTTGGTTAGGTTACCTTAGTTTTGATTATCACCTTGTGATAATAATATTTTGAATTTAGACCTATTAGTTAGGTTACCCTTTTGATTATCACCTTATAGGGATAATATTTTGAATAGTTATGCTATTTTGATGTTGTAGTGCTCCGTTTTTTTTGTAGATAGAGCCGCTTGAGCTCCAGGAAGTGGAGTTTTTATTTGTGGAAATTAAGATAATTTGTAATATGTTTGGTTATAGTTAGTAAATACTAGCCTTGGTAGGAGTAAGAAAACTCTAGTTAAAGGGTTACTTTGAATTTAGATTTTGATTAATTTTTTTTGTCCCGTGGAGTGTTTGACTTTTTGATTTGACCTCTCCCAATTTTGACATACACCGATTGTGACTCCCCGATTTTGTCTCCCTATGGACGTTAGGTACACGTAGTTACCGACACACTCAAATTTGTAGATATTTGTCCCCCTCGTTTTAATAGGTTCATAAGAATTCGTAATGATAATTAAGAATGTGGAAGAGGCTAGTATATTTAAAAAAAAATCTTTTGTATTTGTTTTACTTAAAGTTTTTTCTTTGTTAGAAAAAAAATTTTTTCTTTTAGGAAAGGGGTAGTGTAACAATTTTATTTTTGATTATTAAATCCCTTCATCAAAGTGCGAGAATAATAAAACACTTCTATTAAAATAATGGTAAAATACATTTAACAAGTAAGGTAATATGTTAAAGCAGCATCTTTATTTGTTATTCTATTTGTGGTTGGATATCTGTGCCTTCTACAGCCATTCGCAGGCGCGTTTTGGTTTGACAACCTCCTCCTTGGACGCTCCGATCGCCCGAGCGAGTTTGATAATCAGTCGGCCATACGTGGAAGAAGAGACAAGATGTATGAAAGAACGCAGGCAGGAAATTTGCGTATTAATTTTGATGAGTTAGGACACATTCTTGAATAGCGGTTGGTAACGTATAAAAGTTATTATCTTGTTTAATTTGAAATAATTTGTTTAGTGCAACGAGACACATTGCTACAATTAACCATGCACTTTGAAATTAGAAAATTTAATCGATTTTAAGAAAACCACTTTGTTTTACGACATGAACAATGCAACTTAGAAGATAGGAAATTCAATCCCTTTTGTTAAAACCACTTTGTTTTACGACGTGTAAAATGCAACTTAGAGGATGGAAAGTTTAACCAATTTAAAGAAGATCACTTGGTGATACAGCGTAAAGATGCTACTTTGTATTTAATTCTACACCTGGAACAACTCCATGTGGTAGAAGCTGTCTAGGATGAGCTGAGTTCATACTACATGCAGTAAACATCGCATGATGTAACAAGTACCTCATCTAGGCGGAAAAGCAGTCTTTGGTTCGTAGTTAGCTTTAAGTAATTTTCGTGTTTCAAATTAGAAACACGCTAATTTGTTCTTATGTGTAAAAGCACGAATATGATATTTGTTTCAACTATTGCTGAGCTGGAATTTCCAGTGTCGAAATTAAAGTTCACTAATTTGATGTTTTAAGTAACAACACGTTGCTTCAGTATAAATTGTTAGTTACAACAACAGGTGTTACTGACGTCACTTATTTTTCTGTAGTATACTGCTGACAGATGTATCCTTGAGAGCAAATGCTTAGAACAGCGTTAGCACAACTTTTGTAAACAAGAATATTTTTGTGATAATTTTATTGGAAACTAAAACTAGTACTTTTAACTTAAAGAGGAAAACTTGAATAGTAACATTTGTAATGTAATCGGCCTGAACAGATCTGCGCGGGTTAGAGTATCTTTGTGTAACAAGTTTACACTATGCTGTAAAATATTTGATTATGAATAATTTTGATAAACCTTAATTTAAAATTCACGAAGTAATTCAATTAGTTATTAAATTTTGTTGCATTGCATTTTATTTTAAAAGAGATTCTTTTTAGTAAATTATTGGTTCAAGATTAAAATTTTTTATTTTGATCAAATATGATCAAACCTAACCACTGAAAGCTAACATCTTTAAGAGTAAAATTTTTGATGCCAACTTTATATAGAAAATCTCTTTTTGATACTTCTTTATCTATATTTGCAGGACACAAATAGTGTTCCACCTTTTTTTATTAACCTAACTATTATAATTTCTTACAGGAACAGCGTCTTATTTTATTAAGACAGGTTTTTGTCATCGAAGGCGATCTTTCTTTCTTTGGGTCTCCATGTCCGCCCTTAGAAATATGCCATGCCATTATCGTGAATAAGTCCGGACTTGGTGGCGCCTATTTGTCTGAGATTGAGTTTGACATACAAACAGATTTCGACTTACCCCCCCATTTCTCATAGCTCTACCCAAGGAATAGACCCCTAGTTATGTCGAAAGACTTCGTTTCACTAGCGCCCAACGTCTAGAGTCAGATATAAATTAGAAAAATACGCTTCACTGGCGCCCATTAGAAAAATCAGTTACACTGGCACACAACGTGGGGCTGGTGTTTAGGTGCTTCAAAAAAATTTGTTTCACTGGCGCCCATGGAAGAGGCTAGCCTTTTAATTTGTTAGAAAAAATTTTGTTTCAACGTATTACTAAATCTTAAAACGCTCTCATTTTAATTAAATTATATTTTTTGTATTGACTTCAACCTATCTATAGCTACTATCGCTTTATAAAGCTGTGAACTTTGTTTTTCACCTTCAATATCCTGTATAAGATATGGATCATGATCTAACGATTTAGCAACTTCATAGGGACCATGATATTTTGGTTTTAATGTCCTACTTTCTCCTGAACTGAATGTTTCAGATCATACTAAAACTAACTTCTCCATCTTAAATTTAGATTTCTTACTCTTTTTGTCAAAAAAGATTTTCATTTTATCTCGGTTTCTTTCAAGTAACTCAAACTGCTTTATTTTCACTATTATCTCTACAGAGCTTTTCATTTAAATCAACAATTTCATTAGTAAAGAGATTATCTAAATATGATTTTGGTTTAAATTTAAAAATAAAATTTTGACTGGTGCCTTTTTAATTACCTTATGAATACGATTATTTATTGCCCACTGTACATCAAACAATTTATTATGCCAGTAGTCACTTTCATCGCTTTCCGTGTTAGTGGCAAGACAACTAATAATCATGCTGTTAACACGTTCCATCTGTCCGTTTGAATGGAAGTAAAGTTGTAGCTGTTTTGACGTATATTATATTATGATCATCACAAAATTTATTAAAAACATCTGAGGTGTATACAGAACCCCTGTCACTAATTATTCTTTCTGGTTTACCATAATGTGACATAAACTCTGATACAGATATAATAACTAAATCAGAACTAGTGTCCCGTACTGCCTTAATCACTATATTTACTAAACTCACAAACCATATCCAATACATGAGAATCTTTTGTTTTTACAAAAGGACCCAAATGATTCACATGAACAGATTGAAAAGGAAATTTGCCTTTATCAAGAGGGTGAAGAAATCCTGGTCGATACCCTTTAGGTGTCTTATAATACACCTATTAACATATAAATTAACTTTTTCCTTCGTTTTGGGAAAATAGTAAATTTTGTTTAATTTTTGTAGAGTTTTAACCAAACCTAATTGAGCTAAACTTTTATGAGCTTCAAAAATTAATTCAATGTGCAATTCATCTGGCATGTACAACCTGAATTTTCCATTCCAATATCGATAAACTCTTCCATTAATTAATGTCAATTTATTGTGCATGGTCTGGTCTCCTGATTCTAACTTATCTCTAAACATTAATATTTCTTGATTACTATGCTGCATTGCAGCTACCCAGTTAGCATTAATTTTGATTCCAAGTATAGGTAAACCTACCAGCAAACTTTCTACTGATTCGTCAACTGGAAATCTACTTAAAGAATCAACAACATAATTAATTGCACCTTTATGGTACTCAATCGTATAATTAAATTCCAACAACTTAATAAACCATCTATCGATTCTGGGATTAAGATCCCGTTTACTCTCAAACATTTTGAGACTGATACAATTAGTTCTGATAGTAAAATGAATACCAATTAAGTAAACTCTAAATCTTTCGCATGTACAAACAATTGCTAAAGCGTCTAGCTCATATGCATAATAAATAGATTCTTGCGAAGAAGTTTTCCTACTGAAATATGCAATTGGATGGAATTTTCCATCAGCAATCTGTTTTTGTAAGAAGACACCACCTAAATCTATTTTACTGCTGTCAGTATGTAATTCGGCATCTGTATCTGGATTATAAATACATAAAACTGGTTCACTACTTAATTTTACACATACTAAGTCAAATGCTTCCTGCTCCTTAAAAGACCATGTAAATGTAAAATTTTTCTTTAATAAATCGATTGATTGCACGTTAATTAAAAATTGGACCCGTGTTTGATAATTAAATTAATTTAAAGCAATTACTTTATCTACTCCCGTTTAGTTATGATACCATTATTTATATAATATTGAATAAGTAATAGTATTAGTAATTAAACACCGAGTTATGAGCAGGGGTTATAGATAACTCACGTGTACAGCTTATATTTTTATTCAATTATCGATAATAGATAACCACCAAAATGCTGGTATCAAAGTAGCCATAATAACTGACATTTACCTAATGTCTAACAAATTTGTGTAAGGCAATTTATTGAAACGCGAGATTTTAAATCCATTAAAATGAGTGAAAAATGAATGAATTAGAGATGATGTGTACACTACAAAATTAGAGAAGCAGCCCATATTACAAGAATTATACTACTACCAGATAAATGGTAGGATAAATATCAAGCTGTTTAGAGAAGTTTTATTGATTGGAGCACTGGCAAAAAGATTAAATTATTTTCCGAAATCATGCTCCTGACATATTTTAGCTTTTCAACATTCTATTCAATACTAAGAAGTACACTCAATTTAAATAATGGAATACGTATAGAAACCTATGTGAAACTATGTGCATTCCTTAAACAAAAATCTGAAAACTATACAGCTAAAAACGTCAAAACATTTACTGCAGAACAAATTAACAAATTCATATTCGAAGCACCAGATGACAAATATTTGGCATTAAAGGTACTATCCTTTATTGAAAACATAATTATACAATTTTAATAAACTCTAGGTTATTAATAGGCATAATGGGTGCTTGTAGTACTGCAGAATTAGATTCCATGCAGATTACAGATATTGAAGATCTTGGCTCTGCATAGATGGTTAGTGTACCAAACACAAAAACTAAAATCACCAAGTTTTACTATAACTGAAAGTTACTCTACGATTATCAATATATATCTACATCTCGACCCTTTACGTTTAACGCAATCAACGTTATTCTTTAGATTTTAAAATGGCAAATACATTACTCAAAAAATTAGTGTCAATAAGTAAATAAGTAGCTACATTTTAAAATTAGTGAATAGAAATCTATATACTGGGCATTGTTTTCGTTATGCATCAGCCACTTTATTAGTTGATGCAGGTGGTGCTATTACAGTTCTGTAGCACCACGATGGTTGGCAATCATCACTCATAATGATTATTACAGCTCTGTAGCACCATGATGGTTGGCAATCATCACCCGTAATGATAGAGTACATATGTGAATTTACAAAAAAATAAAACAAACAGTAAAAAAAATTTACAATTCTATTAATCCACTAGTTAGTGTTAGTACTTCCACCTACTCACAACATTAGAAACTAAACAATAACTCTAGATAATTCTACACCCACCATACAGCTCACAAACTGCTCTAATGCTACAATTAATTTTAATAAGAAAAATAATTAGAAACTACTAAACTGTGTTACACACATTCTTGATTTTTGTATCATACTTAGAAATTAATTTGCACTATGAATTTTTTGGAGTAATCTTAATTAAATGATATTATTAAAACTAGTTATCGTTGTGTTTATAGTCGTAGATAAAGTATAGTAGTCAACTTATGGTAATAACAATCATTCACTTGATAAATTAACTCACTTGCCTTCGGCTCGTGCCGCAAACTTCATTGTAAGTTATTGCTTACTTTACCATATGTTGAATAATATATTTTTATTTAAGTACCTAGACTTACAAGCTGTAAAGGTTTAATAATTTCATGCCACTAAGGAAATTTTATAGAATTCATTTGCCCAATATGTAACAAGTATGATATGTTATGTATAATTACATAATTAAGGCGTCAAAATTGCAACAATAAAATAAAAATAAAAAGAACACAAAAATGTAAAATTACAAATTCGTTCGTAGTAAAATAATAAAAAGGCTTGTGCTTCAAGCACTTTTTTTTCTGGCACTTCTGAAACGTGTAGATTGCTAACATAATACCATTCACCTGATGGCATTTCAATGTTAGCTTCAACGTCCTTACATTCTGAAAATATGATTTTTTTTTTTGGTTTTCAATTATAAATTGTCAACGATAAACTATTGTTTTCTAACTGGGTTCTTACATTAACATATGCGACATAATGGTCATTATCAATTGAACCTCTGTGTTCTACAACACTATATATAATGTGTATATCACTTAGCCTTGATTAGGAATGAATGTTGGAATGTTTCCACAAGATTTTGAACAGAATGGTGTTAAGTCTAGTAACATGGGAAAGGAAACGTAGTTATTCATTTTTGTAGATCGTAAACTGAGGATCTCAAATCGTTTTAAATGTAAAATCAATACAGCGGGTGGATTGTAGACTAGAAGTTGTTTAGAAATATTAGTATTAACAGTTGTTTGGTCAAGTTCAAATTGCCTTTTTGAGCACTTTACACAGCCTACTTTGTTGTTTCCAGTTAGTAACTCACATGTTGAGAATTGGTTTAAGCAGGAATGTACGGAATATTGACTTTCTTCATATTGGTGTTTTGCTATTGTAGGTTGTCCTTTGTAACATTTATTTGGCAATTTTTATCATCTAATTCTTCTGTTTTGTACTGCGATATTGGTGGTATTTGTTTTTGGGATATTGGTAAACTCAAATCTAAAAACAATTCAATCCAATGTGAAATATTCTTACAATCTTGACACATGTACCAATTAAGGTACCTTGAAAAACTTGTTCAGTGGGTGATAGTAATTCGAATGCTTGTTCTCTTTTCAAGTCTTCTTCGCATACTGCTTCTAACAGATATCTTAAAAATTCATGTGGGTCATATTGTTGGCCTTTTGCAAATTCTGGCATTTTTTGTATAATTTGAAAATAGTATATTAGGGTTATATACTTCTGGTTTGCCACTTTGTAATTCTTGTAATGTTTGTGCTAAATTACATGTTAATGGTCGCCATTTTTCTAAAGTTCCTTTTAGTGAATCTAATATCAATGGATCTTTATCATGTGGATTTACTATGTTACCAGGTAGTTGAAAATATTGTCCAGGCTCTCAACTTTTTTGGAATAATTGTAATAGGTATGGAGTTTGCCCAAGACATTTGTATGGCTGAATTACAAAAACAAGTGTTGCCTAAATTGGTTAAACCACGTGTCCTGGAAAAAAATTGCTTTTGTGTGTACACTTTTTTAGTTTGTCTTGACTGTTTTGTGTCAATTGTTCTAAATTTTTTTAAGGATCTCAACTTTGTTATTGTTTCGTTTCCATAAATTATAGATATTTATTTCTTTATCGAAATAATTAATTAACGAATGTGTCTTAGAATTATTTACATTAAGTTTTATTTGTTTAGTATTGTCTTTAAATTTATTCGATCTAAAAGTTTGTGGGTTACTGTTACAATTTGATTGTTGAAAATTAGGTGCAATATAAATATCAGAATTTTGTTTTATTTGTTTCAATATGTATGTTTTACAGACTCTGCAATTATTATCGTCGTTTAAGCAACAATTGTTATCAATATTTTCAATTCTTTCATTTCTGGCGCATTTATTAAATCTAAGGTTAAGGTTATGTTTGATATTGAATTATTGTTATTGTTATTATAAATTGGTTTATTTTTAGTGAATTATTTATCGAATTGTTTTTCAGTGGATTTGTTAGTAGGTTGTAATGGTAGAAGTGTTGAAGGTAAATTGGGTGTATAAGGTGTGTTTGTATTACTATTATTACTTTTTACTTGGTTGAATTTTGTTTTCAGAAACTTTGAAAAGCTTCATCGGGGTATGAGAAATAGTTCTTCAAAGGTTTTGAGGGAGGTATTGTGCCTATGACTGCGGCAGCGTTTCGGCGTTGAATGGTTATGCTTATTCTTTGAAATATAAAGCATGTAGCTCTGTGTTCTAATGTATTTTCAGTTATTCGTTTGCCGATTGCTTTAATAAATGTATGTCCAATAGCTCCAATTACACCAAAGGTTTCTATTGCAACTGGATAAAAAAGATGAATCGGTTAAATTTGAATATTTTCTTGCTTAAGACAGCTTCACTTATAGCTGCTGCACCTGCATTACCTGAGCAATCGGCAACATGTGATGGGGCAAGTGTATCAGTGTAAGTGAAATACCCAACCGCTGCTTTACCGTATTTCCATGGGATGAGTGTAATTCCAAGTGGGCACTTCCCGTCATTTCTGTATAAATAACTTAGTTCTAAGATTGATGGAACTTTAGTGGAAGTTAAAGCGCGGTGAATTAAGTCATTGACTGCACCGTGTCTGGATCGTCGTCCGGCACTGAGTTGGCAGCTCAAACCAAGTGTTTCTCATTCATTCACTAATGCCCTGAAGATGCAATTGTGCAAGATACATAATTGTGCACCTAGCCGTAAACCTATAGCTATTCTGAAGGAATTATTATCTAAAAGTGTGCCCAAAGAAGAGGCTGATAGAACATTTAAGCATGCTTCGGCATATTTCAAGGTCGTCGCTTGAATATGAGCTTTGTCAGATTGAGAAGTTGCTGATTTTCCGAAATGGTGTCTAACAATGGTTGGTCCCAGTTCTTTTGGATATACTTTAGGTACTCTATTGCTGTTTTTTTTTAATTCTTGAAAGCCATAAATTTTCTCCTTGAAAGGTTTGTTCTATTGCATAAATCAATGGTGCCAAACTGTGTTGTCTCAGCAATCCCTTTAGATATTTTTCTTATATGGACGACGGTTATTCCGAATGTCCCCACTGCTTTTGGTTTTCTCAATTTATCACCTCATACTTTACATTTCTCTGCAATACCTTAAAACACTCATTAAATTTTGTCATATCAAAGAAATTTTTAAAATAAAGGGGCTCTTTCAAAACCGACTTTATCCTGGGGTGGCTAGATATCCTTCACAAATTTATCTATTTTTATCTAGTTCATAAATAAGTCCAAATAAAATTTAACCTAAACTTAACATCTATTAACATTAGAATAATTACTATAAGAATACAAATACTTTTCAAAAAACTTAATTTCTTAATATAAAACTGACCTGGTATTGTTAAAAGAAAGAAAACCTTAAAAGAAAAATTAATACTATCATCAAACCGATTTTCCTAGTTTTAAGAATATTGGTGGTTGGTTTCTGAATTCCATTTTTGGAGATGTCAACATCAAATGAAAACGTTGATCAATACACCTCTTTATGTTCGCATTCCATAGTCCATTAACAATACCAACATGTTCATTTCTTAACTGGCACTACATCACATAAAACCTACCTTAAAAATTATCATGCACATACTAATTAATTATTGAAAAATGTTCTAATTTCAGTACTCTTCACTAGCACACATAAAACTAAGCAAGTTCTAGTTCTAGGCACCTTTACCCTTCATTAATTAAATAATCCAACTACAATATTAGCATTATGCCAATTTCCTATGAATGAACAGATACTATCTATAATTTGCATCTCAATTTGACAATAACAAATTTCTATTTCATTTAAAAAGAAGGTTTATTTACTCAGTTTATGTTCCAGTTTACCTGTAGAAATTAAAGCATGACCAGAAACACGTTTTCTTTCATTGTTTTCTTCTAACAGCAGCAAGGTTAACACAAAACGAAATCCAAAATATTTGTGGGGTGAACTCTCAAGTTCTTAACTCCTTCCCCTAGTTGTCACGACACTAAATCCACGAACATGTAATTAAAACACACCATGCACTCGTAAGCCTAGTTAAAAATAAAAAGTGACATGTTTTTCCCTTGTGAGAAATCTATGTTCACATCTTGGAGCTGTGTTACTTTAAAACTTCACTTCCTTTCAGGCTTAGTCATTATATAACATTTCTACCTTCTTGTAATGCATGTTGACTGCAGTCAAAGTTCAGTTTTCATAATGCAACATATGTAATTTGTGTATAAATACAAGGTTATAAGTCGCGTCTCTTCTTTGTTATTTGTATTGTTATTGTAGTATGGTATTCTTTGAATGTCCTTGCTGGACAACAACTATCTATTGTGAATTTATCTTTCTATGGGAAGCGCATGTGTAGTTTTATTGCCACATTTAAATTTGTTTTCATTTACAGTTTGGAAATAAGTTATCGTCCTGGATTATTAAGTTAATAATGTATTTAATAGTTATTTATACATTAAGAACAAGGGTGATACATCATTGCTTGAAAGTGACAGTGACAATGTAGTGCGGAGCATGGAAATCACTTGAAAACAATAATGTCACTTTTTGTTCAAAATGTATACAACATTTTTTTAACAATCACTTAATAAAATAGAATTTCCTTTAATCATTGACTTTATTAATATACGGTGAACAGTGACGTATATTTAAAAAGTAAAAATTTGACAATTATCAAATTATAAAGAAGCCTTATATTTACAGGTTGCTATAAGCAACAATCAACAATAACAGTAAATTTAAAAAGTAAACTATTTTTTAAACTTGCACCATTCCAAAAACATTATATTTCCCCTCATATAATGACTGATTTTTCAGGAAATAAATTTAGTGTTACAGCTTCTGCAGTATTTCTAATTTGAGGCGGTGTATTAGGGATATTACCACACTTGCTACTTTCCGTGTTATTGTTTTATTTAACGTTGATATTAATTTTCTGATTAGGTATACACAAATTATAAGACGAATTTTGTAATTTTGTTAGATTTGACAATTATTAAATTTGAAAGGGTGCTTATTTACTGTTACTATAGAAGACGCGCGTTTTCTATTTTTTATCGCTTGCCAAGCATAAAGTGACATGTCCTCAATAAATGTCAACTTTTCGTTGTCAATGTCAAACGAAAAAGTATTCTGATTGTAGAAAAAGAAATAATGTTTATCTTATTATCTGAATTACCTTTTGTTACATTCAATTCTACTTTAATAAATACTTTCATTAAATTTAGGATTCTTTTTAAATATTCCCACGCTTCCGCTTCGATATTTTGTGTAACTACAGGTTAAAGAAGACACCTTTGATTACGCTTCTTACTTAAATAAATCGACTTGTGTCTGTAAGGCTCATCCACATACCATTAAAACATGTACTTTTCCAAAACTCTGTAGAATGTAATTAGCGCATTTAAATTAAGTCAAAGTACCTCAATTTATCTCTACGGTTTGATGTAAAGCTTCAAATATAACTAGGTTATCTACAAATTTTATTTTCTAAAGAATATGTTCGCTTTATTTATGAGGAGTAATAAAATTTGCATAGGGCAATACTCTACACTTGTATTCGTATTCGCCGGTTTTGTTATCTGTCCATGCATAACAATGACGTTAAAAGCTCATCATCTCGTTTTCTAATTTCACTTTACTTTGATCCTGGCGCCATAATGTGTACTCTTTACGTACTAAATACTATTGCTGCAAGGGTGATGCACTTTTTTTTTTCATGAGTACTAGACATCTTGGGTACATCACTTTTCGACATAGGCTCAATGGTTCTTCTATGTTAGGCCAAATTGCTTTTTATGTAGGCCCGATTATTTTTTGACGTAGATCAACTGCTCTTATATGAAGACCGCTGTTGCAATTACGGTAGCAGTGTGGATATTACTGACTACCGTGGCGAGGCTGTGCTGATCCACTTCCGATGGATTACATGATAAGTATCCCGACACATAGAGGTATGTGATTTGTTTTCTTTTCTTACATACTGAGGGATAAACCCAAGTCGCATGGTGTTGGGGAATGAAACACGTTTTTAAAACCCGCTCTAAGACTAGATTCGCTTCGCTAATGTTTCCTGTTATGTTATAATCCTTAGTAGAACTGATTCTAAATTTAATACTTTTTTTTCTTAATGCACTTGCTTATACGAAAGTATCAGCATTACTTTCTTTTATTGATTAGATTTATTACATATTAGCTATGAAAAGCGCACTTCGTGGAACAACTATTGAATTTGTCCATGGAGTAAAATTGCTTTTTTAAATAGTAACTTTATTTTTCTTAGTTTAAGTAGAAATTTTTATTTTTTTTATTGTAAATTGAAAATCGTTGGCGATGTACTTTTTTTTGTCAGTGTGAATCCCCCACTCTCCGCGTTTGTAGTTAGCCCGGTATTTCTAAGTTTTCTTTTTTTGTAATCGTGATGCGTGTGGGATCTTACTTTATGGTCTTTCCTGTTTCTGTCTGATCCGTGCGTTTCTTAACCATATACAAAATTTACTGTTACACTATATAGAAACCAATAGAATTGAAATGTAACGCTTAATTAACATTAACTATTCATGAAATCTAAATACACAGGGTACAGCCATATTTATTCTGTCCATCCAAAATTAATTTTTTTCTTTGCTATCTAAATTATATCTAAAGTAACAGGTCATGTTACATATTGTTTTTCAAATAATTGTAAGTGAGACAATATAAGTAAGTGTTGATATTTTAGTGCAGCAGATTAGATTCGATTTACGATAAATATCAAAAATTGTGATTTTAAGGGAGAGATGGCTGTACAGTTAAGTGGGGTAGGTATAATACTAATTCTTCATCAAGTGAAAAGCTCTCTTTTGATTGTTTAGAGTTACGCTGTATGTATGTTTATTATTTTCGCATTTTCATTTGTTAAATCTGGAATAATACATGGTTCTCCTACAGACTAAAAAAGTTTACATTGAGAATGTTATGTGCATAGTTTTGGTATGCTTGAACTTTATACCAGGCACATTTTTTACTAGTTAATTCAGTTTAACAAATCGTATTCAAGTCGATCAATTTTGTTTTAAAATTGTTTGTAAAAAAATCCACAATTATATTACCCTAGTATCCACTTATGTGAAGCCAATGCAATCACTAATGAGTGCAAGTGACTTTTTCTTGTGTGTTAATTCTCTGGGCTACACTCTATAAAGGAAGTCAATCAAAAAGATACCTTCAAACTAGCTGTACTAACATTGCTAAAGCTTGAACGTGCTGAGATTGAGCAGTGCTCTTTTACTTTAGATAGCAGTGTTAACAATTCCCATTCAGAGTAACTAAAAACTATAGTAGCAATTAAGATGTATGAAATCCATGGACGCTGTTGTCTATTTTAATTAAATAAATTATATTATTTTATTTTACTAACATGCTGATAAGCAGGAAAAATACGATTGAAATTGTAGTATATATTTAATGGTTTTAAAATAATAGTACTAAAATAATAACTAAAAATACTTAAAACTTGTATTTTAGTGGTTAGCTGATTATTTTAACCTTGATTTAAACTTGAAATAAGCACCAGTTTACAAATTTTGTACAGTTCATTGGCATTGAGCAAATTATTTTAAAAATGAAGGAAAGATTCCAGTACTATTTATTTGTATTTAATTGGTATGCACACCCAATAAAAACAAAATGTATAAACATTAACTAAAACAAGTTTTGCTGACCAGTCTATTACAATTAATACACTGAAAAGGAGTGTATACAGGACAGTCTAAGTTAAGTGGCTACCATTACTATCTCAGCTATTGTAGGAGTCACCAGAGTTGTTTAAAATATCAATCTAGTAGCATTTTTTGTTCCTTATGATTTGACTTTTACTAACCACATGTTGGTCATTGCCTCTTGATACGATTTGAACTATATCACAAAAAAGATCAAGGCATATGCATCCGTGCTTCTGGGTATTCAAGTCATTATCCCCTTGAAATCTTAGTAGCCGTTTAGTTTTTGAACTTCTTCTTAAATGAGTTATATAGTTATGTTCCTTAGGCCCTTTGTTCATTTCTGCATTTTGGTCAATATCTTTAAATGATTCCTGATATTCAGAAATTAGTACAGCTTGTATGTTAATTATTTGTACTTTCTTCTCTAAAGTTATTTCATTAAACATCCCAATTCTTGCATGAATATTGTTTTTATTCGGATTACAGAAACAGTACCCACTTTCTTGCTCGGGCCAAGCTTTGAATGATCTTCTTCTAGACAATCAAAGGATTTGATTTTTGTTAAATTGGGCTACTGGTTGTAGCACACTTCAGCTGATGTGTAATAAAGAACTAGTTTCAATATTTTAAATACCAAGCTATCACAACTAATAGTTTCAGCTCACAATGGTTTGTGTAAAGTCGAAATAAAAAATAAGATAACACACCGGTTCCACAAGAGTTGTTTTATAGATTTTCACCATTCAATTCCGAATTCCTTAACACTATATACTAAATTTCCATCACCATCGCAATATCAATTATATTGAGTTAAGTTCCATTTTGTAGTTTGAATACTTTTGCATTTTACGCTCTCCATATGCTACTTTAATAAATGTTTGCTTTCACGTTTGGAAAACTTCTCAATTATATGAGCCGAATATGAAACGTTGGTATTCAATATTTATTGTAGTTAAATGACCTAGTTTCATTGTAATTAGATAAAGCAGCTATGTCATCTTTGAATGCTAGAAATATGCTCAAATGTTGCTATTCTATAATGGGTTTTACATGATTATTCTTACGAAAACAATTTTATATTACGTTTACTATATCAAGTGTTGGTTTGCGTGTTTTCCTTAGTAATAAATATTATAAACCTAATCAGACAATTACAAAAGTTATATTGTGAAAACTTGCTTTCTTTTTATGTGGCTAGTAGGTAATTGAAGAGTGATGTCTCTTTAATAGAAATTTTAATGTTTTCAACCCGGATTGTAACCCATATTCTCCAGATTTTAACCCACATTCTTAGTTCTTTAACATAATGCTCACTTGGCCTTATCACAGAGATCTTTCTGTCAGTACAATGCATTTCGTCTGACTACTGTACGCAGATTAAGTTATGATGATATAGATACATGTTGCAGTTAGCAATAATCCTTGAAAGCCTACATGAGGGAATGTGATCAAGGTCAACAGGTAACAATAGCTTTACTCATTTACGGGACGTGGGTTTTATTTCTATCACAGAAACATTAAGAAATTAGTGTAGGTTTTGTGTGATGTTATGGATAACAAACTGAATTGATTGTGAAATTATCTATCATCTGGAGTACTTGATTATTTATTGGTGCTGGTTTGTTAATTGCACCTAAAGGCACTACTATAAGTATTTAATTTGCTTATTTGTTTAGTAGATTCTATTGTGGATGAGCTCGATATAGCCACAGTAGTAAATAAGTAGGTAAGATCTTGTCATATTTATATTTATATGGGACTTTTTTATTAGAATGTATTACAGGATGTGGATATGAATAAACATGCTGTAATAAATCCCATAATTAATCTGTTTATTTTCTTTTGTTATTAGTTGAGTGTTGTATTTTATTGAATTGGACAGACGAGTGTTCGGCCCGCATGTATATGTTGGATATATACTAATCATTGTTTTTTTAGGGCAAATTGGGTTATATTCTTTTGTTCCATCCTTTAGTCCTCCTATCTCAGACTGTGTTAGCATGACATTCATGTTCTTTCTTTACCTTCTCTGTTACTGTAATTGAACAGGAATTCCATTACTGATTTCATTCTTTTCTTCTTGGCCCACTCGTCTTACCAGTAACAGTTGTATATTCATATTCAAATACGACATATCCCATAAACTAGTCATTCACAAGCTCACTTTTATTTTTCATTAAATAACAAATACCACAATATGAATAGCAATCGATAAATGTTGCAGAATATTACTATCAAGTGCTGTGCTACATTTGTCGGATCACATATATCACTAGACAATTTCTAGCAGTTATTATGCATTCCTGTTTTTGGCAAGAGGGAGATAAGGAAAACCTTAATTGTACACCTTGCAGACAAGTTCTGAACACACCAGATAATGGGCATCTAGCAGAATTACATTTTTACAATGGGATAAGTATGGCAACTTTCATATTTACTAATGACTTTGAGAATTTGTCTTTAACACATGTACGTTGGTGTTGGCGTGTACCACCAATGGTACATGCTTGGTTGCTCAATTGGCTGGCATTTGCCACCGGTAGTATATGGATTTTATTTGAATGTGTATGCTACTGATGTTCTAGAAACATGGCCTCCATTGGTCAGTGTGTACCACCGGTGGTACATGAATTTTATTTAAATGTGCACACTACTGATGTTGTACTAGAGCTTTGACCATCTTAAAGGAGTTGAAACCAAAATATTTTTATTATTTCTACCCATTTCATTGCAAAATAGAGCGTAATAGTATTCACATTTAGAATAATAGGCTTGAAATCAATAAATAATACATAATAAATAATACAGTTTATTAACTCGATACATATTTATTCATTTTTTATGTAATGTTTAAAACATTTCATACACAATGAGGGCTGACTTACCACCAAATGTTACTAGCCGTTTAGTTTTCTTGGAAGCAATTCTTCTATCTTCCTACACAGATATCATTTTATAACACTATACATCTTTTTCTTCATTTTCGTGCACTCCCATCAAATTTTCGCATAAAATGTTTCAATTTTGTTTGTGGTTGTTGTTCTATGGGGGTTTTATTGTTCAACAATTTGCCAACAACTTTTTCTCAAAATTTTGACAAATTCAGTTTATTACTTTCCCATTTCTGGTGAATATACCAAGCATTCGCGATCGATGCCCCACATAATATTTCTACAACAATTTTCTTATACCACTTAGTGGTTTTTCTTAGGCAATTATAAGATGAGATTTGATCCGACAGATCTATATCTTTTTTTTGGCTTTGTTGGAATCATATACACGAGCAGGCTTTAATCTGTGATTATTGTCTTCAGTTATAATACAATTATGATTGTTACATGTTGTAAGCATAGACACAGGTCTTTTATCTGTTCATTTCATAAATTTAACATTTTGACTATTTTTTAGCACTAAAAACAGTGCCACATTTTTGCTTCAGACTAAAAATTTTCTATTTTATTTTACAGTACCACAAATGTAAGTAAAATTTAGTAACAGTTCTTCGTCTAATAGTACACTTGTATACAAACGGATAGTGAATAATCTGCATCCTTCATGCAACAAATTGTCTGCCAATCTCATTACCATGTCGTGAGCATGTCCTTTTTGCACTTCATTATCTTTTGCGGCATAGATTTTTATATTATATGGGTAACCATCAGGAAAACAGAACTTGTATACTTTAAAGCCAATTTATACCGTTTACCTGGAAGGTATTGTCAAAATTTGAGACGTCCTCGACACAGAATCACATTTTCATGTATTACAATGTTTCTTCCAATCTTAACAACAGTTTTAAATCTATTGACCAGTTTTAGTTTGTTCAAGTGATTCTCAGTATTAGTAAAATCATTATAGATAAAATAAAGGTACTTCAGAATATTTAAAAACCGATTTTGTTTCATTGCCATTTTGATTCTTAAATTGGAATATATTTTACTTTCTGAACTAAACAATCTTATTTCAGATACTTGGATCACATCCATAATTCATAATATTTCAACCACGGCTGTGCACGTAAAAATCGTCATAAAAGAGATGAAGATTGTAATAATACATTTAATGTAAATGTGTAAAAATTTTTTTTAAATAATTTTGTGAATCTACAAATAGCTTTCAACAAATAAGTTCATCATCAGTATATCTACAAATATTTTGCCAATATAAACTACAATTACGGCGACGATCCTAATGTTATTGGGAGGTTGATAAAAAATTAAGTTTACAAAGAAAAAGCTGAAGCTTACTCCTCCATTCAGTCACCAATTTGTATCTATTCCCTTTATTAATCATGATGTAAACAGTATAATACACAATTTATATTAAAAAAATGCAACATGTTCATATAGGTTATAAAAGTCAAATTCTTTTCAGTCTTCCTTAGTAAACAGTAAAAATCACATACCCTTGTCTGCCAAAAGTAATATATATATAAGCAATTATTTAGTTTCCCATATTACTTTACATGACACTATAAATCCTAATTTCTGAAAATGCCTGAGTGACAACATAGAAAACAGTTAAATATCAATTCTTCTTAATCTTCTTTGGGAATGAAACCACTCATAGTTTTTAAAATCTATTTTATTTACGTTTCGATCCATGACCTAGGATCGTTGTCAAAATAATAAAAACTTCAAGTTTGACGTTTATGACATAAATTGAAGGTTACTTTGATTTATTGATATTTGAAATATTTGGTTTGAGTACACTAAGCAAAAATTTTTAAGGTTTAAAAGAATGATTGCCTTCAATTTGTGTTGCGACCTGGGATCGACTTTCCTATGGTAGCCAATACGCTTAACGTGAAATCAGCTGATTAATTTTTATTGGTGAATTTTATATAAATTCAATAATTTTGAAAACATTTTTTAACATGTTTCTATTTATACAATTGAGAGATTTCTGATTTTATGTCTTATTTTACCGAGATTCAGTGAAGGGGTTAAGCAACCTGTGGCTACCAAGATCCCCAACATTTATAATTTGCGAAATAATGGTTTTCTAGTTAATATGCTTATTGTTATGTAATTAGTTATTGTATGTATAAACAGAAATCATGTATGTAGGCCGTATTTCATGTTAATATCGCAAGGAAAACCCAGGAAAAACTTGCAATGCTACCTAGATATTGTGGGCATTTGATCTTCATTTGTTATTTCTTTTGTTATTTCTTTTAGTAATGGAATCCATTGTTTACTGAAAGTCACGGATTCGTTTGCAATGCAGTTATTTTTATGTAGGGTTATATAGGCAGCTTCTTTGATTTTGCGTTTTTGGTGGTTTTCTTCTTTGTCGATAATTTTTGCTTCTTCCCATTTTATTTTATGACTGGAGTCCCATGCATGTTGGCAAATCATGGATTTTTCAAATTTTCTATTTTTTATATATGATTTATGTTCTCTTAATCGAACTTCAAATGGTCTGGAAGTTTCTCCTATATAAAACTTATTACATTCATACGGTATTTTGTAGATACAGTTTTTGAATTTTGTATTGCGTTTTTGGGTTTTGTTTTGTTAATTGTGCTCTTAGTGTATTGTTGGTTCTAAATACTGTTTTAATTCTAAATTTGTTTCCTATTCTTTGAATTTTTCGGAGAATCCTTTTATATATGGTATTGAGAGCATTTTGTGGTGTGTATCGTTGTTTTTGTTTTCCTTTTCTTTATTTTTAGGGTTTTATTCATTTCTTTCTCTATTATTCTTTTAGGATATTTGTTTTATATTAGTGTACATCTGATTAGGTCTTTCTCTTTCTTTAAAATTTCTTGTTTGATGATATTAATTTTGCTCTATCATACATGGTTTTGATAATTCCTCGTTTGACACATTGTGGGTGGTTTGAATCGAAGTTTAAGTATCTGTTAGTGTGCGTTGGTTTTCTATATACCGATGTATTAATTGTTGTATCGTTTTGCTAACTAGAATATCTAAAACGGAAGTTTTCCATGTTGTTCTAATTCATATGTGAATTTAATAGTTGGTTCTATTTCGTTAATTGACTGTATAAAGTTTTAATTAATTCTATATTATGAGGCCAAATAGCATAAACATCATCAACGTATCTCCACCAGATCAATGGTTTCAATTCTTGTGTGAATATCACATCTTTTCGAATTCCTCCATGAATATATTACTGAAGATTGGGGATAGTGGACTTCCCATTGCCATTCGAAGCTTTGTTTGTAAAATTGATCATTTATTTGAAAATATGTGGTATTTACGCATAAACCAAGTAATTCCATAATCGATGATATACTTAGTTTTGTTCTTTCTTTAAGATTGCCATCTTTTTCGAGTTTGTTTTTTATAATATTAAGCGTTTTGTTTATAGGGACATTTGTAAAGAGATTTACTACATCAATGGGAAGTCCACTATCCCCAATCTTCAGTAATATATTCATGGAGGAATTCGAAAAAGATGTGATATTCACACAAGAATTGAAACCATTGATCTGGTGGAGATACGTTGATGATGTTTATGCTATTTGGCCTCATAATATAGAATTAATTAAAAACTTTATACAGTCAATTAACGAAATAGAACCAACTATTAAATTCACATATGAATTAGAACAACATGGAAAACTTCCGTTTTAGATATTCTAGTTAGCAAAACGATACAACAATTAATACATCGGTATATAGAAAACCAACGCACACTAACAGATACTTAAACTTCAATTCAAACCACCCACAATGTGTCAAAGCGAGGAATTATCAAAACCATGTATGATAGAGCAAAATTAATATCATCAAAGCGAAGAAATTTTAAAGAAAGAAAGACCTAATCAGATGTACACTAATAGAAAACAAATATCCTAAAAGAATAATAGAGAAAGAAATGAATAAAACCCTAAAAATAAAGAAAAGAAAACAAAACAACGATACACACCACAAAATGCTCTCAATGCCATATATAAAAGGATTCTCGAAAAAATTCAAAGAATAGGAAACAAATTTAGAATTAAAACAGTATTTAGAACCAACAATACACTAGGAGCACAATTAACAAAAACAAAACCCAAAACGCAATACAAAATTCAAAAACTGTATCTACAAAATACCGTCATGAATGTAATAAGTTTTATATAGGAGAAACTTCAGACCATTTGAAGTTCGATTAAGAGAACATAAATCATATATAAAAATAGAAAATTTGAAAAATCCATGATTTGCCAACATGCATGGGACTCCAGTCATAAAATAAAATGGGAAGATGCAAAATTATCGACAAAGAAGAAAACCACCAAAACGCAAAATCAAAGAAGCTGCCTATATAACCCTACATAAAAATAACTGCGTTGCAAACGAATCCGTGACTTTCAGTAAACAATGGATTCCATTACTAAAAGAAATAACAAATGAAGATCAAATGCCCACAATATCTAGGTAGCATTGCAAGTTTTCCTGGGTTTTCCTTGCGATATTAACATGAAATACAGCCTACATACATGATTTCTGTTTATACATACAATAACTAATTACATAACAATAAGCATATTAACTAGAAAACCATTATTTCGCAAATTATAAATGTTGGGGGATCTTGGTAGCCACAGGTTGCTTAACCCCCTTCACTGAATCTCGGTAAAATAAGACATAAAATCAGAAATCTCTCAATTGTATAAATAGAAACATGTTAAAAAATGTTTTCAAAATTATTGAATTTATATAAAATTCACCAATAAAAATTAATCAGCTGATTTCACGTTAAGCGTATTGGCTACCATAGGAAAGTCGATCCCAGGTCGCAACACAAATTGAAGGCAATCATTCTTTTAAACCTTAAAAATTTTTGCTTAGTGTACTCAAACCAAATATTTCAAATATCAATAAATCAAAGTAACCTTCAATTTATGTCATAAACGTCAAACTTGAAGTTTTTATTATTTTGACAACGATCCTAGGTCATGGATCGAAACGTAAATAAAATAGATTTTAAAAACTATGAGTGGTTTCATTCCCAAAGAAGATTAAGAACAATGCTAAACAAACCACAACAAACATACAGGGAGTAGTTAAATATCAACTTTTCCTTTTATCCATTCACTGTCCATTCAAAATACTAATGTTTTATACTATAACTAACACTAAATTCTACCAATAAAATTGACATTTAAAATTCCATACATACATATTTCTTTATGTTTAAAAATGTCCCACACTTCGCATGATCCCATTATGCTTAAATTTGACCAACACTAGCCCCGTCGCAAATTCATTGTCTCAACAAAATAATTACTTTCATAATTTGTTAATTTCCACTAGAAATACAAACCATTTACAATTTTAGTTTTAAAATTCACATGTATACCTAATAAAAAAGTATAAACATAAAAGCTCAAATGTTACTAATTGCATTATAATATCGTTAAACTCAAGTATGTCCAGAATCAGTATTTCTAATTTACGTTCCCATTTAGCGCAGCTACTTTAACACAGCAAACACAAAATCTAAATTATTGAAAGGTTAAACCCTCTAGGTCTTAACCTTTTTGTTGCCGGTCATAGCGACGATAATTGCATGAATTGAAGAATTGAAACGTACCCCGCTCATGCAAACCACATTTTTTCCCTGCAGGAGTCCAGTCTCATTTTGAACTTGAAGCTGTTTCTTTTCATTCCCCCACCCCACATTTTTGACCTTTTCTAATTCCCTGCTCGCAAATAATTACATTACTTCGCTGTCGAGTATCTAACTCCTGTCATTTCTCCCACAAATGATTGGAAACCCCCTATGTTAAATTAAGCTTGTGACACCAATATGCATAATATATTTTCCAGCAAGACACAAAAACCAATAAATTATTTAATTTATTGTTTACATTCGTACATTTTTGGATTTGACAGCTACTAGAGTTAAGCAATTTACAGTTTACCCTACAGTCACTAAAGTTATTTAAAGCGTAAAACAAAATTATACACTGTATTTTTGTAAAACTAAATATTTATAACGACAAAGTTATTTACTTTGTCAAGTAAAGTATAATTCCAATCTTTTTACAAAATGATCAACAGTTAACTATATCACACTTTATTTGCAGGATCTTGGTAATAATCATCAATATTCAAAAGGAGCTTTTGCTTAAAACGATGTCAAGTCCATATTAAACATTCATTGTATAATATAGACATGGTTCAGGTTGGGCAATCCATTGATTAGCTACACACCTTATGTTCATCATATAAACACAAGGCAATGATAAACATATTATTGCTTTCTTTTGCATGTGCAGAATTTCTAATAATAAATATGAATTGTGCAGATATAATTCAATTTTAAGAACACACACACAAATCTATGTACTTTTAGTTATTAATAAAATTTGCTGCTTAAATATAGAATAAATTCTGTATCGCTAATGGTGCAGTATGGTTTGTTTTGGCACTGTGACAGAAAAAGAAAACACAACAATAAAATATTTATTGGATTAAGATTTACACAAGTTATGCAATATTTGCAGACAAGGTTTTTCTGCATTAGCCATAAGCGTAGAAGCTATGCAGACTGAATAATGTAATGTAATTTGTATGATCTGTGCAAAGGCAAATAGAAATATATAAACTTTAATCAATACTAAGAAACTAGGACAAGTAGTAAATTTTGAACATGTGCCAAGAATTATAAAATCACAAGTTATCTGCAAACTTTAAAAAAGCTCAGAAAACATAGTTTACAGTTCTACACTAAAGAATTACAGATTTTCTATATATTAGAAAAAACCTCCGCTTATGTGGTCATCCATATTGATAAACGCCGCTGAAAATTTGGTATCTGATTCTGATCGATTTCACAAACTAGCTCTTCTAATATCTAATGCATTTGGTTCTATAATACAGTCCTAATAGCCACAAATAGGTAATAGTCGATGATTTTGCTGATTAATTCAGTTCTTGTTATCTTCCACATCTGGATACTAACTAGAGGATTATGCAACACATCTAAACTACGTGTTTCATTTGCCAGCTTGGTTGGACATACACTCATAGCTAATTAAATCATAGATAGGTTGACCAGTCTAGATATCAACAAAGGGGAGGTCCCAATGATATATCCACAATCCTTCGGAAAGAATACTGTTCGGTACTTGCCGAACTGCTTCAAGTTATATTTCAAAAATCATTCAATTTAGGCATATTTCCGGAATGGCGAGGAGAATCCTCTCTTCAGTCGTTACAAAAATAAAGATAAAAGTGTGTTCAAAAACTACAGAGGCTACTACAGCTAAGATTTTTTTAATTAATTATTTGTGTTCAATTATTATTCAATATCGCTATTTTCTGGTGTATATACTCTACCTACATGTGATTTTCCAATGCTCCACCCGAAGGTACTACATTAGCCAGGAAGCGAGTTTTTTTACCTGAAAACTTTGAATTTTGCGGAACCCTTGCTGTTCCAAGCAAGGTAGGGATCTTTAACGTGCATGACAACACACACGGGACCTCCATTTTACCTCTCATCCGAACGAGGGCATATTTTTGTGAAAGATTCTCGCCTAACAATTTTCAAGCGGACCGTGTCGGGATTCAAACCTGGGACCTTGGGCATAGTAGTCACACGCATACCAACTACGGTAATTAACCTAACAAAACAACACAATAGCAAAAACAGAGGAAGTACTCAATCGAAATTCAACAAGTCACGAATACATGCAGTTTTGAAGCGGTTTTTGCATTACATAAGTCAACGATTCAAAACTTAGTCTTTATATACTTTAAGGTGCGCGTAGTTTATGCGAACAATCGAAGACAATATCAGTTATTTTTCGAGTTCGAGTAGTGCATCGGGACAGTTCAATTCACAACAAGCTGCACCATTGAACGCAACCACCTACAATTAGAGCACTCATTGCACACATTTCAAGGGAGGCACTAAGAAATCGAGGAGTGGAAATATCATCCCAAGAGAGTGTAATAATCCAGGAAAGTTCTAGCGAGGACCAACAGACCTCGCAAGAAACAAAAATGATGGAAATTTTGATGACACTGAACAGCAAAATGGACAAATATGAGGAAGCCATGAAAAACATGACTACGAAAATGGACGAAAATAGTGAAAAATTAGGTAAATAAATCAAAATTCTGAGCGCTGGATTAAGGGAAACCAACCAAACAATTGCGGAAATGTGGGCACAAATGCAAGAGAAAATTGTGGGGATTACGGAGGAAATCGACTGTGTATGGGATCATGTTGGAATGGTGAAATCCAAACAGGAAAAATGTGAAAGTGAAACAATCGACAAACTCACTAATTTAGATGTCAAAATACGGAATGTTGAAGAAAATTGTGAAACAGAATTCAGGACGATAAATCGGGAAATAGGTAACTTGAAAATTAATTTAGGTAACGTTAATATTGGGGAACCCATTAGGCTAATTGAACCAAATCTTTTAATCGACCAATATACAAAATATTACGAAGACGGAAAATTAAATCCAAAAATATTTCTAAAAATATTAAAATATTAGTACAGGGCTCAACAGACGAGCAATATAAATTAAACTTAGTAAAATCAATGATAAAGGGGAGCTGAAATGTGGTACAACTTAGTTGGAAGCGAGATAGAAACATTTCAACAGTTCGAACAAAAATTTCTACGACACTTTAGGGGGATCATCAACAAGATAAAGTTAGGAATGACCTGGGCATGGGAAAATAACAATTCAGATAGAGGAATGAAGCGAGAGTTATATGCTATAGGAAAGTTTAGCGTAGCAAAACAATTAGATCCTCCTTTACCGGATAAACAAATTATAAAATATTTGGCAGGGCATTTCAACGCAGAAGTAAAACGATACATCACAATACAGGACATAGTGGACCGGTACGCATTTATAGAATATTTACAAAGGTACGATGAAGTGGAATCAAATTATAGAACGGAAAACAATACTAGGGATCGATGCAAAAAAATACTGAGACTCGGAGAACTAATTATCAACAAAACAATTATGATCATGGGAGAAATTTTAATAAGGGGAATTATAACAATTTTAATAATGATTTCAGGCAAAGTAGAAATTCAGGTCAGATACCAAGGCAACAAATAGAACAGACTAATCATGAGGGAAACAATAATCGAGAAATAAATAGACAGGAACATGAAACGGAAAATCAATTAGGAAGAAACTTATTACCGATAGTTAATTTATAAGTGGAAAATAAAAGAGTTAGAGTATTGATTGATACTGGGGCAGAAGCATCACTTGTTGCAGAAGAATTTGTTAAACGGGGGAAATTGATGGATAAGGCGATACCTACAACGAGGTGTAATTTGGTGGCACCAAATAATAAGAAATATGCAATAATAAATGAAATGGTAATTCTGAGATGTGAAATGGGAAATGTAAAATGGGAAAATCGTTTTATGGTTGTACCTGGACTAAAGATAGATATTATATTTGGGATGGATATTATAGACAAGTTGGGGTTGAAGATAAATGCAAAATGCAAAGAAATAGAGTGCAATGGAGAGTATATTAAACGGTATGAAGAGAGTAATATAGAAGTAGAGGGTGACTGCGTAAATATTAATCAATTTGAGGATGAAATCGATAATGAGGGAAATACAAATGAAGAGATTAAATGTCCAGAAGATTTGAGAAGCAGGGTAAATTTATTATTAGAAAAGCATTCAGAATTAATAGGGTCGAAATCAAAAATTGCCACAGGTTGTGTAGTTAGAAGTAGTAAACACCGAACCGTTTAACACTAAATTATATCCTATTCCAGTAGCATACAGGGATAGAGTAAAGGAAGAAATAGAAGAAATGTTATGTGAAGGTATCATCGAAAGCTCCAGTACACGCTTTGTGAATCCATGTCATGAAGAAAAGTGATGATAGCATCAGATTATGTTTAGATGCGAAGAAGATTAATAAGCGAACGAAACCGCAATACAATTGTCCACAACAATGGATACCATATTGGAGAATAGGTAGTAAGAAAATCTTTACCAAAATAGGCTTGAAGAACTCATTTTGGTTAATTCCATTAGCGCATGAATCAAGGAAATATACAGGTTTTTCGGTAGAAGGAAGAATATACCAATTTAAAGTGGTCACGTTTGGTTTGTCCTCGAGTACGGCTGCACTAGTGAAAGCTATGCAGAATATTTTGGGACCGTATGAGGAATTTTGTATCCACTACGTAGATGATGTTTTGATATTTAGTGATTGTGTGGAACAACACTTTGTACATTTGGAAAGAATTTTATTAGAGTTAAATATAGCAGGTTTAAGGTTAAATTTAAGGGAGTGCAAATTTTTTCAAAAAAGAGTTAAATTTTTAGGATATAGAATAGATAGTAAGGGTACAAGGAACAAACAAACATGAGCTAAAAGGACATAGATTCAGGAACAATAAAGGGGAAGTTACAAATAAATTTAATTCACACCCATACAAAGATACATGCATAAGTAAATAAAATGTACAATAAATTTAGGTATAGCAATGAATAGGGTAGTAAAATCTGGTATAAGATTAGGGGATTAACAAAGGGGGAATTAGATTTATAAAATAAAATAAAAACATAAGAATTTGTAGATCAATGTGAGTTGAACTCACGTTGGGCGCCAAAAAGGAAATTGTTCTAAAATTTTATATTTTAATTTGGAGGAATAATGCTGTGATAAGGGGTTGTTTAGGGGTGCATTGAGTAGTAAGGGTAGTGCAGTAACTGTAAATAGCAATGGGAATCAGAAAACTGCATTTATTGCATAAATAAGTAATTCGTACATTATGTAAATAGCAAGCATTGAACACCCTGTATATAAACTGTAATTAACTTTAATCAATGCCAGTAAGCATATATTTCAATAATAGAACGCGTATTCGGCAGAGAAATAATCATACATGTAATTAAACTACGTTGAGGAGTGTTTAACAATTTTATAAAATAAAGACGCAGAAGATAAGACAAAACCTAATAAATCCTCATGCAATTACGCTAGTGATAAAGAAGGAACAATAAACGCTTTGATAAGAAAACACACTTTCAAAGATCAGTTTAAATAAATAAATACGAAAACAGCATTCGTGTTACATCATTTAATTTGTACATTTCTCCAAAAGCTTTATCTATACAAAACAACAGACGTAAGTTAAAAGTCCGGCCACGATAACAAATAATAAGGCAATCAAAGATCACAAATAAACAGCATGGCACGGAAATACAAAGGAGTTTCATCAGAAATAACCTTGAAATATTTTAAGACAAACCTGGTTGGTTGCAAACTGCTTGGAAACCCAATCCAAAGGTAGTGGGTAAAAGCTATATAAAACCCACCGGTGATAAGGCAGCTCAGTCTCAACTTGATGCAAGTTGAATCCACAACACTTTTAATCAGAAATCTACGCGTCAGATAAATAAAATTTATGTTATAGTGAAAATAATGCTGTGCAACAATTACGTTAAGAATATGTTTTTGCCGTTTTTTTCAGAAAACGTGAGTAGAAATTGGGTAATTAATTTAAATTAAATATTTATAATGATATAGGGCTTCTGGACTATTTCTGGTTCAATTCTAATCCGTGTCGAAAATACTTATGGTACAATTCTAATTCCAATAGGCGTCACAAACAATTCTAATTTTAATTCAAATTCTGGTCTGGAATTCCAAGTGGTATTTAAAGTATATACAGAGAAATATTAAATAAAGCACGAGGTGATTTTTGAAGACAAGGGGTAACAGTACTGAAATATTGGTTCAACGTATGTTAAGAAGTACAAAGCAGAGCATTGGTTTCGATTGAAGATAATGAGGGGATGTTGATCCACAACACTGAACAAATCAGGTTAGACCTACCTAGTTTTAAAGGAATCTTTTCTAACAAATTTTAACATTGAATATATTAATTTTCTCACTAATTTGTAAGGAGTCAACAGGAACATTGTATACGTTGAAACTTACGTAAAATAATCATAAAAAGGTCTCGAACGTTCCATATTTTTTTTGTAAAAGGGTGTTGTTTTTGGTGACTATATTAAATTAAAAGAATATAAATTTTAGGATAAATAATTCATATAATATTAATTGATTGAAGGGTGTATTTAAAGAATTACGAAGTTTGTGAAGTGTAAATATTATTTCCTTTCATTGTATGAATGTTGATTGACTTCGTTTTATCAATGCAAACTGGTAATCATAAAGGGGTGATAGAAAATTGATCGTCGTAACGTTGTGCACTCTGTGTAGATTGAAAAGGGCTAGCAGTGGCATAATAAAATTAAAAGATTAAATAGAGAAACACAGAGCAGTGGCGTTCAGTAGATCGTTTATTACACCGAGTACGGCGTTATCATATCAATATATATATATATATATATATATATATATATATATATATATATAATACAGTTTGGAGATAATGACCTTGCACAAATACGATATATTATTAATGGGTTTGAGGTCAGCTGGAGAAAAGTATACTCTTTTTTAAGGCCTAAATTTTCGAATCTATTTCAAATTCTTGATCACAGGCTTTCTAAAATACAATTAACTAGGCTAACATATACATCAATTGCTATTAACTTACAAGGTGAGGATATATATTAAATTAACATAGATATTAAATCGAAAAGTATTTTTAAAATAATGTTTGCTTCAAGTTGTTGTATAAAAATTGTATAACTTGTATAAATATAAAAATGTCAGATTTTGAAACCTTTCAGTTTCATTTTTTGTTATTTAAAGCGTTAAATATAGGATGCCTATGTGTGCATGTGTGTGTGTGTGTGTGTATGTATGAACATGAGTGTGCGTACATGTTATACTTATATGAGTGTCCATGCATATTTCTGATTGTATATTTTAAAACTTTTTTTTTTTTTTTGTTAGTACGTGTGTGTATGTGTACATGTGTATGTATGTATGAATGTGATGTGCATGTATGATGTGAAATATTAATCACTACAATATCAATTATTGCATTAGGTACAGGTTACTTCTGAAGACTAAGAAAGTATGTATAAATCGAACTTAAACCACCAATATCTGTTTTTTATTTATACAATTTTTTTTTTAAAAATATGATACATTTCAAGGAATAATCTTTTTTTTGTATCTTTTTCTAATTCTAAAATTTTAGGATGTTCAAAATCAATTTTGTGATCTAAATTGAGCGAGTGACTTGATAAAGCACAAGAATTTGGTTTGATTCTAATGTCACTTTTGTGTTGGGTTATCGTTGTTTTAAAAATTGTGACGTTTGTCCAATATAGGGGTTACCACAATCTATACAATTAATTTGATATACAATGTTTTTTTGAAACAAATCTAGAGTTTTATCTTTAAATTTTGAAAAAATAGTTCCTAATGTTAAAATATTCTTTTTAGCGTATTTGAAATTGTAATTTTTAAATACTTGAGTTAATTTATTAGTTAGGTGATCATCTATGTTTGGTAGTGTTTTGATATAGTTGTAAAGTTTTGTTATTTTCGTTAGTTGTGTTATTGCTATCTATATTACCATCGTTATTGTTTGTATTAATGTATTTTTTTGAGTTATATAATAATTTTGTGATAAGGTCTATAGGATAGTTGTTGTTTTGTAGAATATTTGAAAGTTTTTTGATGTTCTTATTATGAAAAGAGGGATGGGATATTTTTAAAATTCGTTCTTTTAATCCTAAAATAAAATTTAGCTTTGTTTTAAATGGATGAAAAGAATAATAGTTTAAGTATCTGTTTGAATGTGTAGGTTTTTGATACCAATCTAAAATGATTTCATTTTCATTATTTCTAATTAATAGAGTGTCTAGGAACGGTACTGAGTTATTTGATTCTGTTTCGACTGTAAATTGAATGTGGCTATTGTATTTATTAAAAATGTTAAGAGTTTCATCTATTTTAAAAAACAGATATTGGTGGTTTAAGTTCGATTTATACATACTTTCTTAGTCTCAGAAGTAACCTGTACCTAATGCAATAATTGATATTGTAGTGATTAATATTTCACATCATACATGCACATCACATTCATACATACATACACATGTACACATACACACACGTACTAACAAAAAAAAAAAAAAAAGTTTTAAAATATACAATCAGAAATATGCATGGACACTCATATAAGTATAACATGTACGCACACTCATGTTCATACATACACACACACACACACGCACACATAGGCATCCTATATTTAACGCTTTAAATAACAAAAATGAAACTGAAAGGTTTCAAAATCTGACATTTTATATTTATACAAGTTATACAATTTTTATACAACAACTTGAAGCAAACATTATTTTAAAAATACTTTTCGATTTAATATCTATGTTAATTTAATATATATCCTCACCTTGTAAGTTAATAGCAATTGATGTATATGTTAGCCTAGTTAATTGTATTTAGAAAGCCTGTGATCAAGAATTTGAAATAGATTCAAAATTTAGGCCTTAAAAAGAGTATACTTTTCTCCAGCTGACCTCAAACCCATTAATAATATATGATATATATATATATATATATATATATATATAAAATAAGATGTATCTGTAACAAACTATTATGAAAATTGATAACTGTATTAAATATAAAATGTCTAGTATTATTGAAACCTTTACAGTTTCATTAGCTGTTATTACTAAGAGCGTTAGGACATATAGGATGCCTATGTGTGCATGTGTGTGTTTGGGATGTATGAACTATGAGTGTGCGTACATGTTATACTATATGAGTGTAAACCATGCATATTCTGATTAGTATATAAAACCATCAGGTGATAAAACACCAACACTTTAAGTGTGAAGTACAGAATGTGAATCGAAACTACATAGTAGATTCTATAGTATGGCTATGAAAATAGTCGATTTGCATGTATGAATGTGAAATATTAATTTGCTACAATATACAATTATTGCATTAGGTACAGGGTTCAGAAGGCAGTTCAAATATAAATACATTATTTTCAGTAAGAGTTTGTATTACAGATACGATCTTAATTTATGTAATTTCTTACTTGCAAACTGCAAATAGGTTGTCATTTATCTTATACTATATATATATATATATATATATATATGTTATAATAATAGAGTAGTTTAAGGGTAGGTAAAGTCATAGGGTCGAGAATAAATGAAAACAATTCCAGTTTAAGAAAACACATAATTCCAGAAATTATAAGAGTAAATCGGTCACTCTACATATTGATTAATCGAGAGCACACTGTATATAAAATACACGGGATTAAATGCACAAGAAAATAGATATATCTAAGAGTAGTTTACAAGTAAAGATAAGATTTGAAAATGCAACAAATTGCATAAAAATTAAATCACCGAGAAACCTATATGAATTGGCATTACAAATATTTAACAATTGCATTAAAAATATTATCGAACGCAATCTAAATTATTCATTATTAGAAAATCGATGCGTGACAGGAAGAAATCACATTTGTTCAAAATCCAATATTATGTAGAAATAAACAAGCACCAGGCGATGCAATAAAGACAATAATAATTAACAAACATTCGAATACATGAGTTAATAAAAGGCAAAGTTGGAAAATCTCAAATAATACCACAATATGCGGGAGGCGTACGTGACTGTTAAGGCATGCATTCGAATATTTGAACTAAATAATTGGTAAAAATTCCAAGGTATGCGAGATAAACTGAAGTGTCGTCCCAGAACGTAAATAGACCAATGAAAAGCAGGTGGAGGTACGGCTTTATATATAATAATGACAAAGCGACAAAGTTAGTATACATTCAAACTGGGCTATGACTATGTTAAAAAGTACTAAGAATTTACGTAACCAGTGAAGCAAAATTAAAGTGAAATTAGATTTGAAAAGTGTGCGAACTTATGCAACAAAAATAAGCCGATCTATTAATAGACGTAAGTAAAACGACTTAATTAAAAATTCATTTCTAATATTAATAAAACAGGGCTTTTAATACCGATATTTAAATTGGATGCTAATACCTACATTGAAATTGTTCTAATACCTACATGTAATTTGGATTTTAATGTCAATCTGGATTTTCATACCTACATTGAAATTGTGTTAATACCTACATGAAATTTGGAGTGTAATTTCAATCTGGATTTTAATATCGATTTTAATTTAAATCTGGACTTTAATTTTGGTTTTGATATCGACTTTTAATTTCGACTTTCAATTGAAGATAGTTTAAAATCAAAGTATTCTAATTTGGACATATTCTGATTGGTACAAAACAATTCATGGGGATGCAGATCACAGACTAGGAAGGAACTACATAACCCATACCAGGTTAGCAATCTTAATACACTTTATTATTGAAAACTGTTTTTAATTCAATATTTATCATTTTGTATTTGTAAGAGTCAACAAAATATAAAAGGATCATTAAACAATTTATGACAAAGGGTATAGGTATCTTGGAACGTTCAAGGTCCCTAAATAAGTAAAAGATAGTTTTGCTGGCTTTCAAAAACCCATAAATCTGGTATATGTAGATATTCTGTAAAAAAAAGGGGGGAATTTTGAGAGTTGTAAATATTCAATCATTATATTGTGTATTGTAGAATTGCTTTATTTAATTAAATAAGCTAGTCGGGGCAAAAACCCTAATTTAACATTCCACATCATAGGGCTTAATCGTTCAGAGGGAATATCACAGCAATATATATGACATGTATTCTTTTGAACATAATTTAACTAGGTTTACTGCATTTAATAATAAATAATGAAAACTATTTGCAGAAGATTAAAAATAATTACTTTAAGTGTGGTTAAATTAATTATATTATTCCTGTAGGAATAAGGTTAATATATAGCAAACTTTAATCACTCACAAAGAGAAAACTTAATTAAATAGCTAGTTTTTATCAAAAATGTAATACTTTATTGTTGATAGCAAACTGTGGTTTTATCAATGTCAATTTATTACATGTGTTAATATTTATTATAACGAAAGACAAAAATAGAAAACCTTCTAACAGTATACAAACATTTTATATTTATACAAGTTATACAATTTTTATACAACAACTTGAAGCAAACATTATTTTAAAAATACTTTTCGATTTAATATCTATGTTAATTTAATATATATCCTCACCTTGTAAGTTAATAGCAATTGATGTATATGTTAGCCTAGTTAATTGTATTTTAGAAAGCCTGTGATCAAGAATTTGAAATAGATTCGAAAATTTAGGCCTTAAAAAAGAGTATACTTTTCTCCAGCTGACCTCAAACCCATTAATAATATATCGTATATATATATATATATATATATATATATATAAAATAAGATGTATCTGTAAACAAACTATTATGAAAATAATAAGCGCTATTGACAAATACAAATCGGGCTAGTAGTTATTTAGCCATTAACAAAACATTAGCTTTATTACTACAGAGCGGAGGACACATCCACTGACCGATGGTTTCGGCTTTGTTAAGCCTTATCGGAGCAGATTAGTTTCCAACCCTATGAAGTAATCGAAGCTATTATACTGATATAATTTGGAAACCATCTCTGTACTATGATAAAAGTAAATAAAACCGCCATCAGGTGATAAAACACCAACACTACTAAGTGTGGAAGTACAGAATTGAATCGAAACTACATAGTAGATTCTATAGATGGCTATAAAAGTACGTCCGGCCTTTGAGATTTGCGGAATGTTACAGCAAAATTTATTTGCAAATGTAACAAACCTTCTCGTGTTCTCGTGGCGACACCCGGGTTCATGCCCCAAAGGCAATTCAAATAATAAAATACATTATTTTCATAAGAGTTTGTTTACAGATACATCTTAATTTATATAATTTCTTATTGCAAACTGCAAATAACTTGTCTTTTACATATATATATATATATATATATATATATATATTGTTATAATAATAGAGTAGTTTAAGGGTAGGTAAAGTCATAGGGGTCGTAGAATAAATGAAAACAATTCCAGTTTAAGAAAAACACATAATTCCAGAAATTATAAGAGTAAATCGGTCACTCTACATATTGATTAATCGAGAGCACACTGTATATAAAATACACGGGATTAAATGCACAAGAAAATAGATATATCTAAGAGTAGTTTACAAGTAAAGATAAGATTTGAAAATGCAACAAATTGCATAAAAATTAAATCACCGAGAAACCTATATGAATTGGCATTACAAATATTTAACAATTGCATTAAAAATATTATCGTACACGCAATCTAAATTATTCATTATTAGAAAATCGTACGTGACAGGAAGAAATCACATTTGTTCAAAAATCCAATATTATGTAGAAATAAACAAGCACCAGGCGATGCAATAAAGACAATAATAATTAACAAACATTCGAATACATGAGTTAATAAAAGGCAAAAGTTGGAAAATCTCAAATAATACCACAATATGCGGGAGGCGTACGTGACTGTTAAGGCATGCATTCGAATATTTGAACTAAATAATTGGTAAAAATTCCAAGGTATGCGAGATAAACTGAAGTGTCGTCCCAGAACGTAAATAGACCAATGAAAAGCAGGTGGAGGTACGGCTTTATATATAATAATGACAAAGCGACAAAGTTAGTATACATTCAAACTGGGCTATGACTATGTTAAAAAGTACTAAGAATTTACGTAACCAGTGAAGCAAAATTAAAGTGAAATTAGAATTGAAAAGTGTGCGAACTTATGCAACAAAAATAAGCCGATCTATTAATAGACGTAAGTAAAACGACTTAATTAAAAATTCATTTCTAATATTAATAAAACAGGGCTTTTAATACCGATATTTAAATTGGATTCTAATACCTACATTGAAATTGTTCTAATACCTACATGTAATTTGGATTTTAATGTCAATCTGGATTTTCATACCTACATTGAAATTGTGTTAATACCTACATGAAATTTGGAGTGTAATTTCAATCTGGATTTTAATATCGATTTTAATTTAAATCTGGACTTTAATTTTGGTTTTGATATCGACTTTTAATTTCGACTTTCAATTGAAGATAGTTTAAAATCAAAGTATTCTAATTTGGACATATTCTGATTGGTACAAAACAATTCATGGGGATGCAGATCACAGACTAGGAAGGAACTACATAACCCATACCAGGTTAGCAATCTTAATACACTTTATTATTGAAAACTGTTTTTAATTCAATATTTATCATTTTGTATTTGTAAGAGTCAACAAAATATAAAAGGATCATTAAACAATTTATGACAAAGGGTATAGGTATCTTGGAACGTTCGAAGGTCCCTAAATAAGTAAAAAGATAGTTTTGCTGGCTTTCAAAAACCCATAAATCTGGTATATGTAGATATTCTGTAAAAAAAAGGGGGGAATTTTGAGAGTTGTAAATATTCAATCATTATATTGTGTATTGTAGAATTGCTTTATTTAATTAAATAAGCTAGTCGGGGCAAAAACCCTAATTTAACATTCCACATCATAGGGCTTAATCGTTCAGAGGGAATATCACAGCAATATATATGACATGTATTCTTTTGAACATAATTTAACTAGGTTTACTGCATTTAATAATAAATAATGAAAACTATTTGCAGAAGATTAAAAATAATTACTTTAAGTGTGGTTAAATTAATTATATTATTCCTGTAGGAATAAGGTTAATATATAGCAAACTTTAATCACTCACAAAGAGAAAACTTAATTAAATAGCTAGTTTTTATCAAAAATGTAATACTTTATTGTTGATAGCAAACTGTGGTTTTATCAATGTCAATTTATTACATGTGTTAATATTTATTATAACGAAAGACAAAAATAGAAAACCTTCTAACAGTATACAAACATTTATATTATCTTATTAGTTTATAATTTACTGTTGTAAGGCACACAAAAACTACCTCCCTCATGTTAAATTAAACATGCTATTATATACACTAATTTGTAATAAAAACCGATTCGTCAAATTACTTGTGCAAAGTAATCAGATAACAATAAATATTTAGAGCTTGAAATGTTCATTTATGTTCTGTACAATCTTAATTTCATATTTAACACTTCTACATTTAAAAACTAACAGTTATTTAGAAGTGTAAAGAACTAAAAAAACACAACTTTTTGCTTGTTCGTTTTGAAATAATCATTTGGGCTTTGTATAAACGTCTAAGTTACTATTTCATCTTATTCACTTATATATATATATATATATATATATATATATATATATATATATATATTGCTGTGTTCATAAGGTCATTTAGGGATAGTTTGGACCAATAGTATAGAGCACTTCATATAATATACACGAGGGCTCAGAAAACAAGAAATACAATGATTAGACTGGAAAGTAAATGACAACGCCCTGTATATAAACCATAATCATAATTAATTTAGTTAATGAAAAATATTCTGAAGATTTACTAGAATAAACAAATTCGCAAGTCGTAAAACAACATAAACGCAAGCTGAAACGCAACACGCATGGATAACGCATCATTATTATGCCAAGAATCCCAATTAAAACAAGCAGGTTTAATAATACATAAGATAGCAAACGCATATAATTTAATACATAAATTATACGTGACTAGAAAGCTAAAATCGACACCTGATATATTGGAAACAAACAAGGCATGGTGGATAAAATCAAAGTTCACCAAATTTATTTGAACAAACAATGGTCTACGTGATCTAGTAATATGAAAATCCAAGGGAATGAGTGCTATTAATTCGAAATGGTACGTGACAAAAACAAACGCGTTGATTTTAATATGCAATAAAATACGATGGAATACCCAGAAACCTGGTATGAAAGAAGCATGTATAACAACAAACTCTGCGCTTGTCAATAGATAAACGATGCATTTAAATATGACCGGATTTGTAAACAAATCAGTTCAACATGAAGTAAGGCTTAGTTCACATCGCTTAAGAGGAAAATATTTACATAAAGTGATTCATGGTGAAGTATGAAATAATACAATGGTAATTATGGAAAATTAGTAGGTTTGTTGTTTAACCCTTCAAAAACGTAAGTAACTAAAAGTTGTTTTAATTTAAATTCTAATATTAACATTAATAAAAAGCACTCTGAATGATTACTGGATAAGCGACTCTAAATAATTCCTGGATAATAATTCTAAATAATTACTGGATAACAATTCTAAACAATTACTGGAGAACAATTCTGAATAATTACTGGATCAAATGAGGAAATGCAACAAGCATTCACTTCAATTATTAATTACAAAGAAGTCTAACAAAGGACACTAGAATAATTTAAAGCTATGCTAAGAAAGGTGCAGACCATGTCCAAAGCAGATTTAACATTGGGAGTATTAAATCACTAAGCTGAATACTGAAGCAGTTGGTATAGGGACTGTATCGAGCTATAAACAACAGGTTAGCCAATCTGAATGTTTTATTATTTTTATTTGTGAATATTTCGTTGTACATTTCTAATCTGAATAATTTAAAAATTAACATTTCGTTGAATATTTCCAATTTAAACAATTTAAAAATTGCTTTCATGATAATTTATGTGAGGGGTCGGCAAGGATCGTTTTTTTTTTGTACACGTAAATTATGTAAATATTTAAAAAAGTTGAATGAACATTCATGAGGCTTCAGTTAATAATAATAAGGGTGATTTTTGCTGGATTTTTGACCAACTTTGGGAATAATAATTACTAATTTTTTTATTCAATTATTAAAAGAAAGTTCTACTTAGAGAATTTTTAAATTTTTCATACGTTTTAAATATTTTTGAGAACATTATAATAATTTGTGCTTAATGGTGTTTTGGTTTAAAGATTAGAACAGGAAGTAGAGGTAGAAGGTAAATTTAAAATCTTTGTTTGTCGTATTGTCGCAAGCTCCGTGCGTAATTAAAGACTAAGCTAGCCAACGCAATTAAAATTATATATTAAAAATAAAAAATTGACCGAATAAAAATTTTAACCTTTTTAATTCACAAAAAGGGGTACGGATCATTGCTACAGTATCACAACAATATATATATATATATATATATATATATATATATTGTTGTGGATTCAAAGGGGTAAATCAGTGTGAAACAATAAAATTTCAACAACCCTGTATATAGAAAAGAGCAAATTATTTATGCACAAAATTAATTTAATTCATTTAGAGAAAACGGACGAGTATTAACGTATTTTTATAATTAATAATTGGAATGTTAAAATTACATAAAAGAAGAGAGCTTCAAGGCAAATACAAGTTCAAGGATACGCATAATTAATTTTAATTTAGTTTAAGCAAACACATAAGCATAAGAAAGCGTGCTTGGGGAAGAAAATCAATAATTCCAAGGTAAATGTATTCGTTGTAAAAGTCAACGTCAGCTTTATCAGATACAAAGAAATATAAAGTCTAGGAATTGTTATGTTCAAAACGGTCGATAATTAACAGAAACACCTGCGTTTTAAAAGGTTACGTTCGATGAAGTCGAGCGTATATTACGATAAGATTTCATAGAAATTATTTCCAACTGTCAGTTTGGATAAACAACTAAAGTAACAAACATCTTAAGAAGCGAGGGAAATGCACGATCAGTAATTATACAACAGATAGAAACAGATATAAAAGCGTTGGGATTGAAATGCACGTACCATATACACGTGGAGTTGAGATAGGTTGTCAACAATATCGATTTTCTGTAACTCAAGTGGGGTTTTGAACGAGACAGCAAACATGCATAAGACAGAGACAAATAGAACTTAGGCGGGGTTTGTGACGACAGAGAATTTTGTCATTGGTTAAAAACAGACAGTTTTCCAAACGTACGCACACGCAAAGGTTGAAAGCGAATTAGGGGATACAGCACGTAGTACGGAACAAATTTTACGAATTTAGAGATATTCGAAATTTTTGGAATTAGATTTGAAAATAAGCTTTTCGCTGAAAGTGTGTCCACTAAGGGGGTTTTAAAAGCATATAAATACCCAACCTAGGTTCTGTTCTCTTCTCTTTTACTTCACTTCGAAAAGTACCGAATGCCTACCACCATAACAGTAAAGCTTTCTGTGAGTATTTTATGTGATTATATTACCGTAAATATAGTGGTTGCAAGTGTAAAACAGTAGTAGCGGACATCTAATTATTGACGTGAAGTACGAGTAGTGCATATTAAATTAATAAAGGTCCGGCTACTATAATACAAAACACAAAAATCAATAAATGGAAGCATGATATATGGAATGGTACTGTGAGCCGAGGCACATAGCTCGCAGAGGTGGCAGGTGGTGGAGTCATGTGGATCCGCTGAGTAGCACGGTGAACGGAAACGAAGCTGAAATGTTCTGGCAATCATCTTCGACGGGAAGGAAGCCTGAAGAATTCTCCAGCTAATTTATTTGAAATTTCTGTTGTTTGATAAACATTTGTGAAATTTTGTGCTGTGGTTGATTTTTTTTGGTGGCACATTTGGTTGTAGAAATATTCGTAAAAGATACATGTACTGGTCAATTTATTGAGGTTAAATACTGATAAGGGCTGTATTTAGAACATTCAAAATTTTATTCAGGATATAAATTGAATTGTAAAGGGTAAACGGGTCTGTAAATTTTGTTTTAATTTATGCAAGATGTAAAAGGCATATACAAACTAAACTGGATTATTATGAGCTTACCATACTCCAGTGTGAAGTCAATTTAGAGTAACATGTGGGGCGCATCTACTCATGTCGCATTGAATTTGTTTAAAAATAATTAGAAAAATCAAGGACTTTAAAAACATACCATATTTTGAATTTTATAATTAGTGTATCAAACTGTTTTTAACACATGTGAATATAATTTATCTGTTAATAGCTGTAAATAAAAGGTTATATGGTTGTTGTATTATTTGGTGATTTTATTGAATGGTGTGCGAGTGTGAAAGAGGTATGGTTGTAAATTTAGGTATTCGAGAAAAGGCACAGCTGAGCTAGCCAGGGAAGCTGAAGGAGTTTGAAGGCGAAATAAAAGGGTAAGGAATTTTGTTTGGAAATTTTTGCATTTTTTTAAATTTATATGTCGACCCTGGTGGGGCACAAATTTTAATAGTGAATCTAGATACAGTCCCTGACTTCCACGGCTATATATATATATATATATATATATATATATATATATATATATAAATCTTAAATGAGCATCAAATCTGAAAATCACTCACATACTGTAATTTAACTTATTTTACAAGGGGTATTGCTGAAAATTCCAAGTGTATAAAATTTGGATCAATTATTACTTTCTAGAAATAGTATACTTTAAGTAAAAAATTTAATTAGTTAGCATAAGATTATTATGTTTGACAATGGGATACCGAGTCTTACAGACTGGAACTTGGTGGCTCGGGACATAGCCATAATTAAAAAAAAAACGGGTTGCAAAAACAATTAATAGACCGTTTTGAGGTCCAGCAAAATTGCTATTTATGACTTTACAAACCAGTTTCATAACAGCTGAATTATTTTTTGCAAGATTGTGGGTACAAAATATTGAACTTGGCCTTGTAATTGAACCAAATTAGAAAATAAAAACTTGTACATTGTTTTTCATATGGGACAAAGCACTTATTAAGAATTGAGGATCGACCTAATTTGACAAACAAATATTCTTGGTAAATTGTTTCAAATTTTTCGTTTACAAACAAAAATTGTTACAATATATGTTATGAAATACTAAATGAAAATTTGCATAATACTTCCAGATGCTCAGAACAAGAAGTGTAGAGCCTTTGTACAAAATAAATAATGCTAGTCAAACAGACACATGAGACGTGTCCTATTCATTTACATGGATGTGCTTGATATAAATTAGAGAGTTGTAGTAAATGCTCCTGTTGTGACACTGTTCATGTACACTCATTGGGTTAGTTAAAGTTGTACTGCGAGGGGTTAACCACTAGGGTAAAAACGTACATGTATTTCGGAAATCATTAAAAATTTGCATGATTTCGGTGATTTCCGAAATCAACTGGTTTTAAAGATTTCGGCGATTCCTTGAAATCATTAAAATTATGTGATTTCTGCGATTTCGCCGCAATCAACTAATTTATTAATGTATTAATTTATTAATTTTTTGTTAAAATTTCGTTACCGAATTTTTAGTAATCTTAAAATTAAGTATCTACCTTTAAAACAGAGTGTGTTGCTGTTGATTTAAACATACCATACCTTATAATTAGTATTTAGCTAGCTGGAGTCAGCGAATAGTTTCATATTTAAAAGATCACTAGAAAATGGTGGAAGTATCACGAAGACGTTTAAGAATTTTAAAAATTAAATTTAAAGTGAGACATTTATATATAGGAAATGTAATAAAACAAGCTTATCTCCATTATTTACCAGGTATACGCTACCTAAAAAACACAAATACATATGTAATAAAATCAGTATTTTATGGGAATTTTCATAGTGTGTGATTCTGTATGGTGTTATACTACCAGGACTCTCCAGCAAGAAAAGGAATCCTCTTTTCATTGCTTTTCGACGTTTTTGTTTCGTTTAATAGATGAGAAACTCTATGTTGCGGTGGATAAGGGGACACACCAATGTGCATAACTGAACTTTACCTCTCTTGGAGGGGAGAAACATTTCATGACAGCAAATATGTCGAAACAAAGGACTTGACTAACAACCTCCCTAGACTGTACATGTGTGTTGTAGTGTTTCTACATATCAATGAAGTGATGCCTTCCCTTTCGTTCCTACCCAGTATCGTTCACCACATATTGGTGCTTCATCAAAGAGGACTATAGCCAGGCCAGCACTGGGACCACAGTATTCCACCCACATCCCCGAAAATTTAAAACTGCTGCATTAGGAGCAAGATACCACGCGCAAGTGCTAGTTATAAAATACAAGGCATTGGTTGCCCCAGAGAATTTAACACCTAGGTTATATGTGGTAAATATTAACTTTACCGAGCCTTAAATGCAGAAGCTTTTAAATTATTTTACACTTCATAACAATTGCCTCCACCTCAAGTTTTGATCGATATTGTTAGTGATTAAAGTGTTTAACCCTTAAACTTAAAAGTGTCAAGAGCTGGTTTCCAAATAAAAGAACAAGTAAAAACTTCAATCCTAATGTATTGTAAAAATGATGAATTCAAATTCAAAATAAAGGAAGTAATTGGTTCTGCATTTGGAGAAAGCTGTTTTTCTCTTGAACTTGATAAGCCTAGGTTTAATTAGGTGCATATTTTTGGATGGTAGAAGTCAGCACAGACAAAGTACTTATGTTTGTACAGTTGGTATTAATTTTCTTAATTGCATTGCTATTACAGATCAGCACAAAATGCTTGCTACATAATCCGCTATGTTTAGTTTTATTCATCTGATTTGATATTACGAATTTAGAGATCATTAGTTAGAGCTTTAATCAAATTTACGAAGATATAAAGCGAAAGTAAAGTCACCACAAGAACGCTAATATTTTTTAAACCAGATAATCACATTCTTGATACAAAAAATGAATGCCTGAAAAGAAACAGGTACAACATTGTTTTACAAATGAATACGCAATGCTTTATGATAAAAAATGTTTAATGCTTTTCGTAACATACTCACGGTAAGTGAATAAAAATCTGTTTACTAATTTTGTCAACAAGTGTTCTTAATGTTACTTTACTTATCTTATCAAGAAGAGTAGCTTTTTCTACTTGAATTTCGATCTCCAAATTATTTTGATAATTCCTAAAATATCATGACCTTTCCTTTAATTGGATTAGTTTCGTAGTTAACTAATATAAAGAAACTGATAATAAGGAGTACACAGAATACTGGCATACATTGTTAACATTGCAAAAGTACTTAAATTATTTCTTGGATAATCCTCTTTATCAATCCGCGCTAAAGGTCATCGTAGTGAAAAGCAGTAATACCCATGAGACCGCACTTCCTTGAGGTATGCTACACATTTTTCAAGGCCTCTTTTATACAAAATTGGAGTTTTTTAAAATACACTTTCTGGCCAATGTAGTACCTTCAGGTGGAGCATTGGAAAAATCACATGTAAGATATACATCAAGATGCCGCTACCTCTGCTTTAAATTTTTCTTTCTTTCTATTAAAGCAACGACTTTGTCAAGAAATCTCCATTTAGGTACAGCAACGCCCAATACGTATGTGACAGAGTTTTAGATTCTAAGCCCAAATAAAAAAGTTATTAACGTTTACGTGAAGTATATCAAGTTGCCGCTACATCTGCTTTAATCTTTTTCTTGTTTTTTTTATTAAAGCAACAACTTTGTCAAGAAATATCCATTTAGGTACACCAGTGCCCAATACGTATGCGACAGAGTGTTAGATTCCAAGCCCAAATAAAAAAGTTATGAATGTTGTCACGGTAAAAATTCGATAACTAATCGATATAATGGGTTCCTTAACGTTACGATGACAAATAGTGCTCCGGAATAGCTCAGAAAAGACTCATCAGGGCGGTGGGTAAAGAATCGCATTCAGGGACCATAAGGAACCACTAGAAAGGTCCAATAAGTCAAAACTAACTATTTTATTAATGGGCGCCAGGAACAGGAGCAAGCAGAATCAACGAAATGTTCCACTATTCTCGGCGAAACCCAAGGTAACTCACTATATCAATAAATTAACAGGGCACAGAATTAAACCTGAATTTATTGAAGTAACTACAATGCCAAACATGAAATCAAACACATAAATATAAATTTCACTAGAACAAATAATTCTACAAATAATCATACATACAAGATTCAAACCTAAATGATTCAAGAGAAAATTAACCAAGCTAAGTGCTCACACTAAGCAAATATATGTTTACTCCAAGTGATTGTATAAACAATATTTAACAGTAATAACGCAATGGTGTTAAGAATATCCGGGCACGAGCCCGTACGCAAAAATAATTCGTACTAAGTAATAATCGGATACGCAGACTTGGTGGCCACTAAGTAAGCTGAAACAGCATAACTCAAGTGAGTAATAATTTAACCAAGGGTCTAAGCTCGTGACTAGATTTACAATCAATATGTATAAATCACTGGAACGCATTAACGAGTTGTTAGCAACAATCATAAGAACATAGCACTTGCTACGGAAGCCTTCAATCATTAATACCTAAATAATTTTATCATAAATACAGATTTTACGTTAATTATCGCAACCCACCTTACACACAGGTGTAAGTATGGTTGCATGCAAAGCAAAATAATAATAGGGTGAATATAAGGTTGCATACACAAAAATATTAATCCAATAATCCCAACAGAACATACACAACACACTTAAATAAGGAAGTATACGACCTCAAGAAGTAATTCCAATGCACCAGTAGCAGTCAGGGATTCCAAATCCAACTTAACAGGATTACACCACTTAAAGGTAGTCAAACAAAATCGCTTCAGGTGTAATATTCATCCACAGATAACTCCAACAGGTTTCGATTAATATTTCGGTAGTCCAGCAGATGGAACTTATGGTATCAATAATTAATTCTTCGTCGGGAGCTTCAATACCATCTATTTCAGTAAGTTGTCGAGGTTGGGTAATCGTAATACCACCAGAACGATTACTTAAACAAATCTTCACAAATGTGCATCTACTTAAATTGGAACTGCTAAACCTAAAATATGCAATTACTCTTGGACTCGCACGCAGACGTAAATTTGGACTTAAATTTGAGGTTAAATTTGAACCTAGATTTGAACCCTAAAATTCATGTAATACATAGAACAGGAAGTGATACAAAGCTATTACTTACCACATAACAATGTGGGTAGAATATAACAAACATCACAAAAATGTGCTTCACGAACTGAGTGAAAGCCAACCCAATAGTATTAATCAAAACGACGTGAAATCCGCCTAAGGCATAATAATTAACTTTCGTACTCACAAACATCAGAAAGATTAATTTTATCCAAGGTAGTAAGCAAGAATCCGCTACAATAAGCGATATAAAGTTTGCTAATATACCAAGATCGTCGTTACAATTCAAAGGCTGGATCAAGAAGAACGAAGAGCCACCACATGGGCTCGTTATCGCCCTTAGGTGAGATAACATTTTCCCACAATTAAACCACTTTTTATGAACAAAAACAAATTAATGTGCATCAATTAATACAGTTTACAATAACAACTTGACAAATGTCAATTCAGTAAAATATCTAACCAAAGGAGAGATTCAAAGGCTTCTAACCACAGAGCATTATGTTAAAAGATTCTAAAAATTGCAATGAATTATAAAACTTAAAACGGGACGTTCCAATGTTTATGTGATATATATCAAGTCGCCGCTATCTCTGCTTTAATTTTTTTCTTGCTTTCTATTAAAGCAATGACTTTGTCAAGAAATCTTCATTTAGGTACACCAGCGCACAATATGTGAGCAACAGAGTTTTACATTCCAAGCCCAACTAAAATGTTATTAACGTTTACGTGATATTATCAAGTCACCGCTATCTCTGATTTAATTTTTTTCTTGCTTTTATTAAAGCGACGACTTTGTCAAAAAATCTCCGTTTAGGTACACCAGCACCCAATATGTGTGCTACAGTATTTTAGGTTCCAAACCCAAATAAAAAAGTTAACGTTTACGTGATATACATCAAGTAGCCGCTACCTCTGCTTTAATTTTTCTTTCTTTCTATTAAAGAAACGACTTTGTCAAAAAATTTAGGCCCAATACGTGTGCGACAGAGTTTTAGATTCCAAGCTCAAATAAAAAAGTTATTAACGTTTAAGTGATATATATCAAGTAGCCGCTACCTTTGCTTTAATTTTGTTCTTGCTTTTTATTAAAGCAACGACTTTGTCAAGAAATATCCATTTAGGTACACCAACGTCCAATAAGTGTGCGACTAAGTTTTAGATTCTAAGCCCAAATAAAAAGCTATTAACGTTTACGTGATATATATTATTTTGTCGCTACCTATATTTAAATTTTTTTCCTTCTATTAAAGCAACGACTTTGTCAAGAAATCTCCATTTAGGTACAGCAGCGCCCAATACGTGTGCGACAGAGTTTTAGATTCCAAGCCCAAATTAAAAAGTTATTAACGTTTACGTGATATACATTAAGTAGTTCGAATCCCAACACAGTCCGCTTGAAAAATGTTAGGCAAGCATTTTTCACAAAAATACACCCTTCTTCGGATGAGAGGTAAAATGGAGGTCCCGTGTGTGTGTTGTCGGGCACGTTAAAGATCCCTACCTTGCTTGGAACTGCAAGGGTTCGGCAAAATTTCAAATCTTCCATGTAAAAAACTCGCTTCCTGGCCAATGTAGTATCTTCGGGCGGAGCATTGGAAAATCACATGTAAGGATATACATTAAGTCACCGCTACCTATGTTTTAATTTTTTCTTGCACTCTATTAAAGCAATGACTTTGTCAAAAGTTATTAACATTTTTACATAATATGTATCAAGTCGCCGCTACTTCTGTTTTAATTTTTTTCTTGCTTTCTATTAAAGCAACGACTGCAAACTATTTACGTCAGTTCGACTTACTCCCTAAAACTGCTTTAATACGAATTCAACACCTCTTACATAAATCTACCAACTGCTAGCACATAATTGCAGGGTGAGAAAGAAGGTCAGAAACTTCTACGATTAATGTCTTCTTCTCCGCATGCACTTTGATTTTCTAGTCACTTTAACAACATGACAAAAATTAATTAAAAGGCATTGACTCAGAATCAGATAATCTGAAACCAGAACAAACTGAGTCGAGTTTCTTTCCTGTAAGTACAAAAACCAAAAAACTCTAGAAAGGTTTGTCATTTTTGTTCATATTTTGTAAGTTAGATTTTCCTATTTTTTATGTTTATTACAAAAAATGATAATGTAAGTGTAATGCGCCAGTTTCTTTCCTGAAACTATTTACTTACTGATGATCTTAGTTAAATATTAAGCCTGCATAAAAATAGTATAACAAATACCACGAACTTTTGTCATTAAAGCACGTTAGTAAAATTGTGCCTAATCCTTATTCAATAAGACTTACCCATACACATAGTGGCTCTTTAATAAGTACTGAAAATGCTTCTGCAGTAAATTCTTTAAAGTTTCTCGTATCTACAACTGAAGAACCATTACTATCTTCATGCACTTTCGCAATCTCGAAACCGTTTTTCAATTTATTACTCCAGGTTGGATCTCTAACCAAAAAAGTTGCATAGTATAAACAAGCCGATAATGCAAGAACACTAACACATGTGTAAGTTTTTAAATTTGGCAAGGGTAAACGTTCTAATAGAATGATAGGCATCTCGGTGGCACAAGAAATTACTTTTTTAAAGAAGAATGCTTTTAACAATTCACCGTTTACGGTATTTAGACCAATTACAACGTGAGATTTGTTCCCACAAATATGGCATATTGTCACTTGGTTACATTTGCCATTACACTGTAAGTTCACTTCGGTTTAAGGAAAAAAACATAACTAGACAGTCACCTTTAATGAAAAACACAACCTTCGTATACTTAATAAACCGGTATGAATGATAAAATATAGACTATACCAGTACACGTCAGTGTCTGTTACTATTTGTATTGATCACGCCACTAACATCCACGCTTATTTCTACGCACCAACTGAAATTTTAGTATTATATTTCACAATATTTCCAAACTTCAACGCCCAAACGAAAGAATTTACAGAAATCTTCACGTTTAAATATTAAAAAAAAATACAAATATTATTCCGAAGCTAGAAACCTGTACAGGAATATGACGGTTTTAGCACTTTGACGAAAGATGGCAGCATGATCAATAGATGTTTAGATCAATGATTAGTGTCAACAACCCATAGGAGTGCATTTATTTCACCCTCTCAGTTAGTTTATCAGTAACATATGGAAAGCAGGTTTGGATAATAATATTGTGTTAGAGTAACTGTAACATGGACTTATAGTTTTGCATCTAATACCACAGATACCTAGGTTGTCTGTGCCTAATACTATTCTAACAATAACAATGGTAAAAACATACACCGTCATTTATAGAGCAAAGAAATCGCAGAAAATTGTGTTTGGTCTCATAATATATTTTAATTTTTCTATATAGTAATAACACAACCAATGTTTTCTTGTTTTGTCCATTCCAGAAGTGTTTTTCAAAAAATTCTCGTAGTCTCCATTGTGTACAACAAGCTAGATAATTTACACAAGGATCAAGGCACGATCGTCTCACGCCAGTAATGCCGTGGTTGCAATGATAGGTTAGGTTACTGTTAGAAATAGATATTATTGTTAAAAAACACAAATCACTTAACACGCATATTAAAACAGTTGTTGCTAAAACTATTGCAGACTGTTCTGATATGAGTGTTAAGTGATTTGTGTTTTTTTAATATTAATATTTATTTCTATCAGTAACCTAACCTGTCATTGCAGCCACGGCATTACTGGAGCGAGACGGTCGTTCAAGTACTGTATATGTACCGGGTGTAACAAAATAAGTGTAAAACATTTGAGGGGGTGATTCCTCATCGTAAAAGAGATAGGGTCTTTCATATAAAGAAACTTCATTGGAGCATCCCTTGTTAAGATACAACGCCTTAAAGAGGGTACATAAAATTTGTTTTTATTTTTTTTTACTATCGATAATACACTTACTCAGTAATTTATTTGGTTTACCCCATGGTTGTAAGGGGTGAAAAACGCAACCCCTAAAATTTATTTCCAATGTAACTTTTTGTCTTATTATTTGTTTACCATTTAAAATTTATTTCCAATTGCTTATTTCATTCTAAACAAAAAATGTCTCTCGAATTTTTTGCCCAAAATTAACCAGTTCGCAGAAAAAAAATTATTTTACAAACAACTACAGAGATACATCGTCATAAGACGAAAATGCGAAACTAATTTATCTAGTATGGCGCTTGTACGATATACAGCGCGTAAATAAATTAATATTAGCACTTACTGTTTTATCTGCTACCATGAAATTACCATAGGTCATGAACCATTCCAAAATGTTTATAGCGGACTGTATAATGAATGATTGATGATGTGCAATGCTTTGTTTCACACATGCACTAATGAAAACACCGCGAACGCGCGTCCGTTGATTACGGGTGCATTTGCGGCTTGACCAAAGTCTGAACACCACTCTCGTGACTGTCACTGTTCAATACCGCACCTTGCGCTATATAAGCTTTATTTAAACTAAAATTCGCGTTTTAAAATAAACTAAACAAATTTCGGGCTAATAAATCAAAACCAATAACCAAATACCCCAAATAATTTCAAAATAATTTAAAAAGGCGTTTTAATAAATTTATTGGGAAATCTAGTAAATAGGGTTAAAAAACCGCGTAAAACAAGCAAATAAATTCGGGAAAATTATATAACGTGGGTGTAATAAAATAACAATTTAAAAACCAAAATCTAGCCCCTTTTGAATAAAACAAATAACTAAAAACCGCAAATTTTAAAATAATTTGAATATAAATTTTCCATATTTTAACTAGTCGTGTACTTTAAGATTCCTTAAAGTCGATCTTCGGGTTTAATTAGTGGTGTAACATTTCAAGGTCGAGTAAAGAAGCGGTAAGTGCTTCCGGTACCGCATTCCAATAACGCGTGTTTCAATTAGTTTGTTTCTAAATTTAAATTTAAAGTTTGGTATTTTATAAATTTGTTTTTGAAGTAACTAGCTAGTTTGAATTTTAAATAAATAAATACAGTTTTGTTTACGGTACATTTTTAATCGAGGTATATTTATTGGGTTTGTGATTCTATATTGTCTTCGTTGTTATTTTGACTTTAGTGTTTGTTTTATTTTTGATAAATTTAAAACTTTATTTGCTGGTTTGAAAATTTGAATAAATAAATAAATTTAAATAAATAAATACTGGGAAGTTTACGGTTCATTTTAAATCTAGGTATTTTATTGAAGCAGCGCTTTGTTTTGTACTTGCTGTTGTTTTGTTGTATAGCTGATCGTCTTAACTTTGAGTATTTAGCTTCGAAACGGTCAGGGCGTTTTTGAGCTGGGTTTCTTGTTTCTGGTTGTTGTTTGTTTGTTTGTTTGATTTTTCAGCATGGTTGTCCACCGAGATGAGGAGCCGCTGCCGAGGAAGAAGAGCGGTGATCGGTCGGAGTCGGTCAGGGGTGAGCAGTCTGAAGCAGGGTCGGTTGCGAAGGTCGCAGTGAAGGAGCTCGCGGTAGTCCTTGAGAAGCTGGTTGTGCAGCCCGACGGGGAGGTAGTCGTGTCGCAGGTGGAGCCTGGGTCTGCGGTGGTGTAGTCGGAGGGGCCGGCGCCCCTTGTGGGTGGGGTCGGGTTTGAGTCGCCCTCAACATCGAGAGGCCAGCGTCGTGGATCGACCAGTGGCAACGTAAGCGTTGCGGCTAGCGATCTAGACGAACTGGACCTCCTTATGTTCAGGGCGAGGAAGGCGCACGGCCTCGTCCAGAAGCGGGTCCCAGCAACTTCGGCGACGATCGCCGTCGATGACAGGAGGGTGGTTCGTAACGCCGCGGACGAGCTCCGAGACGCTTCGAACCAGCTTTTGGGGATGGTTAGGGGCCTGAGGATGGTGCGAGGCAAGGTGAAAGAGGCTGTCGCGGAGGTTGCAGTCGCAGGGGCAAGGACAGAGCAGGTCGTTGTAGGACGGCGGGCAACAGCAGGACGTTTAGTCCCAGGGGTGGTTTCGTACGCCGGAGCAGTGGTTAAGAAGGCAGTGTCGACGGTCGCGGTCCGTGTCGACGCCAATCCAGGGGTCAAAGAAGACGTCATGGTGACGTTAAAGAAGAGGGTCGATCCTTCCAAGGATGGTTTTGTTGTTGTCGGAGCACGTCGGACGCGTAGGGGTGGCGTTGTCGTCGAGTCTGCAGGTCGAGAGGACGCTCGTAGGTTGCAGTCGACGGTAGGTGGGGCTTGTCAGGGTCTGACGGCAAGGACCATCGAGAAGAGGAGGCCCCGCATCGTGCTCCCTGGGGTAGAGAGGGAGATGAAGAAGAAAGAGCTCCAGCAGAGGTTGCTTGCTCAGAACTCCCGCTTCAGGGGGCTTAGGTCCCAGTACGAGGTTAGGGAGAAGTTTAGGTTTGGCGGCATAAAACCCAGGAATCCGTTGGCCAGCGTTGTGTTCGAGGTGTCGCCGGAGGCTAGGAGGTGTTTCTTGGCGATTTTGTAGTTTTTGAATGATATGAAAAATTTCTCTGCTTTGCACGAACACATGTCACAAATTTCATTTTTTATATTTTTAAAATGTAAGCCATCTACCAAATTTAAGCTATTGATTCTTCATAGCGATTAATAATTCAAGTGACCATACCTTTTATGCCATAAATTAGTATCTAGCTCTACAGCTGTATAAATTATTTACGTGCTCACCTTGAGCATATAGCACATGATTTTTCTCAATAGTAATAATACAAGCAACGCAAACAATTTTAAACCTTACCTTTTGTATGTTAGATACAGACAACAGATTTACTTTTGATTCAGCAGCACAGTAAACATTTGCAATGGTGATGTGTATTTCCTTATTTTTAATAATAAGCATAACTTTTAAATCTCCACATCAAGTAGCAGCCATTGATTTCCTTTTTTCAGAAGCTGTATAAACTTAGGCTCTTCAAAGCAGGGATGGGTCAAAGCGAGATTTGACCGAATAGCCGAAACACCTAAGCTTTTGCCATCAATTAGGTTGAAGCTTCGGCCGAAGCATTCCTAATTAGAAATTCAATCAGCTTTTTGATTTCTATACGTGTGTGTATTTAAGCAAAAACCGTAAAACACAAAAACAAACAACTTCAATTCACGATTGAAAATATAATTTAATTTAATCAAAGAAAGTCGATTAATACTCAAAATTCAACCTTTTTAAATTGTAGAGTAAAAAGAGCAGTTTTTCTTCATTTTTTAGCAGTAGTCTTCTTCTGGTTTCTTCGTAAATGTTTCCCATTTCTGAAAATAGTCTTTCACTATATACACTTCTTGCTGGTGCAGACAGATATTTCTGGCAATTTCTGATAGTGTTGAAAACACAATCTTTCTTTTATCCCACCGGATAAAGATATACCTCCTTCAAGTTTTGATTCTAGGACATATTTTTGAATTACAGCCTATTGAATCTGCTTTGTTCGATCTTTCTCAAAAAAATGCTAATTTATATCTTGTATCCAATATAGTAGATATCGCATAATACTTGTTTTAGTATATGGATTTAAATCTTTGGGTTACTTGTTTACAAAGAACCTCCTTTATTGTTTCCACTTCAAAGAAAAAATGCGTTCCTTGAGATAGAAACTTCATTAAGGTCGTATCGGTGAGTATAACTTCTGATATTAATGCAATGTTTGACTCATTGCTCTTGTGATTTCTTCAAAGGGCTCTATTCAGTTTGATTAAAGCCCATTGATTTGTATTTAATGAATCCAAGTTATTTACAGCACTATAAATGGTTAATGTTGTTTTTTGTTTAAATATACTTCGAAACATATAAAAAGTTGAGTTCCACCCTGTTTGTACATTCTGCACTAATTTTTTATTAGGGACATTTAATTAAGCTTGAATGTTTTTTAAAATTGAACATGCCATGGGCGAATAATTAAAGTGGCTTACTAGCTTTCTAGAGGTTGCTATCAAATCAGTTATTGACCTTTGAGTTTTCACACCTTTCATTATTACTAACTACAGTATATGAATAAAATATAATATATTTCCAATTTCTGCATCGTTACACCCCTTAACAATATTTGCAGTAATTTCTCTAATTATTACATGGACATGTAAAGTCTCTATTCCACATTTGAAGCATCTCAAAAATTATATTTTTAATTGTATGACTCTCAGAAAAACGTTTGCAGTTAAGAACTACATGGTTAAATATATATATCTGACATGAACGATATGTACTTGGCGTTTTCAACCGTATTCTTATTCTTGATAGTTTTCAAAACACGATTATACATTGCTGGATTTATTGTATCACTAAAAATGTCTTTTGGGTAACACATATTTGAAGCAACTATGCTCATAAGCCTTGTAAATCGTGTATTCTGAACAACACTAAATGGCATATTGTCCAATGCCATCATTTCTGCCACAGCATAATACAAAGACGTTTGTCACCAATTTCCCATTTTTTAGATTTTTCCATAATATAATGCATTGTTGGTTGTCATTGTGGTTGAATAACCAGTGGGTTACTTTTTACTACTTTTCGATGTACTTCCTTCACTACGCTTCTTTTCGTCCTGGTATTTTTTATAGTCATCAGTATGATAACATTTAAGAGAAGTAGATGAAGCTTTCTTTCCAATTCTACTACAAGATATCTGTGTCGCATAACTTACACTTAGCAAACTTTTCATCTTGGCACAAATTATATAATGTTCATATATCACCTTTTTTACCATTCATTTCAATAAAAACTGTAGCCGACCCAGATGATGTATGACATATGCTTATGAACTAATGTGCTAACTTACAAAATGTATGAATAAGCTTGCTTCTATGTAGAAGTTACCTTGAACTAGAAAACCACCCATTGTTGTTTGCCTAAACCTTTTAAAGAGATAGGGAAGAATACTAAATAGACTCCTACTGTGTGGTAATATCTCTCAACAAAAGTTATTGTTGGTAGTAAGGGACTGGTTTGTGGTTTCAGATAATAATGCCAACTTTATCTTAGAAGGATTTCTGTTGAAATCTTCAGTTGTGAAATATGAAAATGAATACCTATGACTATTGAGTGAGTATTTAATTTACTGGAGTTTTTCGATCTTTAAAGGTTTGCTGCTAAATAATAATGAGATATAACGTGTTTTATGGAAGACAAATGTTCTACGTCATTACTAAAATTTGAACAACATTTAAATATTTTTTATAAAACGGCAATGAGTAATAAACGCATGTATTGAAATTTACTGTGTAACATATACAAGAATCCCCTCTTGAACACAAATGAAAAAAGCAGCACCAATGTAGAACGTCATATATGTGGTAAAACTTTCAAAAGTAGTGGATTGAAAATTCATATTAAAAAAAGCAAGCAGCAAACAATCCTGAATAATGATCCAAATGAAATACCAATCCATGCAAATTAAACAATAAATGAGAGTAGTTCGCCAAATTTATTAGATAATCCTTTTCCTTGACTAACTTGCAGAGATGTTCAAAAATTATAAAACGAATTCTAAAAACCATCAGGATTATATCAGCTAACATCCTCAAAAATTTGATAAACGATGTGTTAATTGTAACACCGTGCCAGCATGAGAAAATCCTTTATTGTATCCATACAAAATTTTAAACACAATAAACAAGCAAAATGAACCAAAAGCTTCTCTGGCCACTCTTATAAGAAGAAATATCAATAACGCAAATTGCAAGTTAATTGTGACAAAAAATAATTCAAAGCATTCAAACAATTTAGTCAAACATGCATTGAGTACAATTTCAGATGGTAACTTAACTGTTGCTATTACAATGGTTTGCTTCAGCGATTCCATAGCCGATTTCAATGAAGAAACCTTAGCAGAATTGAAAGAAAACATCCAAATTCGGAAAATCATGATAACTTTCCTAGTATTTTCAAAGATTTAAAATCACTGCAAGTAAAATGCAATGAAGTGCTTCAAGCTGTTAGATCTTTTTGCCCTGGATCAGCTGCTGGTTTAGACTCTCCTAAACCCTCTCATATCCAGGACTTACTATCGTACAGCTCTGGAGATTATGGCAAAGATCTTTGTGCATTAACTACTTTATGTAATTTGATGCTTTCTGGTAGAGTAAACGAAGATATTTGTTCTGCGCTCTATGGCGTTTCATTATGTGCCTTAAGGGAGAAAGAAGGAGGTATTGGACCGATTGCAGTTGGCACCTTTTATCGCCATCTTGTATCCAAAATTATATGTAACCAAATGTTAGGAAAACTAGGAGAACAATTAAGACCCTCATAATTAGGCTTTGGAACACCTGGTGGAATTGAAGCAGTTGTTCATTTTTGCTAGGCGATATATTCACGGACAAAATTTTTCAAAACAAAAAGTATTTATCAAACTAGATTACAAGAACGCATTTAATATGCTTCACAAGGATTTGATGCTTCAAAAAGTAAACTCTAAAATTCCTTTTGTAGCATAATGCTACCGAAAGCACTCCTACCTGATGTTTGGTAAGGAAACAATACTATCTCAACGCGGCATGGCATTCTACAGGGAGAATCTCTAGGTCCCGCCCTATTCTGCCTTGCCATCAAAAATATTACTAAAAACATATCAACCGAATTCAATTGTTGGTACATAGATGACGGATCCATAAGTGGTGATGTTGAATTAGTTCTTAAGCCACATAATCTTGGAATCAAATAAAATTGGCTTGACTTTTAAATTTCAAGTGTGAAACTTTTGTAAAGCATAAAAATCCACAAATATTAAAACAATTTTTATCCATTGCTTCAGGCATTAAATCGACTGATGCTGTCAAATGGATTCTGCTTGTGAGCCTACCTGACCACATACCTTACTTTTTATTGAAAAATTGTTTGGCAACACCAAAACTGTTGCATTCATTAAGATGTTGCCCAACTTGGCACGATGAAACTGGATTGCAACGCATTGATGAATATTTACGCAAAATTCTTGAAGAAATTACTAATAACTACTTCAATAATAATGAATGAATACCAGCGACACTTCCAGTTTCCTGAGGTGATTTGAATTCGATTAACATCTTCACTTGCTTTACCGGCTTTTATCTCCTCCAACAGTCATGTTTCTCATATAATAGACATTATCTTAGCCAACACACCAGATAGACCTGACCATACTACCACTGAAGCAGAAAAACTACTAATCTCAAAATGTAAGTGCACTATTACAGTAAAATTACGTTTGATACAAAAATCCTGGGACAGCCCATTTCTAGATTTAGTTTGGGAACAATTGATTCAGACGACTACAAATCCAATTGAAAGAGCTCGTCTGAATGCTATAAAGTCCAAATGCCTAAACACACTACTTATAGCTTCACTAGGTACACTTTTAGATAATGATTTGTTTAGAGACACGATAGGCTATAGACTACACAAAACTATGCTTTGAACAAGGTTTTCACGAGTTAAGCTGCAAATTCAATGCTGGCCGTTTATCTAGATACCATACAGTTAATGACTTGAATAAACGTACCATGAGCTTAACAAATGTTCCATCCAGTTGCTCTGATGTTAAATGTCCTGATGGCATGACACTTGTCTCTTGGGAATGTGGAAAATCAATAGTATGGGACTTCACATGTACAGATACTTTAGCTACTTCACATCTAGCTGGAACATCATTCAATGCTGGAATCGCTGCATTGTGTGTTGAAAATTTAAAATGTAGGAAATATACAAATTTGGAGAAAAATATTATCTTTTATCCAGTGGCCATAAAAACTTTTGGCATTTTTGATCCTCGGGCGTTACAATTTATATGCAAAATTGGAAAAAAATAACACAGGAAACACACAACCTCAGAGTAACCACTTTTCTTATACAAGAATAAGTATAGCTATACCAAGAGGTAACGCTGCTTCATTTTTTGGTACTTTCCCCACTTTAGCTGAGTTGGATGAATTATTTCTTTGTCTGCAACTGAAACCTAATACAACCAATGTTCTGATTCATTAGGAAACAAGCAGATCGACAATTTAAAAAGTGTCAGTCCGGATTCCATAAATTTCATTAAAACCGATGCTTCATAAATACCTTTCAATAACTTTGATCAAGAAAAAAGAATAAAGTGGAAAATTGTTATATAGATAACGAAATAGAAAAAGCAAAAAGACAAGAGACGCCAAATGTTAATAGGCATATAAAGCATCCTCTAATAGTAGTTATAGTAAGGTTTCAACACATCTAAATCAGGATGAAGAAGAAAAAACAGTTACTGATGACACTGAAGATTTTTCAGATTCATCTGGATATTCTGATTGGATTGCAAATAACGGAGAAACTATAGAATTGCCAAAACGATCCAAGCAAAATCAGGCACCTGAAAATGAAAAGGTAGTTAGTAATGTTCTATCTACTTCTCAACGTGAACCACCTAAAGCAGTTTCTATGAAACTGGATCCAGAAGTTGTTAAAATTGTTGGAATTAAATATGAATTAAGACCTCCACAACCTGTGTGTTTGGCACTGTATTAGACACTGACGAGACTTACAAGAGGCTTATTCACAATGAAGTATCATGATATGCGAGATGTGATCAAATTTCTTGTACTTAAGCAAGTATTTGATACAACCATTTCAAAGAATTTGAATGTAGGGGATAAGTTTCAGTGTATGATTGATGACTTTTGGTAGACTTGAGAAATAATGGAACATTCGACTATATGTTCTGATTACCCAGAGTCAACTTTCCTATGTTTTGAAGTACGATGGGATAGTGGTGAGTTTGAACGTACGAGTCCCTTAGATTTGGTACCTATTAGATAGGACAGCATACCAGAAAATGCAGGCGATTCTGTTTCTGTTTTACCCGTAGAAATACAAAATAGTTTATATCACCCTCAAGGAGAGAAATGGGCGCATGGTGATCGTTTATCAGCTTGTCTACAAATAGTTGAAATATGTTATGGGCATTGCAATTGCTGAACCGTTTTTAGTGTCTGTTGACCTTAATGAATATCCCCACATACGCATATATAATCGAGTATGCAATGAATTTATCACTATTAAAGCTAGACCGGAAAACAAATTCTATAGAAGAATTATTGCTGCACAATTTGATATACGTTACAACAAATGCAGAAAAGTTTATCGAACTGCATAGCACCACAGTAAAATAAGCTCGCATTATAAGTGAATTATGTTTAAGAATTACCAAAGCGTCAGATACAATTGATGTTAGAGCGACGTATTGTCAGTTAATGGATACATATCAGTCTACTGATGATGAAGCAGATGTAGTTCAAGTAAGTCCATCTGGAAGTAGATCACTAACATCTCCTTTAACATGATGCTTGAAACATCCAGATGATTCGAAACATAAAGCCTGAGCACTATTAGAAGTGCTTTGGAGTTGTGACGATTCAGAACCATTTAGAATGCCTATATCGCTTAAAACATTCTGATTATCACCTAGTTATCGATACTCTAATAGACTTGGGAAGTGTTAAAGAAGATTTATTGGGTGGTAATGATGAAACGCCTCAAGCGTTTTGTAAAGATATGAGACATTCTTCAAAATTCGAAAAACTATAACACTAATAAACAAGCTAGGATTTATGCAATGACAGTTCATCTCTAAAATGTTTGAAGCACATATGAAGAAAATTGTTCACAATTAGAATATGGCAAAACGTAGAAGAACTGTGTCTCCAAGAAAACACATAAAAAGAAGCCAAAGCAAGAAACAACTAAAAAAAAGAGTCTTAAAGAAAGTGACACTGAGTCGTCTTCTAGTGAAGATAAAATCCCTAATGGAACAACAACAGGAAATGGTTACATAAGTGATTATCAGTTTGAGGATAATGATTGCCATGAGTCATCAGCTATTTAACTATCACCTCCATTAAGTTCTCTATATAAACCCAGGGCTAAACGAAAAGTTACTTCTAATTCTCATCATAGAAGGTATTCTAGTGGTGACAGTAACACAAATGGTGATGTAACAGCCATTTCACAAAAAACCACCAGTTACTTGTAAAACGATAAAAAGAACAAACTCAGATTCTAATACTCGTCGTCCAACGTCCAGTATCGAAAATACTAATAGCGATGATAAGAAAAGTATAAAGAAACCAGTAGTTACATGCAAAGCAACTTTTAAAATGAAAGCAGAATCAAATTCCTCTCGTTGCCAAATTTTACTACTGAGAACACTGATAGTAGCGTAAGTGAAGTAATATATAAAAGACAAGTTACACGAAAACTAAAGCAAAAGATGCGGCAATATATGAGTTCTAAAAATGAGGATTTGTGAACATCGTCTTGCAGACAAAGTGATAAGCAGTCTCACTACAATGAAGAGCCCGATAGTGATAATATTACTTTAACAACTTTAATACGAAATTATAGCTTTAATGTTGATAGCGATTCGGTTGTTGTAGCAACTGTAAGTAGTCGAGGTCGTGTGCGTAGGTTAACTGCAAGAGCAAAAGCTCTTATACGAAGATAGGTATCAAGTTCCATTTGTGATACCATAATTGACATAATTGTAACAAGTGCTTTAAGTATTTTGTAGTTATAATATTAGGGATTTTTTTCCCAGTCACATAAAAAAAGTATAATTTACTATAAACAAGAAAAATGCAGTTATCAACATAGTTTCTTGTAAATAGAATGTACCTATTAGTTTATATATTTATGTTGATAGTATCAAATATTTATTCCGTCGATGACCTTGAACATGGTACTATTTGTTTGATTTGAGTAATTATTGAGTACTATAAGAAGGGGTAACTTTATGCCAGTAGCATAACTTTGTGCCATCCTTATTATTTGTCAGTTTAATTGGCATTTTCCAACTACAGCTCAAAACTACATTTGGATCTGTTATGAGTAACCGCAACTAGTCTCATACGTATCTATTTCTTGCTTAATTGGTGTTCCTACTCAAAGATGTCCAAAGATTATAACCTTGCAAATGTCAGTTGATTTTTGGCAGATAAACCCCTTTTCTGTATAATTTCATCTGAAGCTTAAAAACTATGAAATTTTTAAAAGTGTAGGTATGTTATTATTGTTGATTGTTACTTGTAGACTATAAATATACTAAACTACTTGCGTAAATACCAAAGGCTTGTATTTTGCGCCTTTTTATTTAAAAAATTGAAACTTTGAGGGGCAACTTTATGTCAAGGCGATGTTGACATTTTCTGGCACAAAGTTTCCCCATCACATTAATTTTCCTTTTTCGAACTGAAAGTACGTGGTACAATGTTGTACTTATTTTTCCTATATAGGTACATAAATGAACTACCATGCTACGAAATCCAGTCAAAAGGCTAGGAAGACATTTATATATAAACTATACACCTGAAAGGTTATAACAGGCATTAAATGAGATTTCGATCAAAAGTATTTCCATAAGACAAGCCGCCGAAAATACAGCTTACATAGGAATACATTAATGAACAAATTAAAACTGCTTCATACGGGCGTGCCAGGTCGTCAAAAGATTTTTACAGATGCAGAAGAATTGGAATTTATTAAGCATATTTTTGCAATGTCTGCATATAGATTCCCAGTGACTCCTTTTGATTTAAGAGTCATTGTGAAAATGTATTTAAACAAGACGGGTAAAAAGGAAATTTGCTTCGAGAATAATATATCAGGTGTAGATTGGGCACAATCCTTTATAAAGCGTCATAAAAATGTCCTGGCACACCGGGTTGTAAAAAATATATCACGTCCGCATGCTGCCGTTGATGAACTAATTATAAATGAATATTTTGACAACTTAGAAATAGAATTACAGGGAGTTCCACCTACTAACCTATGGAATTATTATGAAACAAATCTTGTAGATGATCCAGGATCCAAAAAAGTGTAGTAAGAAGATGAACTCAGTATCTTGAAATTATCAGAAACTCCACAAAAGCTAATACATCTATAATACTCTGTGGAAACGCTGCTGGTGAAATCGCTCCGCGGTATGTGAATTATAGATCTCAGAAACTATGGCATACATGGGTGGAAGGAGGTCCTGATAAAGCATGCTTTAACTGTAGTAAATCGGGCTGGTTTGACAGTCAAAGCTTTGAAGATTGGTTTATGATGCTTATACTTCCTATTTTAAAAAACAAAAGGGTAAAAAAATATTACTAGGCGACAACTTAAGCTCTCATTTGAATTTTAAAGTTGTTACAGCCTGTGAAGCAAACAATATTTCCTTCATTGCTTTACCGCCAAACGCGACCCATTTGCTTCAGCCCTTGGACGTAGCATACTTTAGACCTGTGAAAATAGAATGGCGTAAAATCCTAACCGAACGGAAAGATACAGGTTATGGTAAGCGGTGTTCTACAATTCCTAAAGGCAGCTTTCCTGGCCTATTAAAAAAACTTTTTGAAAAGGTCCATCACAATGGTTCAGATAATTTAAAATCTGGCTTTCGCAAATGTGGTATTTATCTGTTGAACAGAATAATCGTGCTCAAAAGACTACCTAAAACCATCTTAAATGAGGATGCAGAAGTAGTAGGAAAAATAAGCAATTCCTTTATTGAGTTTTTGGAAACGCAACGAGATGATACCACGAAGCCAAGACAAATAAGAAGGTGTAAGAGAATTAATGTGATTCCCGGAAAAAGCATATCATCTGCAAACTTAGTGACTCTGATAACGCTGATGCAAAACATAAGAAGAAACGAAATATGAGATTACAGATGAAGACATCATATTCATCAACAGAGGATGAATGTTCACATGGTTATTCTGTTCAGGAAAGTGACTGTAGTCCGTTTGAAGAAGAGTCTGATTATGAACAGCCAGGAACATCTGACAGGCAAACTAAACACTATCTTGATGCAAAAATAAATCACGCTAGATCCCGTGATTCAAGTGTTTTAAAAGAACATCTTGTGAGTAATTTAAAATTAAGCAGTTGTAGTGAGTCTAACACTAAAATCTTTAAAGGAAGTGATTACGTAGTAGTAAACTATGATGGACAAGAATATCCTAGTAAACTAATTGACGTTGACAATAACACCTATTTGGTTAACGCCATGAAGAGAAGTGGTTTGTTGTAGAAATGGAAAATCGTACAATGTGGAAAACGTTTTAAAGGTTATTTGTGAACCAAAAATGATGTCAGAAAGAGGTTTGTATAGTGTGCCAGAAATAGCTAATTAAGTTTTTTAATAAAATAAGCATTACTTGTATATTTTTTGTTTTATTATACCTGGATGGTACCTAATTTGTTTTTGCAAATTTTGCTATTTATATGTCTGACTGTGATTTGTATGGGGTATCTTTGTTTCAATTACTTGATTTTAACTAGAACTTTCACAATTTAGTTCTTAGCACAAAGTTGCCCCACATGCAAGGTAACTTTCTACCAGACTTTTGAGGTGCTTATCTCAAAAAGCATGAAAGTTATCCAAGTTTGCAAATTTTGAATTTAATGGTCAGTAGATCGACATTTCAAAATTAATTTTAGGTTTTGCCTAATTGCGGTAAAATAAGTTTTATTTATAAAAAAACCTCAAAATCCAGCACAAAGTTACCCCCGTTTACAGTATCTTTTTAGTTTTATTAATAAATATTAGGTTTACACAAGGGATTTGTAGATTTATGTAAATATCGCCATAAGTTGGAGCATCTCCCACTCTGTATAAAAGTTCTAATCTAGTAGATTTATGTAAATATTGTCATAATTAGCGGGGAGAATTTGCAGATCCGGTGGTCCTGGGGAAGGATGCCGGGGGGGGGGGCGACGGTCCAGATCAGGGTGCCGAGAACACGATCCATGCCCCGGAAGCAAAAAATGTTTAGTTGAAGCAAAACTATTGTGCAAATTTAATATGAAAATGTTATTTAATACTGTTACCAGATGTGCGATTATTTTTTGCAAGTGCGGCGTAGGTTGTGGGGTGGAGGGTCTAGCTTCCAGATCAAGGTGTCGAGAGCAAGATCCATGTCTGGAGCTAAAAAATGCTTAGTTGAAGAAAACTATTGTGCAGATTTAAGATGACAATGTTATTTAATACTGTTACCAGATGTGCGAATATTTGCTAAATAAGGTTCGATGGCGTTGGCGGTAATGACATATGTAATGTATGGAAAAATGATAACATCGTTAATGAATTTTCTCATTAAAAACGATTAGTGTTAATGAGTTTTCCAATTAAAAGACGATTAGTGATAATGGTTTTTTAATGAGAAACCCCATTAAAAAGTGATTAGTGCTAATGGTTTTTTAATGAGGAAACCCATTAAAAACGATTAATGTTAATGGTATTTTAATGAGAAAGCCCATTAAAAAAACGATTAGTGCGAATGGGTTTTTAATGAGAAAACCCATTAAAAAGCAATTAGTGCTAATGGGTTTTTAATGAGAAAACTCATTAAAAAGCAATTAGTGGTGGTGGGTCCAGGATAACTTCTTCCCTCAACTTATATATATATATATATATATATATATATATATACTCAAGCAGATGCCAAAAAACTTAATAATTACAGCAGCAATGCACCTCAACTATATGCACTTCCCAACATTCATAAACCCGGAAACCCATTAAGACCAATTGTATCATCCAACAATTCTCCAACAGAAAATTTATCTAAATACCTTTCACAAATTATAAAAATCAGTTTGGAAAATAAATACAATGTCAAAGATTCATTTGATTTCTCTGAATTTATAAACAACTTCCAATTACCCCAAAAATTATGTATTAATTAGTTTAGATGTAGTTTCGTTATTCACAAACATACCTAAAAACTTAGTAAAACAAAATTTATCACTTATTTGGAATAAAATAGAATTGAACTGCAAAATTAACAAAGAACTTTTTTTAGATATAATAGATTTTATTTTTGAGAGTAGTTACTTTAGTTTTAATAATAAATTTTTTCAGCAAATATTTGGATACCCTATGGGTTCAAACATCAGTCCGGTACTTGCTGATCTAGTTATGAATACTCTTTTAGACAATGTTATTGCTAATTTACCTTTTAAAATACCTTTTCTCAAAAAAGTTGTCGATGACACCATAAAAGCAGTTCCTGAAGATAAAATAGACGAGACTTTATACATATTTAATAATTATAATCCTCACATACTGTTATAGGAAACGGTAGTTAAAATTTACAGTTCGATAATTACAACACCGGTAGCGTGGTATAAGAGACACTATCACAGTTGGCAGCACCAAATCTTATACGGATTTCGGCGCGGTTCAACTACTGATGATGTCATCAATATTACGTAATACTACGCAAATTTAAATAATTCAAAAACAAGGAAATAAGCGCATGCAAATTAAGTAACGAATTACTTACATTAGGTATCCTGTTTCCGCCTGAAATCGCGCTCCGGTAGGCTTCTAACCACTCCAGTCGGGCTCCTCCCGGCGGAATTAAAGATGATACGCTGACGCTACCAAATGCGTACAAATCAGCACCGGCTAGCTGCGGTAGACATGGAGGACATCCACAGGCATGAAGTTCGAAAGTCCTTAGGTGGCAGTAGATTTGTACCTATGTAGGGATTTGACAGGAAGGAGGTAAAGGTAGACAAACAAAAAGATAATAAGAGAAGGAACTACATAGGTAAACCCTAACGATACGTTACCAAAGATAGAAACGTGCACTTCTTCACGATCAAAGGCAAAATGGCCACGATTCAGCGCGTCACCCCAACTCCTTGTCTAGTATTGGTCTAACCCTCTAAGGATAAACACACGGCGCAAACTCACTACTCTAACGTACGGAAGCACCGCCTAGTTCATTTAAAAGTTACCGCGTACCGCGTATTTGAAAATTATGGCGGGAAACTTCCGTCCATTAAAAACTAAACTACTAACAATGTTAAAGTGCAAATTGCACGTAACAATCGCGACAAAGCCACAAAAGAAAAAACTTAAAAAAAGAAAAAGTCTGTTAGCACAGTAACAGCTTAAAATCTAAGTCCTAACTACCCTACATAAACCCTAACTTAAAACCTACAAAATGTTTATATAAGGCGCCACCTGGTTTTTTCGACCGATAACACGTCTACCGAAGTACCAGGAAACGGAATAGGTAGCCCGATAGTCTGTGACTACACTAATTACCGACAGCACAAATTTGTCGGGGAGCATGAAACACTACTTAAACTAAAACAGGTGCGACAAGTCGCCTAACCTATCTAAACCTATCTAACTAAAGCTAACATAAGAGTTCTTATGTGCAAACACACATGAGTGTTGCATTGAAACTATTCTTCCTTTGGCAAGAAGTGCCCAAATTTAAAAAATGTTCCTGGAGTGCGTCACTCTGCACTCTAGCAAATTTTGTTACTGGTACTTTGGTTTTCTAATGATGCACATTTAAAACTTGTCCATGACACAGTTGTGAATCCACAAATTTACCAAAAGTACCGCCTACTAAATCCTTATATGCTAACCTGACAAATTACATTTCTAAATCGGGTTAGCTTTTTCACTTAAATTTCAGAAAGATAATTTCCACGTCTGGTCATATATACCACACGTTAGGACGATAAAAAGATAAGATAAGATCTCAAATTGTTGTTAAAGATAGTAGATAAGATAATGTTATTAAGCTTAAGTTGTTATCCTCAAAGGTAATGAATAAGATAACGGTATTAAGCTTTAGTTATTATTTGAGATACTCGATAAGATAACACGATATTAAGTTAAAGTGATTATAAAAGATAGTAGGTAACATGAATTTAAACAGAAGTTATTACTAAAGATAACCGGTAAGATAACGCGAAATAACTCGAAGTTATTCCTAACGGTAGTCTGTAAGATAACGAGAAATTAAACCGAAATTATTACTAACGGTAATCAGTAAGATAACGATACTAAACTAAAGTTATTACCAAAGGTAATCAATAAGATAACGATGTTTAACCTAAAGGTATTATCGAAGATAATAAAGAAGACAAAGATATTGGCCTAGTTATTACCCAAGACAATGATAACAACAAAAGAGTGGCTCCAGTAGAGCCGTTGAAATGGGATTGACCCGTGCCCTCTAACAAGAGAAACCTGTGAAGCAGGTCCGTTCGCAAGAACAGCACGGGGGACCGGCAAAGACATTTGGGTGCATTCCTGCACCCAGCGTTGATCGATATCGGTGAACTATCACCCGATATCCACATGGTATATAAGATATACACATTCACTCACACATTCACACACTCATACATACCTTCACTGCCAGAGCCCATGCACTGACAGCGGCACCGCATGACCCCACGAAAGATTCGCAGAGACATGGTCCAGGTGTCTGTGGAAACCTCCCGCGCAACCACACGGTGACTAACAGAAATGAAAAGGCAGTAGAAATAGGAAAGGTAAAAAGAAGGAGGTTGGTTTTTTGGAGTGCATAAGAGGCACCTCCAGGTAGAAGAAAGTAGAGGAAGGGCTCGCATTGAGCAAAAGCGACAGAGGGAAAGGTGGATAGCAAAGCGCTACTCAACCAGCCAGTGTGGTCAGTAGCTCGGAATGAGGGAACATCATTCTTATGTGGCAGACGGGTGTTCCGGGACAAGAACAGGTCCACCGAAGGAAGAATAAGGCATAGCGGAGATAGCGGGTTAAGAAAAAGTATAGTTTTTGGACAAGCGTCCAAGAGAAGGTAGAGAGTTGTCCCTATTAAACACAGCGCAGTCTGAAGGACCACCTGCGATATTAATCCGACAAGATAAGGTATCACATTTTTTTAAAATTCACTAGACTCCTAAGAGAACTAGTACGATCATTTTCCTAACGAGTGCTTCAACTACGATAAGAAAATCAGACAAAGGTAGACACGACAACTTAAAAGTATCATTACAGATACATTCACACAAAAACAAACTGTTTTAAGGTAGTATTTCAAAACGGTAGCACCCTAAACACACAAAAATGCCCAATTATAAGCAGTTAAATACAGGTACACTGTCCCAATATGCTAAAACAACCGAGAATTTAATAAGATAACAGTAAAAAGCAATAGCATCTCACCACAAAGTTCAATAAAAAATAACAAAAAAAATGTTTATAAGTTATGTTGATTTAGTAGAAAAGGAAAGAAATAATGGTGTAGTATAATGTGGGCGACTGCAATAATTCAGAGGAAAAACACATGGAATAGATAATCCTAATTTTTGCAACTGCGAATATGAACTATTTCTTACAATGGCATAGGTCGCGAACACTATGTGAGCCCAAAGAAGAAAGCATTCACTCAACATCAGCTAAAACCAATCATAAAAATTCAATGAGTCATTGCAACCAAAGTTACGACAATTACCACACAATTAAACCATGTAAGAAAATACTAAAAACCAAATAATATGAAGTAGGAAAAGTTCGAGGGTTGGTTAAATGAAACGACAGAGTTATATTTGGGGGTGTAGAGGATGAAGTGATATACAACTACGTTATGATTAAGAAAAAGTCAACCAAAAGAAAAAGATAGCTAAATTAAGGTAAGTAAAGTTAAACGTGTAAGAAATTATATACGGTATGAGAGAAGGAATAAGTAATTAAAGATACTAATTGATGGTGAGAACAAAAAAATATTAGGTAAATAGTGAGGAGAATGGAACGTGAAAAACTTAAGTAGCATTTGGGTCGGCAGAGAATGGCTTAAGGTCTTTAATATGCCACCTGCCTTGGCGTTTTCCTTCAGCATCCTGAAGTTCGTAGATAAGGGACTAATGACACGAATGACCTTACAAAGAATGAATTTAGGGCTAATTTTGAAGAGAATTTCTTAGATGCATCCGATAAGACATAGTTCTTTTTCCAAACTTGTTCGCCCAAGGCGAAGGAAATATTTCGTTTACGTAAGTTATAATGGTCCTTACTCTTTTCGTAAGCTTTTAACAAATTTTTTCTAACGTCGTTAAAGATAGAAGGTAATGATTGTTGGTCCTTGTCCCAACGTACTTTATCGTCAAATTCGATTACGTTAGTATCGTCAGGCACTAAACCATAGTAACTCCCATCGATTGGGGTATATCTCCCAAAAACAAGAAAAGACGGAGTGAATTGGGTTGCTTCGTGTTAGATGTACGCAAAGCTTGGGCAATTTTAAAGATATGTTCATCCCATGTAGTATGGTCTGAATCAATATAAGACGAGATAGCGGTAATTAACACTCGATTTACTCTCTCGGTAGGGTTTACTTGGGGGTGATATTTTGCGTTAAACCAAATTTTTTGTACTTTGTAACTTTTAACGAAATTCTGAAAATCTTTAGAGATAAATTGTGCACCATTGTCACAAAGAATAATCTGGGGGACACCAAAGATAAGAAAGACATTTTGTTCTAGGAATTTAATTATAGCAGCGGAAGTAGCTTTACGTAAGGGTTGCACCATAACAAATTTAGAAAACCAATCGGTAACAACTAAAAGATATTGATTACCTCTTTTCGATCGAGGGAGAGGTCCTAATAAGTCAAGCGATATTAATTGAAAGGGATAAGATACACGTTTGAAGTTACCCATTAAACCAGGGCGAGCATCTTGTGAACTCTTATGGGAACCACAAATTTTGCAGCTCTTAATGTAGCGACAAACAGATTGCTTAAGTGTGGGCCAGTAATATAATTCAGATATTTTAGCGAGAGTTTATGTAACACCAAGGTGTGCAGCAATGGGATCGTCGTGACATAATTTGAGCACCTCACTGCGATTTGCAGTGGGCACGACCAGTTTCCATTCAGGGATATTCGATATTTTATGCGGGGACGAAGATACAAATTTATATAGTCTATTATTAGTTACACGAAAGGTAGGGAATTTGTCGGGATTATCAGAAACTTTTTTAATCATGTTGAGGTACCAGGTATCCAGAATTAAATTTGGAAGGTTAAGAGAAACGACGTCACGAGATAAGGCATCAGGTACGATATTTAATTTGCCAGGCCTATGCCTAACGTCAAAAGTAAATTGGGATATACGCAAGTTCCATCTTGCCAAACGACCTGCGGGCTGTTTCAAGTTATTAAGCCACGTGAGAGCTGCACAGTCAGTGATTACGGTAAAGTGTGTACCTTCGACATATCCTCTAAATTTCTCGATGCCAAAGATAACGCCCAATAATTCCCGTTCGGTAGCAGAGTATTTTTGTTCGGCAGAAGTTAAGGCACGGCTCGCATAGGCGATTGGATGTTCTAAACCATTGCTTACCTGGAATAACATTGCACCTAACCCAGTAAGTGAGGCATCGGTTTGTATAAAAAAACTTATCATCGAAATTTGGAGAAATTAAGATAGGTGCTGAAGTGATTAATGTTTTAATTTGTTCGAAAGCCTGTTGGGATTCTAAATTCCACTCGATAGTTTGGGATTTATTTTTATTTTTAATTAAAGCGGTAATGGGTGCGGATATAGTTGAAAGATTGGGTAGAAAAATGCGATAATAGCTAATCATTCCAATTAAACGTTTGATTTCGGTAACAGTTTTAGGTGTTTTAAATTTAGTAATAGCATCGACTTTAGCAGGATCTGCTCGTAAGCCTGTCCCATCGATAATAAAACCGAGAAATGTGAGGGATGAACGACAAAATTGAGACTTTTCCCAGTTTATCTTAAAACCTGCTGCGTTTAAATGTTCTGCAACTTCATTTAATGTGGCGATATGTTCATCGAAAGAACTTGAGATAACTAAGATATCATCTAAAAATACAAAGGCACGTTCTTGATGTAAGATAGGACCTAACGTTTGATCCATAGTACGTTGTAAAGTTTGTGGAGCGTTACAGAGACCAAATGGCAAAAAATTATATTCGAAAAGACCTCGGCCTGGGACACAAAAAGCAGTTTTTTGACGAGAAGATAGGTCGAGAGGTATCTGATAAAAAGCTTGTCTAAGGTCGATAGATGAGATAAATTTTGCGTTACGAAGCCTGCTTAAAATTGAGTCAGTTCTAGGTAGAGGGTAAGCATCTGAAACAGTCACAGAATTCAACTTTCTGCCATCGAAACAGACACGCCATTCGTCATTCTTTTTCCGAACTAATAATACAGGAGAGGTCCACGGTGAATTTGAAGGAGAGATAACACCAGATTCTAACATTTTGTCTATTTCAGCATGTAAATGCTTTTGTAAGGCAGGCGATAAGGGATATTGACGTTGCTTAAAGGGAAGGGCATCACCTGTAGAGATAACGTGTGTTGCCGTTGTAACACAACCAAGTTCGGAGGTATTAAGTTTGCGAAATTTGTCGATTGTAGCGTTAAGGGTTACATTTTGGGAGTCAGTAAGAGAAATTTTGTTAGATATTCCTGTAGATGCACAGGAGTTCGTTTTAATAGAGGTGTGCCATGAAAAATCCTGAAAGTAAAGTGACAGATTAAAAAGTTTACAGAAATCAACGCCTAGTAGAAAGGGATACGCTAATGCAGGGACAATCAAAAATAAAACGTCGCGTTCAAGAGATTCTACTCGAATTTTTAACTTAAGGGAACCGGTTACATGTATTTGATTATCGTCAGCTAAATTTATGGAAGTTTTTTCGGGAATAATTTGAATTTTGATATTTTGTTGAGATAATTGATGTAAACCTTCGTTATTTATAAGAGAACATGAAGAACCTGTATCCAATAAAGCAATTACATTTAAGGAACCTATTAAGATAGATAAGTGTGGACGGTTATCGAAGGGTTTTTTAACAAGTTGCGAAACAGCAGCAGTCTTTTTATGGTAAAAGGAATTGACGGTTTGTAACCACTTAGACCACTCGGCTGGGGTAGTATAGCATAATTCCTCTAATGGTAAGGCATTTTGTACATTAATAGTAGCGGTATTATTATTAGATAAATTTAATGACGGTACAACGTTAGAAGTAGTTTTATAATTTGAATTTATTGGCGTCTGTGTCCGTTGGATGATTGGTGTTGAGGGCGATTTTGGTTTCTTGAGATATTCACACCCTGATTTGAAATATCTCGACGGGAGTTTCCCGATACGTTAGGATTACAGTTGGTGCAGTTAGATTTGTAGATATTTGAGCGACCACAACCATAACAAAAAATATTTCTAGGGTATGTGCAGACAGTGTAGTTATGTCCACTTCGCTTGCAGTTCCAACAGGTAAGTGAGTTATTAGTAACGGTAGAAGGAACGTTAAGGGTAGATACTTTACGGGAAGCTCGAACTTGGCAAGCTAAATCAGGTTCTAGAAGACCAGATAATTTCTCGGGCGGTGGCCGATATTTGTTAATTCTTGACCTCACTTCTTGAAAAGAACGACATAGGTCTTTAAAGTGGGCTAGCGAAGATATGGGCTGTAATGCCAAACGTTCTGAGAAATAGGGGTTTAAATTTCTAAGTAATTGATCGATAATTTCGGATTCGGAAGGTTTTTTGTCGAGTCTGCTATATAAAGCTTCTAATGAGGTAATAAAAGAAACAACATTTTCGTCAGGACCTTGGGTTCGGTTACGTATTTCGTTCCAAAGGTCGTTAATATAGCCATAAGATAGGAAGTCTCGTTTTAAACACGCAACGAACTCTTCCCAGGTAGAAATTTGGTCTCGTATGTTTCTGTACCATATTAACGCTGAGTTTGCGAACAAGTCACCAGCTGAGACAAATAGGTCCTGGTCGGTACACTCGCGAGAGATTTTAAAATCATTGATACGATCAAGAAAGGATGATAAAGAGACCTTCGAATCAAACCCTTCGAAAGTGAGACCCCATTTGTATACAGGTATAGGTTTTCCTAATGGTTTAGGTTCGGCAAGCACAAGATTTGAAAAAGGTAACGATATATCTACGTCTACATTAGGATTAAGTCTTTCTAGAACAATCCCTTCAAGCAATAACACCTCGGACAACAAACTTTGTTTAGATTGAGTCGCTTGGTCGTCGTTATATAAAGATAGTAATTCAACACGTTGTTTGACGTGCATTATTCTTGAAGTCAATCTCCCTAGCTCGATATTACTAGCAGCAGGATCCGTTCTATTTATTATACTCGATATGTCATCTAAAGATAGTTTAATTTCCGATATGTTAAGGGGCCAGTCGCCAGCGGGTTTCTTTAAGGTAGCAACGCTTTTCGTTTCCTGTGCCAAAATGGCCCTGAGCTGAGATCTCCTATCATTCTGATTACTAGCTGCGATAATATTCCTACACTCCAGCTCGTAGATCAATTCGAGGGATTTTAAATGTGAAACGTTCATTGTGAATAGAATATTCAAGACACGATATATAAAATATAAAATAGTTAGGCAATTCGGGAGGTAATAAACGTTACAGCTATTTTAAGTTAGTACGGTACGGTATTTAGGGGTAAGAACTTGTTAGAACGTCACCGATAAAGAATAATATGCCAATGTTAAAGCGTTAATTAATTAACACACTAAGGAAATACATTTATAGGTTATACTGATTAAATCATAGAAGGGAAAAAGTTTTCAAGCTATATCCCAATTGGATAATATCTAAGATAACAAAATATATTAGGGTAAGTCAAAATAACGCTTTAAAGACAATAAAACTTAGGTAAACAAGAGTTCTATATTTAGGAAGCAATTTTATTATTAAGTAGGTAATCACTGAGGCATTTTTAAAATGTAACTTACAGGAGAGTGCATTTAAGTTTCAAAAAAACGGGCTTTCAAAGTTAAGGAAAGCAACCAAAGATATTTTAATTTAATATATGTGGATTATTTTGTAATAAACGTGTTTTAAAGGCATGTAATCCAGGTAACTAATTATTATAATATACGGTATTTGAGGCATGCAAAATATTTATTTATTATTATACTTACTTGAAAAAATGAGGTTAATAAACAACCCTGTAAAAATTTGAAATATCATATAAACACTACACCCATTTTTTCAGATAAACACATATTTGCAGATAAGTGCAGTTTGAACTTCATTATAACCCTACAATAAGGTACATAGATTAGCAATTTGATAAAAGATACATGTTACAATAACCAAGTTTACATTACAAGCCTAATCTGTCAATTCTGAAAATATTCTAGTGAATTTTTCCAAGTTGCCAACATGAAATTAAAACTTCACAGATATCTTAGGTAAGATAGATCATAAAATTTAAGGAGATTATTTAAATGAAAAAGCATGTTTAAAATTAATCTAAACATTCCATAGGTATAGTACCATCTAAATAACACATTGGAGCGCCAAATTGTTATAGGAAACGGTAGTTAAAATTTAAAGTTCGATAATTACAACACCGGTAGCGTGGTATAAGAGACACTATCACAGTTGGCAGCACCAAATCTTATACGGATTTCGGCGCGGTTCAACTACTGATGATGTCATCAATATTACGTAATACTACGCAAATTTAAATAATTCAAAAACAAGGAAATAAGCGCATGCAAATTAAGTAACGAATTACTTACATTAGGTATCCTGTTTCCGCCTGTAATCGCGCTCCGGTAGGCTTCTAACCACTCCAGTCGGGATGATACGCTGACGCTACCAAATGCGTACAAATCAGCACCGGCTAGCTGCGGTAGACATGGAGGACATCCACAGGCATGAAGTTTGAAAGTCCTTAGGTGGCGGTAGATTTGTACCTATGTAGGGATTTGACAGGAAGGAGGTAAAGGTAGACAAACAAAAAGATAATTAGAGAAGGAACTACATAAGTAAACCCTAACGATACGTTACCAAAGATAGAAACGTGCACTTCTTCACGATCAAAGGCAAAATGGCCACGATTCAGCGCGTCACCCCAACTCCTTGTCTAGTATTGGTCTAACCCTCTAAGGATAAACACACGGCGCAAACTCACTACTCTAACGTACGGAAGCACCGCCTAGTTCATTTAAAAGTTACCGCGTACCGCGTATTTGAAAATTATGGCGGGAAACTTCCGTACATTAAAAACTAAACTACTAACAATGTTAAAGTGCAAATTGCACGTAACAATACAATTTACGGTTGAAAGAATGTAATAGATCAGTTCCATTTCTTGATACATTACTAATAAGAAACAATGAGAACAAAATTATTTTGGATTGGTATCAAAAAGCAATACATTCAGAGAGATATTTGAATTTTTATTCCTACCATCCACTATCAACAAAAATAAATATAATATTAGGTTTAAAACAAAGAATAAAAAGAATTTCTCATCCCTTTTTGTACCCAAAAAACATAAAAATCCTTACTAATATATTAAGCACTAACAGTTATCCACTCCATTTAATAAAAAATTACTATCTGAACAATTTAATCTTAACACAAACAAATTAAATGACAGTAATCAAAAAAGTACCAATCAATTATTCACTTACAAAACAATATCATATATTCAACATTTAACACCAAAATTAATAAAAGTTTTTAAAAATGAAAAAATAAAGTTTACTAAACGAAACGTACTAACATTACAAAATATTTTTACTAAAACTAAAGACAAAATATCTAAAATGAACCAGAAAAATTTAATATATAAAATTAATTGTTTAAATTGCGTTCACTCGTATGTTGGGCAGACGTCTCAACTATTAAAACAAAGGATAACTCAACATAAGAGTGACATAACTATCAAACCAAAAGCATGTGCATTAACCACACACGTAATAGAGAAAAATCACAGTATGGATTTTGAAAATCCAGACCTTTTTAGAAATAGAGAGCAACAAATCAAAAAGAATTTTTTTAGAAATGTATCATATTTATAAAACTAAAAATACAGTAAACAAGAAAACAGATATTAGTAACTTAAGTTCCATATACGCATATTTATTAAATTTTGAACAAAATTAATTACAAAAATCAAACTAAACATGCACACACACACACGCACACACACACACGCATACACTATACACTCACATCATATAATATAAATGAACACTCACACATACTTATGCACCCGATACTCTGTCATCAAACAAATCAGTTATCTTATATCTTATGAAACAAACATTTTTTACTTCAAAATTTATACATCAAATTGATGTATATACAAGTTTAATGTTTACAATTTATATTTAAAAAACTTTTAATTTTGTTAGTTTTACAAGTTTTTCCAAGATGTTTATTATGTTTGTTATGCTAGTTTTCAATTAACCTTAAGTTTGTAAGTTTATTCTATGTACCACATTTATAATCTAGCGTATATAAAATTTTAGATAGTCCGTGATCAATAATATAAAATAAATTCAAAAATTTAGGCCATAAAAAAGTTTTCAACTTAACGTATAACAAAAATATAAGGGACGCCAGAGGAAATCTCATTATAGAAAATGTAGAGAAAATGGTTAGATGACAGAAATATATATATATATATATATATATATATATATATATTGTAGTGTCAGTAGGAGCTACAAGGGTTCTAAGGGTTGTTTCGTGTTGAAGGTAGTGTATGCCAAATAAAGTAAGCCATATATCAGATCCCGTAATTTAAAAATGTATGTTTGCCGTACTTTACATACGTTAAAGTATTTGAAATGTTAGTTGAAATGTAAGTGCTAAGACGTAAATTATAAGGACTTGATGACGTGATAAAACACACAGTATTCAAGGTTTTATACTGAGTTGTAGTTTAATAGGCCATTGAACGTACATTTGCCAACCGAAAACCGGATGCGTCTATGGATGTCCACTATTAACCACGCAGATCCAGGTTAATATGTGTATCATTTCGGCTTTTATTTTACTAGAATCAACCTTTGGACAAACATGTAACATCAAAATTACTAGTAATAGCAGTGTCAAATATGATTGAAGGGTTGTGCGATATTTAGGACCAATGATTGAACATTATGTATAAAAATAGGAAAGTGCAAAAGACAAAGTTTTAGGTATTAGTGACACGAACTTGGTGATACGACGTTATTGGATGGTTTTTTATATACTATGTAATAAAGAGTAGGCAGATAAATATTGTAATTATCACCTAGGATAAGTAAACAAAGGGAGTCGATTTCGAAATATTTTTGTAATAAGACGTATTTATAAACTGCGCTGTTGTTTTGAATATTTTTTGAAGATTAAATAAATGAGTTTGAATTGTAAGAGTTTAATTTATAAAGGAAGAGTAAAGATAAGCAACAGTGAAGAAATAATTAATAGCGGCGACGAGTAAAAGTTAAGATTGGAATTAGTGCGACAGCGAACCGGCGGAAAATAAGATTGAATTGGAACGAGATTTATATAGGCAGAAGGCATCGAATAGGAATTATAAGAGTGAAGAATATATTAGGATTGAATTGGATATGGTTTTATGTGTAGCGGGGCATTGAGTGGTAAATAGGAACAAGGATTGATTTGGAACGAGCGGATTAAAGAAAGTAAGGATTGATTTGGAACGAGCGGATTAAAGAAGTAAGGATTGATTTGGAACGAGCGGATTAAAGGCGGAAGTATTGATTTAGAACGAGAGAAGCGAAATTAGAAGACAGCGTAAGAGTAGCAAGTGGAATCGTACGAGACAAAGAAGAAATAACACCGGAAGAATTAGCGCAGGGGAAGTAAATAAAAAAGGGTATTCTAAATTCTAAATTCGGGTCATATTTATTTTAGATTTGGGAGCAGAAAAATTAAAGCAAAGATACCTGGAGGATAGACGGCAGTTTTCAAAGTGATAGTGCAACCTTGTGAGGACGCATACGGCGAGTAGGATTTTGAGCCAGCATTCATAGAGGCGTTAACGAAGTATAGAACAGGTGAGTACTGTGTGATATAAAGTCAAAGTCAGATATTTTGTGGTAGTAATTAATTTGGCACAAGGCTACGTGGATCATATAAAATTTGGCATATACAAAAGTAAATTATAAAAAGGTACTAAAACAAAAGATAGTGCAGTTTGGTTGGGCATTGCACATCTACTTACCACTGAACCCACGGTAAGTAGGTGGATACCCTGGGAAGAAAGAGTTCATATAGTCGAGGCATATTTAAAACATTTTTGATTTATTAACCAACCAAACGTTGTTAAAGTACGTAACGTAAAATAAATATTTGCACATTATATAAAAATCATTAAATTAATATAAATAAGGCGCGAAAAAGAGCGGGGTGCAGCATAAGAATATATATATATATATATATATATATATATATATATATATATATATATATTTCTGCCATCTAACCATCTAACCACAGGAAAACAAAGATATAAAGCCGTAAAATGGGAAATTATTTGCAAATGCCAGAAAGCTAAAGAACAATGGATTGATGAAAAGTGCAAAGAGGTGCAAACTAAGATGGAAATAGGAAAGACAGACGAAGCAAACAAGCTAATAAGCATCAAATTTAAGTATACAAAAACGTATAACAAAAATATAAGGGACGCCAGAGGAAATCTCATTATAGAAAATGTAGAAAATGGTTCTGCCATCTAACCATTTTCTCTACATTTTCTATAATGAGATTTCCTCTGGCGTCCCTTATATTTTTGTTATACGTTTGTGTATACTTAAAATTGATGCTTATTAGCTTGTTTGCTTCGTCTGTCTTTCCTATTTCCATTTAGTTTATCTTGTTTTCCTGTTTATTTTGTCTTTCTTCTATTAAATTTAGGATAATCTTTGTTATCCATGGTTTCTTATTTTCTTTTTGTGTATACCTCAAAATATCTCTGGCCAACATGTCTATGCTGGATTGAATGTTATTCCATTCTGTTTCTACTTCCCTAGTATCAGAAATTTTCCCGTCATCTTTCAGCAATTCATTTGACTTTTTTTCAAATCTTTTGTGGATATCCTTATCTTTTAGTTTCTCAATGTCAAAGTGCCTTTTTCAATTTCCTTTTTTCAAATTTTTAAATTCAAGAGCAGCCTTCATAATTACAGTGTTGCGGTCTGTGCCTATATCTGCTTCTGGGTAGCTTCTACAGTCTTTTAATTGATTCCTATACCGTTGTCTAACAAGAATGTAATGTAATTGTTTTTGTCGCAAAATTCTACCAACCTATTTCCCCTGTCATTTCTCTTGCCTAAACCAAATAAATAAATACTACTGCTCCTTACCTACCCTCACCTACTACTGCATAAAAATCCCCCGTAATTATTAAATTTTCATGTCCTTTTACGTATCTTAGTATGTCTTCGATATCTTTGTAGATCGCTTCTACCTCTTCCTCATTGTGGCTAGAGGTGGGCTTGTATACTTGTATTTTTATTGTATTTACCGGTTTAGATTATAATCTAACCATGAGTACTCTTTCGTTCTTTTGTAAGTAGTTTTCTACACAGTGCCTTATCTTTTTTCGCATAACCATCCCCACGCCCGAATTTCTTTCCTCTGATGCTGTATGAATTATACTAAAGTCTTGTTACGTTCATTTTCGTAAATAATTGATTAGTTTATATACAATAATTTTTAACTTAAATTCTTTTGGCGTTAAACACGAAAATTAGTTTCGTAAATTAAAATAACCCTTTCGTGTATTAAAATTTGTATTGTAATTAACAATAAACATCCTATATATTTTTCTTGATAAATCTTTCTGCTCATTAAAAATAAATATCCTTTCTAAGAATCTCTTACCGTGGAATTTACGCCATAATTAGATAGGCGGCTTTCCAAGTATTCAATAATTAAGGCTGGTGTGTTTTCCCTTTTTAGAGAATTCGGCGAAATTACTTATGTTTCGTCCCTTACGTTCAATATTATTGGTTGGCTTATTTCAGATTATCGGTCTTGTGTTTTCGCCAATAATCCTAGTCCATTGAAAACGCTGGCTCCCAAGATTTTTCTTTTTCTTTCTTCCCTCTCTGTACATTTTGTTCTCCCCGTCACGTCTAGAGTTAGCTTTTTCCTCCGATTTTTCTTTTATTCTACAGCCCTATTCTAATTTCTATTTTGTTGTTTCGCTCCTATTGGTGTTCCCTAAGTTTATCCATCGGATATGTTCTAAATGGTCCTGTATTCTCAGTAATTTTCTTTTCTTTTGAGCTTTTATCGAGTTACGGTTAGCCTCTATTTCGTTACCTTCTACCCATTTCTTTCTTGTTCGTATTCAATATGACTTCTTTTTCGGCTTCCTACCACGGTCTCTCTGTATGGGAGAGGAATTTGAAATTTTCTGGTGTCTCAAATACTCTTACCGTACATGATTTCTTGGAACGAGTCGAAAAACTCCGACGAGCTCACCATGTGTCAGAATTGGATTTATTTGAGTCTGCAGTGGATTTGTTTGAGGCTGATGCTTTACTTTGGTATCGTGGTTTTCGGCATAGGTTTTCTGACTGGAAGTCGTTGTCTAATTTAGTAATTCTTCATTTTGAACACATGGAGTTTATTTATAAGGCTACTACTGTTGAGAAAAATACTTTTGCTTCACATGACCGAGTTGTTAAGGTTTCTCCTACGCCTACGAGTAGATCCGATACTTCTTCCGTACGTTCTACTGTTCTTCCTCCTACTTCTACTCTTACTCGTCAGGTCGTATGCTTTAATCTACAAACCTGGTCATGTTTCGACCCGTTGTACTCGTCCTAAAGTGCTCCATTGTTATGGTTGCGGACATAAGTGAGTTACTCGCCACAACTGTCCCAACTGTCATCCTACTACTAATAGGTCTTCGAATAATCCTTCAAACTCTGCCCTCACCTCTAGTTGCCTAACTTCTTCTACTTCTCATTCACGTTCTCTTCGTTACTTTATTTAGGTCCTCACGCTCCTACTATCAAAACCTACTCTTCTTCGGCAAATATAGTTTCTAACAAAATTTCCTCCATTTCTAGTTCTGCCTCCTATTCTACTCCTTCTTCTGCTCGCCCTACTTATACACTCTCACCCCAAAATGTGCCTCCATCACGCTTACAATCCATGCTTCGAATTAGTGACTTGCAGCTAGCTTCTCAAGAGTTTGTTCCCGCTTTCCCAAACGATTCTGCCAAAGAATTTTATGTCGTGTCTGCAAGCACAAAGATCGCTGAAATGACCATAATTTCTAATTCAGTCTGCGAAGGTCCCCCGAAAGTCCATGGACCTGTATCTTTAATGCCTCCTGCCCTTTTTGTGAAATTTTACCTGTTCCTGCTTTCTTAAATGATTCTTGTCAAGAAGTTGCTGTCGTACCTACAATAACAGCTGTAGCTAAGTTGACAATTACTCCTAATTTAGTCAGCGAAGGTTTGGTCGAAGTTCACGAACCTGTATCTTTAATGTCTGTTGCTGTTGCTGTCAAAATTTTACATGTTCCTGCTTTCGTAAGTTGTTCTTCTCCAGAAATTTCTGTTGTGTCTACAAAAACAGCCGTAGCTGAAGTGACGATAACTTCTAATTCCGTCTGCGAAGGTCCTGTTGAAGTCCGCGAACCTGTATCTTTAATGCCTCTTTCCGTTTTTGTCAAAATTTTGCCTGTTTCTGCTTTCTTAAATGCTTCTACTCAAGAAATTTCTGTTGTGCCGGCAATCACAGCCGTAGCTGAAGTAAAGATAATTCCTAATACGGATAGAGAAGGTCCTGTTAAAGTTAGTGAACACGTAGCTGTGATGCCTGTTGCTGTTGTCGTTAAAGTTTTACCTAATCCTGTTTCGTTACCTACTCTTACTCATTTTTCTCATGCTGACAAAATGCTACTTACTTCTGTTTTTTTATCTAAGGTTGGTGACATCCTAACTGATGCTCGGTTATCTAATGCTGATGAACTGCTGCATGATTCTGCTCCTTTTCCTAAGGTGGATACTACCACAGCCATTACTGTTTTCTTTTCAAACTGTGATACTTCTAGTCCTGCACATAATGTCAATAAAATTTTATCTACTTCTGTCCCTTTCTCTAACGTAAGTAAAGTGTGTTCCGCTTGTGTTTCTTTCCGTCCGGTTGGTTCTCGTACAGTCAATCCTTTTTCTTTTTTCACCATGGATATTCTGACAACCCATGATGTTTCCTTTTCTGCCGTTGACCTTCTTACACACCCATCTAACAATAAACAACGTCCCTCTATGATGCGTTTTGAGTTTTCTAAACTATCCTTGTCACCTCCTACACCGCGTTCTACCACTACTACACCCCCTGCTATTCCTATTTAGCAGAAAACTGCCCAAAAGAGACAGACTTTATTCTATGCTCCTTCCGAACCTGAGGATATAGGTCGTCGAAACCCTAATGGTCTCGATCTTGTTTCGTTCTCCTTTGGCGGCGTAAACGCCTTAAGCCCTTATGACGACTTTGCTCTCCTTCGGACATGATTTTTGAATATTGCGATTTCGGTTTACTTCCCGGTTTTACTGGGGTTTCTTTCATTTGCTTTCCTTTTTCTTCTTCAGCCGTGTGGGTCCGGGAATAGAATAGCCCCATGGTACGACCTGCCTGTCGTTAAGATGCGACTACAGCGATCAAACACATACACACACGCACACTTTATACACAGACACACACCTTTCTTACACCCCCAGAGACCCACATACACACACACGCACGCACACGCCCACACCTACTCATACCTAACTACACTGAGATTTTGTTTTATTTGGTTTTGTACGATTTTAGCTTTGTTTTGGGTTTTATACTTGGTGTTGGTATTATTCTTTTTTGGTTTTTTTTCTTTTTTTTCTCGTTCCTTTCATTCCATTTTCCTTTCCCTATCCTTTTGCTGGTCTTCTTTGCCGTCGGTCCTTATACCGATTGTGTTTCGTCCATCCGCTCCTGTGGTAGGTGCTTTCTAGTCCGCCTTTCTTTTTTCGGAAATCACGACTCAGTCGACTTTAGGACTAGTCAGCATTTCTCTTTTTCGGTTTTCGTTCGTTGCGATTCTTCGTTACCACAGTTGAGAGTACATCGTTTCCTTTTACCAGCGTTCCTCTTCTCTTCTTCTCGTGCTTCCTCGTTGTTCCTTTTGTTTACTTGAGGCTTGACCTTTGGGTCCTCTTCTGGCTGTACTGTTGGTTTTCTTCCTCGTACCTTTACTTCTTTTGAGACTGAAGACCTTACTGTTTCTTCACAAGAAATATCCGTGTCGATGCCATTCCATCTTTGTCCTCGATGATTGTTACCTTTCCTTTTCCTTTTCCTATGTCTTTTTCATTTTTGGTTTTTGTCGCGTTCCTTGGTCCGTCGAGCCGAATAAAAATTCTTTTTAGTTTTTTTTGAAGTGTTTTCTTTAGTTTTGTTTTTGTAACGAGTTTTCTTTTAGTTTCCAAGCGAATTTTTTTGTCGGTCCTACCCACTCCCATTATTTTGCTTCCCGACTCCAACCCTTTTAATTTTGCTGGGGGGGGGGATTTGTTACGTTCATTTTCATAAATAATCGATTAGTTTATATACAATAATTTTTAACTTAAATTCCTTTGGCGTTAAACACGAAAATTATTTCCGTAAATTAAAATAACCCTTTCGGGTATTAAAATTTGTATTGTAATTAATAATAAACATCCTATATATTTTACTTGATAAATCTTTCTGCTCATTAAAAATAAATATCCTTTCTAAGAATTTCTTACCGTGGAATTTACGCCATAATTAGATAGGCGTCTTTCCAAGTATTCAATAATTAAGGCTGGTGTGTTTTCCCTTTTTAAAGAATTCGGCGAAATTGTTTTACTAAATTAGGGTTTTCCTGTTTTATTTCCTTGAGCTTTGGTGCTTTAACTAAACAAATTTAATATTCACTTTCTGTTCGAATAGCAACAAGAAAACATCCGTCCTGCTTTGCTTCGTTCCGTTTTTTTGTTATGCGAATTTCTGGCACGCATTATCTAGCGTGGTGAGTATTTAGAGTTGGTATAAAACAATACTTTTTGGCTTCAATAAATTAATTTATTGTTTGTAATTATTCTAGCTTCCTGCGGGGGACACGTTAATCCCTTGAGCTGTCGTTTCTTCTGGTAATGGGAGGCCAAACGCGTTCATCCTGGGCGTAGCCCTACCTACTCACTGACGTGGACCAGCGACTGACTCAACCCCGACGTCGGTAACTCGAGGGTTAGTTTTTTCTTTGTATTCGCTTCTTACTTTAGAACCAGAACGCCTGGGATTTTACGGTTCAAATATGGCATTTCTATTCTTCTATATGAAAATTATTGAACTATTTTGGTATTCACTGCTTTTTTATTACTGCTTTACTATTTGTTTATAAATCATTAAAAATATACTAATTATTAATGTAAAAACGGTTTAAAAATCTGCGGGCACATTTGAAAATGTTGCCATTATGTATGTAAATATAGGTTAAGTTTATATTTACGATGATCTAGAGCTGTGGTTTTTAGGGTTGCGTTTGGTTCTTTCTTTTTTTCTTCTAATTACTGTCAGGGAGTAATTAACTACACACTACAGCTCGCCATTTTCTTGAGTAATTTTTTACTGTGTTGTGTAAATATTTTGTTTTAATTATAAGTTCTTTTTTTTCCTTTGTATGTTTTGCTTTGAGTGTGAATGAGTGAGTGTATATATTTTTTTTCTCTATTTATTTCAGGTTTCTTTTTAATTTATCTATAGGTATAAAACCCCGTCCACTCACCGATTGAGCCAGGTCATCCTTTCTTTTTTTTTTCTTGTTTTTTTAAAGTTACGGCAATGTACGTAGCAGTCTCCACCCCAAAAATGCTACGCCTCTGGTAACAGAACTTCGCTGATCCCTACTATGTCTAGTGCTAACCTATCTATTTCAATTTTTAAGTTCTCTAGCTTACCTACTTGCTTCATACTTCTGACATTCCACGCTCCCAATGCAGAATGTTCCCGATTATTTTTCTAAATTTTCCGATCACATCCTCCGAAGTAATCCTCTCTCGGAGATCCGTATGGGGACTAATTTATCTCCGAAATCCTTTACCCCAGAAGATGTCATCATCTTTAATAACATTTTCAGTATACAGTATACTTGGGAGGTAATGTTGTGGTTTCTCGTTGCATTCCACATCGCAGTAGTGTGTCTTAGAATGCCATACCGACCCCTATGGTCTCTGCCACTTTAAGTACCGAAAAAGTTTCTGCCCTTTTTTGGGGACCTGTCTTACTCTGGTTCCTCACTAAAAACCCTACTAATTTGGTTGGACCTGTAGTTTGACTCTTTAAATCGCTGAAACGCGGAAGTCATTCCACTTGTTCTAGTAATCTAGAACTTCATCAAGGTGCAGGTCAATTCGGAATGGGCTGCTTAATTATTCACATTAAATTCCTATTATGGTTGCAAAAGATTGTTCAATTCGTATTAATACACTAACACATTTATTTTTGTTCGATATTAGGTTGGTTTGAAAAACTCTAAGATTTATTAAATTCGTCCGTTAGCTTCACTGATTTGGTATAAGAACTGGTAATTTGCCTTATGTGCATGTAACACGCTTGATAACGTTTGATTCCGGTACGTACGTGGACTTTCGTGCTAGCTTTACAAGGGACAACATATCCAACGAAAATAGGTCAATAGCATGGAAGCGGAGGTTCGCTTAGTCTAACTAACGCAATGGCCTGGTCTACATCAATTCTGTTGAAGACGAAACTCCTCAATGGTATGTTAGTCTTTCCTTATTTAATATAAAATTATTTCTTTTGTTATTAGTGCAACTTTAAAAACTGTATGAAAACTAATAACTTCGATATATTATTTGATAACTTTGATCAACTTTGGCAATAATTTGTAACAGAATCGGTTGATTTTGGTGATATGAGATTTTGCATTGCTACATAAATAAGACACAGCTGGTTACTGTTAGATGGACATTTCCATGTCGTAAAGAGATAACCGTTTTGACCTAGGGTAACTATTTAAAATGATAGTTTTAACATTTTGCTATACCTGGGGTTAGTCTCAGCGTTTGCTTTAAATTTTTGTAGTAAGATTATTTGTTTCCTTGCTGAAGTGCAAGTGCAAGAGGATGTCATCATCTTAAATACAATTTAAGTATGCTGTGTACTTTGTTAATAATCTGGTGGTTTCCCGTTGCCTTCCACATCGCAGTAGTGTGTCTTAGAATGCCACACCGACTACTATGGTCTCTGCCAATCTAAGTACCGAAAGAGCCGCTGTCCTCTTTCGGGGACCTGTCTTAGTCTGGTTCCTCACTAAAGACACTACTACTTTGGTTGAACCTGTAGTTTGGCTCTTTAGGTCACTGGAACGCAGAGTCTATTCCACCCGTTCTAGTAATCTAGAACTTCTTCTTCTTCTTCGGAATGGATATTTGTGAAACTATACGATTAATTTTCTAAATCTACCGAAATTAGCATGCAACGCGAGTTATGTATCCCCCAATTATCTTATATATATATAATATATATATATATATATATATATATATATATGTATTGAATATATTGAATCTAATAGGAATTATTAGAAATTGTTAAATATAAGTATAAGTTCATTACAACATTGTAATACAAGGATAACCCGAGAGGTTATCGGCAGTTCATGTGAACGGACATGCAACTTTGCATCCAAGTAGGGCAGTGAGTACTGAGTCATTACAATTTTGCATTGTTGTCAACATAGCATTACTAGCCATAGTACAATTATTATATTTTTGGTGAAAGTTATTATGTTACTAGTTATTCAAAATTTCATTGTAATTTCTGTTTCAAGTTAAAATAAATTTGTTAAGAGTTTGGAATTGTTTTTAAAAACACCACCGCTCCAAAGGCCCGAACCTTAACTGGCGCAGTCGGTAGGATGTCAAAAGGGCACTGAAAATCCAAAAATCGGAAGATTGGTGACCAAGAATTTCAATTCGCAATTTTGACAGAACCCAAAGCAGGTTGGAGGAAAAACAAATATCGTCTAAATCCAGCAACAAACCAGGTTGGAGGAAGAACAAAAATCGTCTAAATCCAGCAACAAACCAGGTTGGAGGAAGAACAAAAATAGTCTAAATCCAGCAACAAACCAAGGTGGACAAGATACAGCATCGATCGAGCCCACAAAAGAAACAGATGAAGAAATTAATGTAAGTTCATTCCATTTATACTAATTGATCTCACAAACTATAATTGATATATGCTAGTTTTATTATTTTATTGATTATCATTTATTATTATGTTATGAATTTTATTTTATGCCAATATTTTCTTGAAAATAGTTACAAAGTGAATTATTTTCAAAACGAGACTGTATAACATTTTATGAGACGAATGTTTAAAGAGACTTGATTATTTAAAAGAGATTTTCTTTTAAAAGCAAAAAGAGACTTGATATTTAAAAAATTCATACCACAATTATTAGAACAAACTCAAAAATAAACCAAAAATAACTGACGCACATCCACTAATACCAAATACGAAAAATTAACTACCGCGGAACAAAACGCACATTTAATCCGGTAAACTAAAAAGACGGAACGCAAATTAATTCCAAAGATAAAGGTAATTCTTCAAACAAGCAATTACGGAACGACTATTTAAAACATTGACCTCTATAATACTGTATAAACTACAGCAAAACACTGCAAACATATCAGTAACTAAAAACTACTGTAACCTAAAACGCCAGCCGCAGATAAGCAAGTCCGCGAACGCAACATCATTATCAACTTAAAGAAATCGCTATTTAAAAAATAACTTTCAGAACCTTGCATAGTATAAAGCAACGCAATTTGCATTATTAAATCCATCACGGAATAATAAAAGCGCATGAAATTACACCACAGCGATCTATAAATAAATTGCATTAGTACAAACACGGAATAAAAGCTAAACGGTCATAGTAAAAAGCTTTAATTAAAAACGCTCATAATTGCACCTGAAAACCAACAATACGGAGAGATCCAATTACCAACAAGCATTATAATTGAATACCGAGATATCTACGAATAAACAGACGTAACATTTAGGCAAAGCAATTAGCGAGTACAGAAGCAAATTATTTAATTCCTATAAACTGAAAACGAACACCTGCAAGTGTTAATTACCTCAACGTTTATAAGTGTACGCGATTAAATAACTAAGACTACATCTTTTAGTATTTAAATTACAACGATAAAGTGCAAAAGTAATTAACCTGCAAGTTATAATTAGAATTCAAGACAGACGAACCATACATTTATGCAACTCAATTAAAACCCACGGAAGGAGTATTAATTACAAATTAACAGAATTAAACTAACACAAAGCTAAGTAAATATCGTGAGAGCAAATATATTCACTCCAGATTCTTCAGAAAACAGAAACTCAAGACAAATTAAAAACCGCAAGATAAGAAACAAGCAAATTCAAGACTACGGTAATTAAATCAACATTATCGAGTATAAATCCCACGCATTCATCACCGCACTGTGTAACTAAGCACAAGTAATAGCAATTACGATTCTAAAAATAACCCGACGCAGTCTAAACTTAAAATTAACAAATCCAAACCAAAATTAATGCTACAAATAGAAAAATTAATCTCAATTTTTACAAAATTTGAATTTACCCAACCTAAATAAAAAATTAAAAAATCTAAAGCAAAAATAACGTTTCAAATAACAAAAATCAACCCCAATTTTTACAAAATTCGAAATTACCCAATCTAAAAGGAAAATTAATAAAACCAAAGCAAAATTAACATCACAAATAGCAAAACCAACCCCAATTTTTACAAAATTCGAAATTATCCAATCCAAACGGAAAATTAAAAAACCAAAGCAAAAATAACGTTACAAATAGAAAATCAACCCCAATTTTTTAAAAAATTCGTAATTACCTAACCCAAATGGAAAATTTATAAATCCGAAGCAAAAATAACGATAAACATAGCGAAATAAACCTCAATTCAAAATATTTTTTTTTAAATTACCCAAAATCGAAAGCAACCCTGAACCAACATAAGTAGCACGGACATGAAGCTTTATTTGGAGACAACACAGATATTTGATGGTACGCAAGCGCATCTTGCAAATTTTATTGGAGCAGCCGAAATGTTCCTAAAAACATTCTACAAACCCGGAGATAACGAAAGAAATTCATTGCTTATACGTTTGATAATAAGTAAACTAACCGGAAGGGCACTAACCTTAATCGCCAGTAGGGACGATTTACAGGAATGGCAAGAATTTAAACAGCTACTAATTGCATATTTTGGAGACCAACGTAACATAAAATGTTTGGTACGAGACCTAATAAACCTTAGAATGGAACACAGTCAATCCCCCTACCAACTCGGAATGAAATGCCAAGACGTGAGAAGTTTAATTCTATCAAAATTAAAAATCGAAGAACCCGATCAAAACGTTCGACATTTAAAAACAAAAATGTATGACGAAATGGCACTGGACACGTATATAAATGCTTTACCAGAACGACTATCGGATAAGATCAGATTCCAACGACCACAAAATCTAGAAGAAGCTATAAACCTAGTAATAGAAAAAGAAAATGTAATGTATTACCGCAACAGACTATACAACCCCAACGCGAATAAAAGTTATTCACCAATAAAAACTATACAAGCCACAAGACAAGCAATCTCTCAAGAAAAATTCACACCCTTCAACGCACAAACAAATCAACCGCCAATTAATAACCCAAGCTTCAATAATACAAATTTTAATAATCAATATAAACATTTTCCAAAACCAACGTTTAACCCAACTTTTACGAAACCTGCATTCCAACCAAGATTTAATCAAAACCTAAACCAACAAAGACCAGCATTCAACGCAAACCCCAATAGAAATACACCAATGAATAATAACAACCCTAATAATTATTATAAACCAACACCAATGGATACCTCATCTGGTAACGCCAGACAAAATACCAAGATAACACATATCCGACCAAACCCTCATCAGAAACGCAATTTTACATCGGAAGAACTATTTCACCAAGAAGTAAAAAATTTGACACTGACCAGAATAATTACATTCAGACAGGTACGAACGATGAATCAAACCATGCAGAAATTTATGAACGCGACGAACAATACGAAACTTACGAGGAGTACGACGAAGAAAACTCGAACTCAAATTTTCAAATGGACCAATTCATAAACGACCAAACTTAATAAACTTAAATAACATAAATCACTTAGTACTACCATATATAGAAATACCCCACGCCGAATTTAAACTATTAATCGATACCGGATCCTCAAAAACATTAATTAGCCCCAGAACCGTACAAGAACATTATTCAGCTTATGTAGAAAGAGAACCATTTAAAATTAAAACAGCCCATCAAACAACACTACACCAATTCGTAGCTAATATACCCTTACCGAGAACATTTAATGTTAAAATGAAACATAAATTTTGTGTATTCGAATTTAACGACAGATATGACGGCTTAATCGGAATGGAGCTTCTAAGAAAATTAGGAGCCAACATTGACATTAAAAATCGTTTATTAAGGACGAAATACGGAAAAATCCCCATTTCAAAACACACAAACCGAACAAAAATACACAATAGAACCCCGAACGGAAAGAAAAATAAAAATTCCAGTGAAATCTAACAAAAAAGTAGGAATAATAAATCATATGACATTTCAACAAGGAGTAGAAACCCCAACCGCTTTAGTACAAATAAAAGATAATTATGCAACCACAACGATATTAAATTCAAACGACTATCTCGTAGAATTATCATTGACAGACCCAATTAACGTAGAAGAATTAAATTTTAACGAAATGGAAATAGACGAAAATTTAGAAAACGATTACAACCCAATAGAACATGACGAAATGTTAAGAGAAAATTTAACTAACATCCGCTTTAACACCGACTTCAATCAAGAAGAAGAAAGGGCAATTAAAAACTTATGTTTTGAATACCGCGACGTATTCCACTGCGAAGGAATACCATTAACATTCACCAACACAGTAAAACATAATATCGAGTTAACAGACAGTAAGCCAATCTTTACAAAAGCATATAGACTACCTCATGCAAGCCAAGAAGAAGCTGACAGACAAGTAGCAGACTTATTAGAACAAGACATAATCCAGCACTCCAATTCACCATGGAGCAGCCCCGTGTTAATAGTACCTAAGAAATTAGACGCAACCGGAAAGAGAAAGTACAGAATGGTAATAGACTATAGAAAGTTAAATGAAAAAACGGTAGATGACAAATATCCACTACCACATATAACCGAAATTTTAGACAAATTAGGCAAATGCCAATATTTTTCAACATTAGACCTAGCATCAAGATACCATCAGGTAGCGATGGAAGAAAAGGATATATCAAAAACAGCCTTAACCACACCTAGAGGACATTACGAGTACAAACGAATGCCATTTGGATTAAAGAACGCACCCGCTACTTTCCAGAGAGTCATGGACAATATATTACGAGGAATACACAATGAAAAATGCCTTGTATACCTTGACGACATCATAGTTTATTCCACATCATTGGTAGAACACATAGAAAGATTGAGAGAAGTATTTGAAAGACTTAGACAAGCACATTTCAAAGTACAATTAGACAAAAGCGAATTTTTACAAAAAAAAAGTATCATTTTTAGGACATGTAACAACACCCCAAGGAGTAATGCCAAATCCCGACAAAACAAATGCAGTTCTAAATTACCCATTACCAAAAACAACCAAAGAAATTAAAGGATTTCTAGGACTTAGTGGTTACTACCGCAAATTCATTTAAGGTTACGCTCAGATAACCAAACCTCTGACAAATTGTTTAAAAAAGGGAAACAAAATTGAACACACCCCGAAATTCATTAAAGCTGTAGACAAAATTAAAAACATATTAACAAATCACCCTGTATTAGAATACCCAGACTTTTCAAAACCATTTATACTGACGACAGACGCATCGAATGTAGCATTAGGCGCAGTATTGAGCCAAGGAAAAGTAGGTAGCGATAAACCCATCAGCTACGCATCCAGAACCCTAAATGAAACCGAACAGAAATATAGTACCATAGAAAAGGAATTATTAGCCATAATTTGGGCAACGAAATATTTTAGACCTAACTTATATGGAAGAAAGTTTTACATATACACCGATCATAGACCATTAGTATGGCTATGCAAACTGAAAGAACCGAATTCAAAATTACAACGATGGCGAATCAGACTCGAAGAGTACGATTACGAAATTATATACAAAAAAGGAATTTATAACAACAACGCAGACGCTTTAAGTAGAATCCAGCTCAATGCATTAGAAACGGAATCCATTATAGGAAACATAGACGAAGCAGAAATAAGGGAAGATCCAGACGAGATCGATACGATACATTCGACACAAAACGAAGAACCTAAAAACGCGATTAAAATTTTAAACGAAGCAATCGGTATGAAACCCAATCAATTTATAATTACCGAAGTTTTAAATAACCCCAATCCCGTAAAATATACAAAAGTAGATACAAAAAGATATACCAAATTCAAATAACTAAAGATGACAATGAGGAACAAATAATTAAAATTCTAAAAGAATACACCCCCGAGAAAAAACGGTTTTATTTTTATTTCAACACCGAACATTTATACCAAAGATTTTCATAATTATACGTTAAACTATTCAATAACTCTGGCCCTGAGCTCATCAGATGTACTAGAAAATTAATAACATTAGACGACCCTGACGAAATAAACGATGTAATTAGGAATCAACACGAAGGAAAAACCAACCATCGTGGAATTAACGAAACAATAAAGCAACTTGTAAGACGTTATTATTTTAAAGACATGAAGGAATTGACCACAGATTTCATTAACCAATGTGAATTATGTGACAAAGCGAAATACGATAGGAAACCCCCAAAGATACCCTTAATGTTAACCAAAACACCCGACAAACCATTTCAAAACTACATGCCGATACTCTAGTAGTAGAAGCACAAAACTATCTAGCAATTGTAGACGCATTCACAAAAATAGGCCAAGCAATACCAATCACATCCAAAAATAGCATTGACGTGACCCAAGGATTTTTACAATATTTCACATTTTATGGAACACCCGAATCAATAACTCTAGATAATGGTAGCGAATTTAAAAATGAGACAATACAAAACACTTTAGAACTTCACAAAATAAAAATTCATTTCATAACGGAAAACCACCCTGAATCAAACGGACTAATTGAACGACTACATTTAACCCTGTTAGAACAAATTCGATTATTAAGTATAAATTATAAAAAGGAACATATAACCAATTTAATGTCATACGCACTAATCGCCTATAATAATACAATTCACTCATCGACAAGTTTTACACCCTTAGAATTAACATTAGGACATTCAGATTCACGAAATTCCTATGACATACATTACAACAAGGAAGTATATCAACAATATGCGAAAGACCACAAAGAAAAACTAAAAATAACTTACGACAAGGTAAAAGATAAATTAGATAACGATAAGGAACGTATCACCACAACCCGAAACAAAAATACCGACGCAAATAAATTTTCAATAGGACAAACCGTGTATGAGAAGAACTTTCAAAGCAAGCGACATAAAACGGCACCCAGAAATTTAGGACCATTTAAAATTAAGAAAATATCAGATAAAAATATAGCAGTAGTAGACAACGGTAAAATAACAAAGTACATTCATTTGAAAAACCTAAGACACCCTGTCATTTCAGATGGACAATCATCACCCTTACCGTCAACCTCCACCCAGGTAGAACGGACAACCAATAATAATAAAAGAAAATATATAACAACCCCGGTATACTACCAATTAAATTAGGCAGTATGCAAAACCCAATTAACATTTGCCAAATTAAATACCCTACACTCTAGTATTATTGAACCAACCGATTTATTAAAAGAATTAATAAAAATTAGATCACTTATAATTAACAGTAAATTACCTTTTGATGTAACAGAGACAAACATTCTAATATTTGAAAAGATAGCGATAGTAAAAGGCTACATTAAGAATAAAGAAATAATATTTTTAATAGAAATCCCGATAGTAGAAAGTAATAATTATAATTATTATCATTTATTTGCTTTTCCAACAAAAGTTACTAGCACATACCAAGTAATCATACCCAAAACCAAATTCCTATCCCTAAATGAACTGAGATATGGTTATACAAACGAAAAATGTAGTGAAGTAACACCAAACCAATAAAGAAACGATAAGTATACCCTTAGAAATAATGAATTTTAAATGAAATTGAATAATTAATTTTATGTATTTAAAAATTAAGTAAAACCTTAATTTTTCATTTACGGTGGGAGAAGTTATGTATCCCCCAATTATCTATATATGTATTGAATATATTGAATCTAATAGGAATTATTAGAAATTGTTAAATAAAGTATAAGTTCATTGCAACATTGTAATACAAGGATAACCCAGAGAGGTTATCGACAGTTCATGTGAACGGACATGCAACTTTGCATCCAAGAGGGCAGTGATACTGCAGGCGGCAGGTCACAGGCGGTCAACATACCGCAATTACTTAGAAATAAGATTGATACATTGTAACAAAGTGTAAAGCAGACATGAGATCTGCAAGTTCCCACAGCCGTGTGAGGGGCAGGTTATTATAAAAAGCCCGGGAGCTCAAGGCCCGGCAGTCAGTCTTCAAACTCCATACTTCGTTGTTCAAGCTACTCAATTAAGGCAGTCAGTCTGAGTATTACAACTTTTGCATTGTTGTCTACCTAGACTACTCGCCATAGTACAATTATTATATTTTTTGGTTAAAGTTATTATGTTACTAGTTATTCAAAATTTCATTGTAATTTCTGTTTCAAGTTAAATTAAATTTGTTAAGAGTTTGGAATTGTTTTTAAAAACACCGCTCCAAAGGCCCGAACCTTAACTCGCGTCATTTTAGTAATGCAGTAAACAATCAAATATGACGGTCGTTAATGACAATTACTTATTTATCGAATTAAATGCAAGGTTACTAATTTTTTGAAACTTTATATTAAATTTACTGAATCTTTAAGAAATTTATAAGTGATTTATTTAATTTTTACACCATTTTTCAAATTGACCAAAACGGTTTTTCTGGCAGAAATTTGTTGTTTTTGATTTCAAAAACAATTTATATTCTCAAAATGAAATTAAACAACATCAGTATTACGTTAAATAGTATATTACATACTAAGGGACGTAAGTAGGATTTATGGTGACGAGACGGCGAGGCACTGTAAATTCTATACGTCTCGCGGTATTTATATTATTTCTTTTCCCTACCTCCAAATTCTAGATCATTAAAAAAGCCCTTAAATTAAGTTTAAAATTCAAATAAGAATAGAGAATTATTTAATGCAGGCTTAGACCTGTAACCATGAATTTGTAACGATTTGGATGACAATCAGTTATGTCCATAGATAAAACCACACATTAGATGGGTAACATTTATGGCCGTGATTTTATCACTGATTTAGTTTATACTACGCCCGCGAGATGGTACGTGTAATTTGTAATGCAGGAAACTGTCGGACGTTAAATGACATTTCTAGTTAAAACTTTTTGTCTATGGTGACATTTGTAGGTATTGTTTAATTATTGTTATTTGTTGAACATTCATTCTGAATATTTAGTGTTTTTATTTGCAGATTAATTTATTGTGTTTCGCGTTTATTGACTTAATTTTTGTATTTAAAATGGATAACTTCAGTGCAGGTTGGATTAATCTATAGGAACAATGATTTTCTTGTACTGTGTGCCTTTATGTTGTAAAAAACTCTGAAACAAAAATGCACCGGTTTCCTACTGATGACATCGTAAGTTTTGTGAAATAATTAAATACAGTATTGCCCAAAATAAACAGTACTGAAACTAAGTTGGCGGTGTTTTTATGCGTGCGCTGTCACACTCAAGTTAGCTAGTATAGACCTGTCAAGTAAACCTCAAACAAGTAATTAGTAGGGCCTAATTGTTAAAAATGGTGTTAAGTACAGAGGAGAAAGTGTTTCTGGTAGAGCATTATTTTCGTTCATACGGAATCGGCCGACGTAATGGTGCAAGTTTGCTATACGTGTCTGATCAATTCACACAAAGGTTTAATAAACGTTCTCCAAGTAATGCTGTAATTTTGAAGGTTATTGAAAAGTTTAGAAATACAGGTAGTGTATTGTGCCAACGAAAAGGAAACTCAGGGGCGTCCCAGGACAGTTAACAACAACAATAACCATGAACGTGTTTTTGAGCAAATCTTAGAAAATCCGAAAGTCAGCCAGGCAAGGACAGCGTTACAACTTGATTTAAAAGAACTTCCTTTCAAAGAATCCTGAAGGAGCTGGGTACATTTTCGTATGTGATTCAGGTACATCAACAACTACATCCTCGGATTATCGCAGTAGAGTGGAATATTGCGCCAGAATTCTCGCGTTACAGTATGAAAATCCTGAATTTTTGAAAATGTTTGGTTTTCAGACGAAGCACATTTTCACTTGTCAGGCTATGTGAATCGTCGCACAAATCGATTTCTGGGCTTTGCCAGACCCGATGAGGTTCAAGAGGTTCCTTTACATAGTGAAAAAGTGAGTGTCTGGTGTGCTGTTTCCGGACACGGAATCATTGGTCCGTACTTTATCGAAGAGAATGGTAGGCAAGTCACACTTAATCAACAGAGGTACAGACAAATTTTAACACGATTTATCCCTGATCTACGTCAATTCTGTCGTGCACGTAACTTGGCATTTCGAAACCAATTTTTTCAGCAGGACGGGGCAACTTGCCATACTGCTGCCGCAATTCGTCAATTTCTTCAAGAACATTTTCCAAGCAAATTCATATCACGATTTACTGACTTCCCTTATCCTTCACATTCTCCAGACCTCACACCTCTAGACGCATACATTTGGGGCATGGCTAAAAATGCCGTTTTCAAACGGGCACCACAAACCATCGATGAATTAAAGGATGCCGTTAGAGTCTTCTTCGCAGCCCTGAGACAACCCTTATTCAATAACATGACCAGAAACTTAGAACATCGTTATGAAGTCTGTCTCGAACGAGGAGGTGCACATTTAGAACATATAATAAAGTGTCAATAATATGTATTTTTTAAATATACAAAACAATTACAATTTCAGTACTGTTTATTTCGGGCAATACTGTATAATTGTAAAATTCCTATACAGCTTCTGTGTATTGTGAGATTATTGTAATGATGTTACTGAATATAATTAAGTAATAAAGACTTGAAATGTTGTTATAAAATTATAGAAACCCTTCCAAATTAAATCTATATGTATACCCAAAATATTGAAGTATGACCATTGTTCATGTTCATAGTTACTTTTTCTTGAGAAAATAGTATTTATCCAACGTTTTGATTTCTGAAAACATCTGATAAATGATATTTTCTTTGCACGTGGTTCTTTATTTCAAGAAAAAGGAATCCATGGTAGAAGCTACATAATTTAATATTACCGCCACAATAGTCGTTTAGACTACGCCCGCTAGAGGTCGCGCCGAACTTTATAAGAAGTTAGTATTAGGCCGTTGCCCATCTATTGTGGGTGGGTGTTTATCTATGCTTATGTCCTAAGGGAAGTAAGTAAAAATTTACGTCCCGCTTCACAACCATTCTAGTAAATGTAACTTACGGAAGGTCGTCTCAGTGACGTAAGTGTCACTTAAGGCCTAAGGTGGGGAAAAAGAAAATTATCACCAAAAAGTGTTATACAGAGGGGTGTACCTTTTGGCGTAGGACTTTTTCCAGTTACGCGCCTTTTTTTCAAAATACAAAATGTTTCCAATATTTTAAGATGTACTTTCTTTTGTAAAGTTGTAAAGGTGCTATCAGTCCAAGTGTTCAATCCAAATAGCTTTATAAATTCTTTTTGTCAGCAAATCTTTCTTGTATACTCATGACGTTCTTTCTGCAGTCTTACCTTCAAGTTTCATCTATATTTAACATATCTTGGAGCTTTTTGAAACTAAGGAATCCGATTAGAGATTTTGATAAATAGGGTAACAATTAATTTGGAAACCAAGACCCGTTATTTTATGAACAAAATATATCCCTGGCTTATCGATAAGTAATGTTATGAAATAATTCGTAATTTCTAGCCAGCTTAACTCGTCAGACTATGTAAAATTAAGATAATTGCAATGTGAATAAATATTTCCAACTGTATTTACACAGAAATCCTAAAAGTATGATATGGGTTAATCACTTAATTTTAAGGTGATAAGCTGTTACTATCGGTTTGTATTAAAGATAAAAAGTATGAAAATTTGATCATTTGTTGAAATCTTTTGTGTAAATTTTGTAGTGTCGGCCATACACAAAGGACTTAACGTGTGGTTTGTGCTCTTGACTTTTCGAACTACGGACTTCACTATGTTACGATCGATGTCCAATAATAGGTTTTATTATCCACAAGGTAAGTTTTTGACTGATAGTGTAGTAGTCTGTGCATGGAAAGTAACGACGATTCATGCTTTGTTACATAACTTTTAATTTGGCTGAAGCAAAATACCATTTGTTTTATAAATTGTTTGCAAACATCGAAAAATGTTATTGTTGTTTAACCAACTCTTAATTGTACGACTAGAGACAGTATCAGTGAGTGGCGCCTTATATGTGAAGGATGCATTACATCATAAGCATTCTCTTACTAAATTTTGTCGAAAGGTACATAGAACTTTGAAGATTCTTACTGAAGTTTTTTGCAAAATAAAAATTATAGTGTTGGTTTACTATTAGATTTGAAGTTGCCATCGTCTGAATATTTAGATGCATAGCATAGAATTCGTTCAACTTATGAATTTTCTCTATAGAAAAGTAGAATACCTAAGAACTTATATATAAATAAAAGTAGGTAGGTACATACGCACTGCAACTATGTATTTTAACATTCGCATTTATTAAACGGTCCAAGTTGGGATTCCAATCAGAGGCAACAAGTTTTTGTTGAAGAATACATGGACGCATGCACGATGGTCCACACTTCACATGCACGCCCGCATGCAAGAACGCGCGCAAGCACGTACGCACGCTTGCACGCTCACGTACACACGTATATACACGCCGAAAGTTAGGAGTAGTGCTCTATAATTATTCTTGCTAATAACAGTCAGTGCTAACCTGGTTTAAATAATTTCGTGTAAACGAAAGTTTGTGAAATTGTTGCACATAAACTTTCTAGGATTAAGAGTGCTCCACATGGGGTCCAGCGGATCCCTCAAAAATTGAGATAGCCTTGCACTTGGACAGGGCAGCTTTGAAAGTGAAGAAATCACTGATTGTACTTCGGAACAAACTTGATTTTTACGTCACGCGTGAGCATAAGAGTGGTCGTGGGATGAGACTATAAAAGCAAAGATAGGGGAGGGGGCACCACTGCATCAAAGAATACTTACCAAATAAACCTAAATGGTAAGATGCAGTAATTTTTAGGTTAACACGAACCTCAACAGCAATAAGTACCCTAGTTAAATGTGAAACATAAAAATACTTACAAGAAAAATCAATAACTGAGGTCACCGTTTGTGCCCCATAAAATACATAAAATAATATCCAAGTAATAGTATGTAGGAACCATTCAAATAAACTTACTTTGTTGTGAGGAATTCTTATGGGTATTATAATTGAAATTTTCAAAAAACAACTGAATTTAAAGAAATTTACGTTGTACTTCAATGACCTTCACTAATTCTCAAGTACACTATTTATTTTTAAACCTTTAGCAATACAAAGAAATATGGCCAAGTTTGGATTTATAATGAATTTTTAAGGTTGTTTTTAAATGATTTTTCAATAAGAGCGAGAGATAGAGTTTGGGACTTTTGAGCGACTTTTTAAAAAGTATTTTCTAAAACTCTTCTATCGATTTTTATTTATACAGATTTACAAGTTGAACTTTCAATTACAAGTACATTATATTCATTAACGTATTGAGATCAAAATTATTCTAAGTTGATATTCATTGATTTAAATGAACAAAAATTAGGATGAGTAGCTGAACAACCAACAAGGTTAAAGTTGTGAAGCTCAAGACTGACCGTCCATCTTGGGCTTTCGAGGATATTTATGTTGTTCCCGCCCCTCACATTGCTTGTGGAATTGCAGAGCTCATGGCTGCTTATTTCTTTATTCATTTATACAATACAAAGTAACAACCTTAATTCTAATAATTGCAATCTTATTGTCTCCTGTGACCTGCACCTGCAGTGTCATATTACGCCTGGAATACAATGTATTTACATCCGTTCTCATGTCTGGTTTGTCTTGGTTAATTTACGTTTTGATTAAACCTTGGTGTAACTGTGAGTTTTGTAAAGTTTGAATTAAATGTTTGCTTTGGAAATTGTTTAAATTGATTATGGAAATTTGCGCCATTAAAATTTGGGTTGTTAATTCGTGGTTGATTCATTAATGCGTTAAATGGTGTAAATTTCGGTTGTGTGGTTATTTGTCTCGCGCCTTGTATTGTTTTCATTGGTGAGTAGTTTTTATTTGCATTAGGGTTATATATTCTATTTCTGTAATACATAACGTTTTTCACCTCTACTATCATGTTCATCACTTCTTCTAAGTTTTGGGGACGTTGGAATCTTATTGTGTCTGATAACCGTTCAGGTAATGCGTTTATATATGTGTCTAGTACCATTTCGTCGTACATTTTCGTTTTCAATAAACGGATATTTTGATAGGATTCTTCGATTTTCAGTTTCGTTAAGATTAAGCTTCTTACATCTTGGCATCTCATACCGAATTGGTAAGGTGATTGATTGGGTTCCATCCGGGGGTTTATTAAATCTCGAATAAGACATTTAATGTTTCTCTGGTCGCCGAAATACGCTATAAGTAGTCGTTTGAAGTCCTTCCATCGCTCAAGGTCATCGCGACTTGCAATTAATGTTGAAGCTCTGCCTGTTAATTTACTGAGAATCAGGCGTAGAAGCATGACATTGCGGTCATCGTCACCTTTATAGAAAGATTTTTTAAATGTCTCGCAAGCAGTGGTAAAGATGCCTAAAATTGCTGAATTCCCGTAGTATACGGGGATTGAGTCGAGATACAACCGCATATTCTCCATGTTATAAATTTAATTCTATAATTATTTTTCAGCCCAGTTTGTATTACGATTAAATTAAAGTTGATATCTAGTTATTTAAAGAATTACTTATCTTTTACGCATGCAATTACACAGTGTTATAATTATTCGATGAATTCTGCTGAGCAATTGCCTCATCAGTTGCATTAAACGTGTAATTATAACCTTTGTGAGATTGTAAAGTGCTATTAATCGAGTTTCACGTTTTCTAAATAATTTTAGTAATGGTTTCCTGCAATAAATTGTATAAGTATTGCGTTATAATTTTGCACGCTTTGTTTCCAACTTGTGCTGAGTAATTCGTTTCACTAATAAATAAATTGTACATAGACTCGCGTTATAAATATATCTTGTTATAACTAATTTCTTCAGACTTTTGCTGACTGAATTCTTTCATTCATAAGTTGCTATAGAATGTGATAATAATAAATGGTGCAAAAAATGCATATAAAAAATCTTTTTGTTGCTTACTAGCTAATATCAAATATTAAAAAAAATGGTTAGGATAAATGAACTTACATAATTTTCATTGCCAGTTTTATCTGTTTCCTTTCTTTGGGCTTGGTCGATTTTGTACTTTGTCCAAAATTTGTTGTTTGTTCTTCCAGATTAAGAATTTATATTCCAGAGCACCAGTTCCTCGAATTTGGATCTCCTAGTGCCCTTCTGGATCTTACCGCCTGCGCCAGATAGATTTTGGGCCTTTTTGAGCGATCTTTTAAAAAGTATCTTCAAAAACTCTTCTATCGATTTTTATTTATACAGATTTACAAGTTGAACTTTCAATTACAAGTACACTATATTCATTAATTTATTGAGATCAAAATTATTCTAAGTTGATATTCACTGAAATAAATGTATAAAAATTAGGATGAGTAGCTGAACAACCAACAAGGTTAAAGTTGTGAAGCTTAAGACTGACTGGCCATCTTGGGCTTTCGTGGGTGTTTATGTTGTCCCTGCCCCTCACATTGTTTGTGGGAATTGCAAAGTTTATGGCTGCTTATTTCTTTATTCATTTATGCAATACAAAATAACAATCTTAATTCTAATAATTGCAATCTTATTGTCTCCAGTGACCTGCACCTGCAGTGTCATATTACGCCTGGAATACAATGAATTCACATCCGTTCTCATGTCTGGTTTATGAACTTCCATTAACCTTTTATTACTTGTTCTTTAATTAATTATACAATGCAACAATTTAACTTCAAATTTAATAATTACCTTTGATTACGTATATATCCTAATTTGGGGGATATGTAACTCGGGTCGATGTTGGTATGGAATAAAACCAGCTGTGTGTGAGGTATTAACGAAATTCCTTTTTTTATTTGAAAGACCCATGTATTCCATTATATGGAATATCACATCGTTCAAATGTGCACAGCGGCTTCTCACGGTGGCACGGACCCGAGTGATATAATTTTCAATGACTCTGATGCACAGATCCGGCTGAATTTGAGCAATGACTTTGGTTATGTTAAATTTAAGGGCATCGGTAGATTGCGGCTTATGACCTGCGACTTGAGAAAACCCCACAAGAAAAAGTTTTGCGTGCTCAAATCGCACGATTTCGCTGACCAATTCACGTCATCTCTGCGTGAGATAATCATGCTTTCAAAGCGCTTACGCAAAATATTTATTGTGGCGTCCGTTGTATGGCACCTAGTGCCGTTCTGCTGGAACCACATGTCGTTTACGTCCATATCGATCAATTTGGGCCACAGTAAATCGTTTATCAGCATTCTATAGCGCTCGCCGTTGACAGTGATAGCCTTACCAACGTCGTTTTAAAAAAAATACGAACCAATGACGCCGTCGGCTCAAAATCCGCACTAAACAGTAACTTTTTGTGGGTGTATTGTCACCTGGTGAGCCTCCTGAGGGTTAGCGTCGTCCCATATACGGCAATTGTGCTTGTTAACATAGTCATTCATCTAAAAATGCACCTCACCGCTAAAGATGATTTTCCGGTAAAATTGGTGTCCTCTTCTAGATGTTCCGAATCCCTGTCATCGAACAAACGGCGTTGTCTATGGTCATCAACTTTGAGCTCCTAGATCAATTGGATCATGTACAAGTGTAGGTCCAAGTTTCGACGCAATCCAAGTTTCGATCGCAAAAGACCAAGTTCTTGTGCCAAGTTGACAGTTCTCCTGCAGACTTTCGTGGACCGCGGAGATGTTCTCGGGCGATCCCTTTGACGTACGGGTGTTAGACAATTGTTTACAGAGTCAGTCGTCTCAAATTTAGCCACCAAACGTTACAAAATAGACTTTGATCGGCCACCGCGTCTACCGTAAAATGGGTGCAATGCGCTTAATGTTTGCACTAACGAACACTAATTTTGATAATAAAGTTTCATCATTTGGACGTGCTGCTCAATCGTGTAACCTGCCACAGTGATTTGGCATTTGTAACTGATAAATAATCAACAAATTAGTCAGACGTCAAAAAAATAAAATTTCCACAGCACGCTGCCAACATCGGCCCGCTCTTACTGAAAAACCTTTTTCTTATCGTAATATATGTACACTAAACGAAAAACGCTTTACTTAAGTTTGTCTTTACTCAAAATATATCAAAAATAATTTATAATTAATCAAAGTTAATGAATTTTCTAATTCATAGATCTGGTAATTAGAGTACATAAAATATGGCACAAGTGTGCATGTTATTTATTTCAAAACTACTATGTTACCTTTATAAATACAGCCTTAAGTTGTCAACAAGTCAAAAATATAACAATTTCCATCTGTATTGAAATTTGTTTCAATAAAATTCTTAATATTTTGGTTTTAACACAATAGCTTATTTAAACACCAGTAATATATATATATATATATATATATATATATATATATATATATATATTGCTACGAACCTACTACAGGAACTATCGTGCCCCGACGTTGGGCCGCATATTAATTATGCTATGTACTAACTGTATTTATCGATCTGCAGGCTTGGGCAGCCATATAAATTTATGCTATGAATTAACTGGAACTATCATTCGCCGACTTTGGGCTGTCCAATAAATACTTGATTTGATAACGCCGTACTCGGTATCAATGGCGTATTCTTGCTTGACTCCGCCTCTCTGTGTTTATCTCAATCAAGTTACACTCCCACTAAGGTTATTATTCTGCCTCGACTAGCTTTTATTTTGAATTATAAAATGAAGTTAATTCAATTCCATATAATGAAAACAAATATTATGTACAGGTTTTGAAAATTAATAAAATACACTTTTCAATCAATCAATATTATGTCATATTTATCTCAAAAATCATATGTTTTACTATCAATCTAAAGTCACCAAAAACTATTCTTTTTATCAAAAAAAGACTGGAACGTTCAAAACCCCTTTATTATATTACGTACTTTCAACGTATGCAAAAGTTCGTTGCTGACTCTGTTACATTATTTTATATTAATTAATCAATTCAATATTCAAATTCAAATAAAAAAATATGTCTTAAAACTAAAAGATCTAACCTGGTCTGTGTGCTTCTTTATTTCCTTCTTGCAACCGAAATTATCGACGCATCCATTATCAACTAACATCAATTAGAATTCTCCATGCATTATTATACCATCCATCGTATTCGAAATTATTCTCCACCAATTCGGAATTATTATATACCCATTTGAAATATTATCTATCCACACGCTTGAATTATTACTTTTGAATTATTGTCATCACCCTCTGGATTATTGTTGTCAGACTTAGATTTATTGTTGTTCAACTTAGATTATTATACTCCCATTTAGAATTATTTTACACCAGCCTCAAAATCATGCACCCTTTAGATCGTTAATATCACTTAGATTTATTACATCTCCCTCAAATTATTGTCGTCAAACTTAGAATGTTATCGTCCCTCTCTGGAGCCCTATTATTATTATATTTTAGTTTAAATAAATTCCCCAAAATCTACTTACGTTCATCGGCAATATAAATTTTCATATTCGTAGCACTATCTGTCATTAAATACTTTTACTCTCAAAATATTATTACTTACGCGTTACTCTTCAATTCATAGTGACACAGCTTGGCCTTGTTGAGTTGAAAACTGACCTCCGTTATCATTCTCGCTGTTAATATATGGTTGATCTCCCACTTCGTATGTGGGTTTGGCTTACAAGCCCGTCGCTAATCTTAACCAATAAGGTCTCTCTATTTTCTACACTTAAAGTGGTTTTCTGATGTAACATTCTCGGCCTTTCGAGTAATTGTTGTTTGCTTACATATGCCTTGTTATCAGACCATGCGGTGTTTTGGGGAAATAATCGCGTTTCCATATTATACACAAATACCTGATGCAATTCGAATTTCAATTTTCAAGTATGTTTATTTCTTTACGCATTTTTAATTACCTTTACTATTAAAAATTGTTAATTGTTTGTACGCACTTACACTACGCTTCTTTAAGTTTTATCTCTTATCTCCGTATTATCATAAATAATTAGAATTCTTTTTGAATGCGTGTTTAATTGCATGAACTATGCTCACTTCTAAATACGCGTGCTTCCACTGAAAAATATAGTTATTTGCTTTACTTAAATTTACTGAAACTCTATATACCGGGTGTTAAACATTTACTATTTACCTAATGCATGAATTACTTATTTCTATGCTAACTATGCGTCTTATTGTTACTATTTGCGTCGCTTAAAACTACTTATACTCTATATAAAGGGTGTTAACTGCTTACTATTTACAAACTATCCCAATTACTCAATTTTCTCCTAAATAAGTGCAGTTTTCTGCTTCCTATTGTGATTTCTGATTACTACATGACCATTGCTATAAAATACACCCTTAAACAACCCCTTATCACAGCATTATATATATATATGTATGTATATATAAATCTGAAGTCTCTAAAATACTAATTCGAGCCCCCTTCAGGAGTCATTTATTACTGCGAAATCTCAACTCCCACGATTTGGGAGTCATTTATTACTGCGAATTCTGCGGTCGCGAAAATACAAAATATTAAAAACCTTCGATGCTGCTTATACTCCTAACAAAAACTTAAAAATATCTCTGCTTTGCAACTAAGTATGCCACGGCTACCCAGCTGCTTTTCTGTAAATCAAACTAACTACTAAAAAAATTCTGCTATGGTAAATCGCCTAAGTCTATTAATATATTCATAGAAAAACACGCCGATATCAACATAAAACTCCTCGTTCATTAATTAATTATACATTGTGTAGATCCTCTTTGTAAAAATAACACATTTCATAATACATTTTGAAAGCAATAATTACCCAAATAAATATTTACAATTATATTATCTTAGAAAGTAACAGGGCTTTACCACCTTCTTTACTTTAACTCCGGCTTAGTACGAGCTCATAATAAACCCTAATCCTACGTGCCAAACTTTGCACATCAATCTCCCGAAAATACCCTTTTACCTTGTACATACCAATATTGTTCATATCATAAATCATTTCTAAACCTAAATTTTCACATAAAAATACAGTGCAATAATGCAACAAAAAAAGTTCATTCCATAACTCTGCCCAAGTTTATCTTTTTAGTTTATAACATTATACTCACAATACATAAAACATCTGTTTACATACAAATGCAAAAAGAAACAACAGTTACCTGGATTCCATCACTGCTCCCAGGACTGCCATCAAACCATCAACGACTGCTACTTACAGGAATACCCAATCTGGATTGCAATCACTACGACTGCTAACTGCAACCATATCATCAAAGGGTTATCTCGTTTTCCACCTCCATACTGCATTCAGACTTCCAAACCTCTTCTATAATGTGTAGATAATCAACCAATTCAACTAAACACTAAGTTTTTCTCTATTCTCAATTTTATATTTTTAGTGCAAATTATATGTAACGGTTTTACTTACATAAACATAACTTTTATGCAATAAACGTATTAATACTTGGAGCTTTCAGCTGATGGTAAACTACTAGTGTAAGGCTAAAGAGACATACGCTTGCTGGAAATTTAGAGAACTTCACCGCCATTCGTTTGGGTTTATATCCTCTTTCTCACCCCACAAAAGCCTGTCAATACGAACACTTACTTCTAAGTAAAACTTTTAACTGTCCACGATTCTTAAAATTTCACTAGCTAACGTACACAAACAACCCCAACAGACATCAAAATCCTAGAAATATTCTCGTAATTTCTGTAACCGACACGATTTTACCAAAATGTTTTCTTGAAAATCACCCTAACGTTCACAACCTACACTCTCACTCGACCTGTTTCCCTGTCTTCAAAATCTCTTTCACCGATCACGTTGTGTATATTTAAGTCCCAACTGACCAGGTTAACATTTAATACGCCCCTAATGCAACAAGTGTAGTGTCTCTCTCACTTCAACCTACACGCCAAAGCATCTAACTTTTACCACATCTATCTTCCTCGTTGTAAACGAACGTTAAGCGTTCAATCTACACCTATCTTATTTGTACCCGTTTTCATCTAATACTCCCTCTTTGTTTTCTGGTTTACAGGAGTGACTACAAAAAAACTCTACAAAATGTGCATTGTCTTCTCACGTTTCTGCAACCAAACATACATCTCTGTTGGATGACACCATCATTCTAGACAACGAAACCAATTATAAAACTCGGCTATTTATTGAGTCTTTTTACATTAATAGAGAAAATAATCCTATTAATAATAAGATGGATGTAGATAAAGTTCACAATCTCTACTCAGTTTATATAGTAATAATATTTTCAAAAAACCTTAAAATATTACCTTTCATGTTAGGTAACTGATGCCATTTTTGGTTGCGCGTGCGCGTGTGTATTTGCTGTGTAGAAAGCGTGTTGGACTGCTTTATTCACCCTTACGACAGGCAGGTCGTACTGTGGAGCTATTTTGATCCGAACTCATCGTAACTAAGACACAATAAATCAAAATCAACTACAGTACCCACAGAAATCAACAAAATAAACTGCAGTATACGTGAAGTATACTATAACAAGACGATATAAATCCGTAACGAAGCAGCCAAGAAGTAAAAATACGGATAGCATTAAAAATAAGGCGCTAGTGTTTTCAACTTTTCCTAGTGGGGAAACTAAAATTACCAGAGAAAACAAGGCTAAATTAAAAATGCTAGAAGAAAAAAATATTGGCAAAAATCAAAACGGGTATAACGTAAGGGCGACAAATGTTATTGAAAAATTGAGAGTCGCGTTGGACGCCAGATTTAAGCGAGTCAGGAAGAAAAGAATGAAGTCGGTAATTGCCGAGTTCTGGCAACAAGTGAAGAGAAAGAAAGAAACAGATTGCTGCGCTAATACAGTAGAGGAAGGGAGAGGTCCTAACGAACGAAACAAAGAATACACAACCCAATTCGTCCCGAGGAAATTCTGACAGAAGACAGAACACCAATCTGTTCAATACAATAAAATACAACACTCAATTAATAACACAGAGAAATAAACCGAAAAATTATGGGGTTTTTGCAGCATTTTTACCTATATTTACATACCGTATAGCTATACCCGTAATGTATATCAATAAAAAACAACACATAAATATAAATAGAAATATTGCATGTAAAGATAAATATAATTAGTATCTTACCTACTTACTTTCAACGCTGACAATGACGGATTCGGTCAAAATAGGATCTACTAAAACTTAAGAGACCAAATACATATTTACAATAGTGTCTTTAGGCGCAATCAACATCCATGGTTAATCAAATACCACAGCTGATGGATAATCATCAAGTCTATATGAAATTTCGAAATCAATTCACTCGGTTATCGATCAATGTAAAAACAGTATCACAGAAAACCTACTCCAATATCCTTATTCTAATAATAACAGTATTAATATACAAAATGATTTACCCATCTTAATATTTATATAATGTAAGCAAAAATTAATTTAACGACAATTGAAATTTCTTTGTTAAGACTAAGTAAGCATTGGTTCAAAGAACTTAAGATTTGGGTCAAAATCCGGACTAAGAGTGGGAGTAAAAGATCAAGGCTGAAACATTAACATTTTTATTAAAAACATCACTCTTCAATTACGGAAGTACGAAAGAAGATGTTTCTACAAACCGTGCTGCATTGAACTCATTTTTACACTAAAATGGGTTTAAAGGCACAACAGATGATTACGTTTTCGTTTCTTTCTCAAGCACTTGGTCTGATGTTATTTCAAATCCTAGCTCAAAGTGTCACCATAAATGTTTGGTTATAAAACATAAATTTAACTTTCTACATAAATTTCTTCAAACAAGTACCTGAACACTATTTTATCGTTAATTCAAAATGCATCCTACGTAAGTTTATTTTTTTTCTCCACATGCTGGTATAAAATCCTGTTAATTAATATTTTATTTCCTGAAGTAGCAACGAATTCTACAAGCTGATATTTGTTTGGTAAGAAGACTTCTCTGTTCCACATTAGAATCCTCTGTTACTTAAATAATAGAAAGTAAAATGGGGTAACACTTGTTACCGATCAGTTGTCCATAAAATTATAACTCAGGTAATCGAACAATATTTAGTTAACCTTATAAATATTTGAAAAAGGTTGAATGACAAGTTTAAACAATGTATGACAAATATTTTACGAAAATTTTCATCAAGTATTACGAGGGTAAGGTGAAAAGTTCTCGACCTGACACAGAGATGACGTTCCAATCAGCAAAAATTTGTGCTTCCCGCCTGCGTGCACATGTCATTAGTTCGGATGACAAGTTTCAACTTACTATCTCAAGTAGTTTGTTTACACGAATTTTTTCAAGCAGACATCTTATGCGTGTTTCCTTAAGATGGATAAACTTGAATATCGTGCGGTCATAAAATTCTTTGTTTTGGACGGATTAACCTCTTAGGAAATTCATCTGAAGTTGACAAAAGTTTACGAAGATTCTGCTCATTTCCTGTCAACCGTTAAAAACTGGGTAGCTGAATTTAAACGTAGTCGCACGTTTCTCTAAAATGACCCACGTGAAGGACGACCAAAAACCGCAACCACACCGGAAACGATCGAAAAAGTGCATGATATCGTGTTGGACGATAAGCGAGTAAAAGTGAAGGAAATAGCTGCTGCTGTAGGGATATCGGACGAAAGGGCGCGCAACATCTTACACAAAGAGTTAGAGATGCAAAGCTCTGCGCAAGATGGGTGCCGCATTTGCTGATTGCCGATCAAAAGCAAATGCGAAAACGAGTTTCGTAGCAATGTTTGCCCGGTTCAATAAGGATCCGAGCGATTTTGTGCGGTGAATTGTCACTATGGATGAGACATGGGTCTACCATTACACGCCAGAAACGAAACAGCAGTTGAAGCAATGGGTGGAAGCCGTTGTTCAGTGCCAAAGAAAGCGAAGTCGATCGCATCTGCCGGAGAGGTGATGGTCAGCGTGTTTTGGGATGCTAAAGGGATCCTGTTAATAGATTACCTTGAAAAATCAGAACAGTTACAGGCCAATATTACTCCACCCTCCTTGACCAGCTGGATGCCAAAATTCGCGAGAAAAGGCCTGGTGTGAAGAAGAAAAAATCATCTTTCACCAAGACAACGCACCTGCACACAAGGGTGCGTTGGCGATGGAAAATTAACGGATTTGGGGTACGACTTGCTCGGTCATCCCCCCTATTTCCCTGATTTGGCCCCCTTAGACTTCTATCTGTTCCGAAGCTTGAAGAAATTTGTTTCTGGGAAGCGCTTCATGTCCAATGAAGAAGTTAAGAGGGCCGTAGACGAAAATTTTCACAACCTTCCAGACTCTCACTTCCAGGAAGGAATACTGATGTTGGAGAAACGCTGGACCAAGTGTGTTGAAGTTAAGGGAGATTATGTCGAAAAATAAAAACTTTTTTTACTGAAAATTGTAGTCTTTCATTGTAGGCCGAGAACTTTTCATCTTACCCTCGTACGTTTAGCTATTGGTTATTTTGTTTCGATAATTTTAGGAAGATATAATTATTTAGATTGTTATTTTTTGATATACATTTAAACAGTTCGTTGTAATTTATTATAAAGACTTAAATTTGTAGAAGTGATAACCTATACTTTAATAATTATATCACTAAGTTTGGTTGTTGTCCAACGATAAAAAATTTCCTTACATGTCAAATTATGGTTTTGTTTTATATAAAAACCAATGCTGGAGTTTATTTACAATTACATTATTTTGTCTTTTGGCTGAAACTACAAGTACAACCAAAGTAATCGGGTCGTTAGTGAGGAACCAGACTAAGACTGGTCCCCGAAAGAGGGCAGCGGCTCTTTCGGTACTTAGATTGGCAGAGACCATAGGGGTCGATATGGCAGTGTAAGACACTCTACCGTGATGTGAAAGGCGACGGGAAACCACCACATTACTTCCAAAGTACACAGCGTACCTAAATTGTAATAAAAATGATGGCATTCTCTGGGGTAACAGATTCCAGAGTTAAAATAGTCAGCAATTGGGATCTCCGGAAGGGGACTACTTCGAATGATGCGATCGGAAAGTTCAGAATAAGAGTGGGGAACATTTTGCGAGTCGGAGCGTAGAATGTTAGAAGTATGAAGCAAGTAGGTAAGCTAGAGAACCTGGAAATTGAAATGAATAGGTTAGCACTAGACATAGTAGGGATCAGCGAAGTTCGGTGGCCAGAGGCGGAAAATTTTTGGAGTGGAGACTTCAGGGTAATTCATACAGGAGCAGAAGAAAGAAATTCGGGTGTGGGGATAGCTATGCGAAAAAAGATAGGACACTGTGTAGAAAATTACTTACAAAAGAATAAAAGAGTACTCATGGTTAGATTAGAATCTAAACCGGTAAACACGGTAATACAATAAGTTACAGTGACGAAGAGGTAGAAACGATCACCAAAGATATCGAAGACACACTAAGATACGTAAAAAAGGACATAAAAATTTAATAATTACGGGGGATTTTAATGCAGTTGTAGGTAAGGGTAGGGAAGGAGCGATAGTAGGTTTATTTGGTTTAGACACGAGAAACGACAGGCGAAATAGGCTGGTAGAATTTTGCGACAAGAACAATTTAATCATCACAAACACATTATTTCAACATCATGCTAGAAGACGATATACGTGGAAGATGCCAGAAGATATAAGAAGATATCAAATAGATTACATTCTTGTTAGACCACGGTTTATGAATCAAGTAAAAGACTGTAGAAGCTACCCAGAAGCAGATATAGACGCTGATCACAACATCGTAATTATGAAGGCCGCACCTAATAAAAAATTTGAAAAAAAAGAAACGGTAAAAGGCACTTTAACGTGCATGATAACACTCACACACGGGACTTCCATTTTACCTCTCATACGAATGAGGGCGTATTTTTGTGAAAAATGCTCGCCTAACATTTTTCAAGGAGACCGTATCGGGATTTGAACCTGAGACTTTGGGTATAGTAGTCACACGCATACCAACTACGCCACGGAGCCCCCCTCACCCCTTCACATACCTTATATGTGATTTTCCAATGCTCCACTCGAAGGTACTACATTGGCCAGGAAACGGGTTTTCTTTACTTGGAAAATTTGGAATTTTGCCGAACCCTTGCTGTTCCAAGCCAGGTAGGGATCTTTAACTAGTGGCAGGACATTCGAGCACCTGCCGCAAACGAATTCCAAACACATCCGATTACCTTGAGTTCACATTCCACAAAAAACAAAGTTGGCTATCACTTACGCATTCTTTAATATAAGTGCTGTTCCCGGGATTGCGCCCACAAATTACCCAAAAACCCTCTACGCACTCAATCCCAGACCCACCAGTTTTAGATCAATAAAGCCCCCTGGATAGGTGTGCACCCCTCGATGGCAATACCTCCCTTGAGCAACTTTAGCTTGAAAAGCACGCAAACCTTTTCATAGAACCAAAATCACCCCTTCACATACCACTGAATCTCGGTGAAATAGGGTATATAATTAGAAAACAATAGAAGAGGAACTGAGCTATATGTACGCTGTGTGGAAATTTCTGGGCACTGTGTAGGTTAGCTCAGAATATAAATAAGTGGAGGTACGAGTTCAACCAGTTTTGTGACGGAAAACGTAATGACGAAAAAATAAGCGCAGATAAATCTAATGATTATTATACACAACTTCAGGTGTTGGTTGTGAAATATCTGCAACTAATGTTGACTGTGCGAAAGATATATTGGAAAAAATATTAAATCGGCAAATGTTCAAGTGCTGGGGAACTTGGCAACCACAGACTGCTTACCCCCCTTCACAACCACTGAATGTTAGAGAAGTAGGGTATATAATTGTAAAACAATAAAAGGGGACTGAACTGCATCTAACAAGAAAGAAGAGTCTATTATCAAAGATAACAAGCATAGAAACAAGAAGAAAATTGTTGAAAGCATATGTGTGGAGCACAGCACAGTATGCCTATGAAATTCGGGCAGTAAGAGAAGCAGACAGAAAAACGGTAGCAGCTTTTTGGAATGTTGTGCTTCATACGTATGAGGATGATTGCATGGACAGACAAAGTTCATAACAAATAGGTTATAGAAATAGTAGGGGCATAAAGATATCTGTGGAAAATAAATAGGAGAAATAGAAGGGCAGAATACGTTCTAAAGCATTTTTAGCAAATAGTACGGGATATATTACAAGCAGAAATACGAAAAAAGGAGGTAGATGTAAACCTAGATTAGATAGTGATAAATGCAAACAGTCCAAATTTCAGAGAAATGTGTAGGTTAGTTCAGAATAGGAAACAATGAGGGTACGCGTCTAACCAGTTCCAGGACTGAAAACCTAATGATGATGATGATGGTTGAAACTCTTAATGCACTTGCACTGAAATTATAATTACACATCTAGTACCTTGTTCCAATCAAGTGTTTTATTTCATTTAGAGTGTGTTTAAATTTTTTAGTTGTGTTTATACCTCTCTGAGATATATTTATTATTTTGAGTCTTGCTGCTCAAAGCGAACTGTAATGATTGATGTCAGCTGTGCCAGAGTGCAACTCAACACTATGATGCACATATTCCTTTCACACCAGCTACAAAAGGGTAGCGTGCACGTGGCGCCCGACGTATTTTTTTTATTTTAAATTTTACTGTACGTCACACTGCACGTGACGCCCAACGTATTTTCTGTTTCTTTTTTAATTTTACCATACGTCATACAGTATGTAACGCCCAGTTTATGATTGTTTTGTTTTCTATTTTACTATTCAGCATACTGCATATTGCATCTAACGTATCCTCTCTTTGTTTTCAATATTACCATATGTTAAACTGCACGTGATCCCCGCCAGACCTTTACTTTTCTTTTAAAAAATATCCCATACATCACGAATCAAGTAACGTCCAACTTTATATTTATCACCTAATCACAATTCAAGTGACACTCAACATATTTTACTATTACAATTTTTTAGTGGATCTTCACTCACATAGCAACTAATTTTTCTCAGTTTAAATAATTATCTATAAAGTATAACATGTGATTGTAAAACATATTCTAGGTATTTTCTTATCTCTTCCATACATAAAATAGTAAAAATATTAAAAAAATTTTTTTTAAATGGAGAAATCTTTTCAAACGGCTTATTTATTAAGGGATGAGTTCGAGTCTGAATTGCGAATCCATTCGGTTTATTCTACGAACCCTTTACAAGAAAAAAAGATTTAAACTTGGTTATTATCTAAGGAATTTATTAAACCTGGACTCGATTATTTCTTTACTTAACGTGGTAATAGAATGATTGTCTGTAAGAGTAAACTTTTTTTTTTATTTTTAAGTACTTACTTACTGTATTCACTGAAGAATTGTCCTTTTTCTGTCCTTTATTACTTCTTGCACGCGTTTGATTGGTTGATTTTGAAGTTGACGGTGTAGAAAGCACTGGGTGGCTCCGTGGCGTAGTGGTATGTATGAACTACTACGCCCTAAGTCCCGAGTTCAAATCCCGACACGGTCCGCTTGAAAAATGTTAGGAGAGCATTTTTTACAAAAATACACCCTCGCTCGGATGAGGGGTAAAATGGAGGTCCCGTGTGTAAGTGTTGTCACGCACGTTAAAGATCCCTACCGTGCTTGAAACAGCAAGGGTTCAGCAAAATTCCAAATTTTTCAAGTAAAAAAACTCGTTTCCTGGCCAATGTAGTACCTTCGGGTGGAGTATTGGAAAATCACATGTAAGGTGTAGAAAGCACTGGCGGCTCCGTGGCGTAGTGGTATGTGTGTGACTACTACGCCCAAGGTCCCGGGTTCGAATCTCGACACGGTCCGCTTGAAAAATGTTAGGCGAGCATTTTTCATAAAAATACACCCTTGTTCGGATGAGAGGTAAAATAGAGGTCCGTGTGTGAGTGTTATCACGTTCGTTAAAGATCCCTACCTTGCTTGGAACAGCAAGGGTTCCGCAAAATTACAAATTTTCCAGGTAAAAAACTCGCTTACTGGCCAATGTAGTACCTTCCGGTGGACCATTGGAAAATCACATGTAAGGTGTAGAAAACACTGATGCTATTATATGCGATATCATCTGGTAGCTCTTTCCATCATTGCTATTTTCTAAAGAATCGCAATCGATAGTATTTTGGCTATTTTCACTCTGTACAACTAAACTTTCGGTTTCTAAATGAACAGAAGAATCAGATAGTTCTCCAGCCTCATTTATAATCCGCTTTTTTGATTAAATTAATGTCAGCAGGATCCGTTACATTCGTAACTTGTTTTTGCAAAAGCCAAAAAAAGTGAATGCCCCTATTTGTAAAACCCGCTGCCAATTTTTATAGTTTTTTCGCACACTGGCCTGTCTTTGTTTTAATATATTTGAGATATTTCGCATAAGAATCGCTTATACTTCTCCACCTTTTTTTCACATCATCTCCTGAAATAAAAAATATATATTATGCACATATTTAAGATTCGTAGCTACAGGAGATACTTATTACACAACTGGGCATAGTTTTCGTGGTAAATATTCGACTAGGCGTCGCCGTGGATCAGTGTAGTAAGCGTAAGACTACGGATCCCAAGGTCCTGGGTTCAAATCCCAACACGGCCGACTGCTTGAAAAATGACAGGTGAGCATTTTTCACAAAAATTACGCTCTCGTTCGGATGAGAGGTTAAATGGAGGTCCCGTGTGTGAGTGTTGTCACGCACGTTAAAGATCCCTACCTTGCCTGGAACGGCAAGGGTTCGGCAAAATTCTAAATTTCCAGGCAACAAAAAACTCGCCTCCTGGCCAATGTAGTACCTTCTGGTGGAGCATTGGAAATATAAATGCACGGTGAATATTCGACTAGGCGACTCCGTGGCGTAGTTGGTATGTGTGTGACTACTACGCCCAAGGTCCCAGGTTCGAATCCCGATACGGTCCGCTTGAAAAATGTTAGGCGAGCATTTTTCACAAAAATACACCCTCGTTCGGATGAGAGGTAAAATGGAGGTCCCATGTGTGAGTGTTGTCACGCACGTTAAAGATCCCTACCTTGCTTGGAATAGCAAGGGTTCGGCAAAATTCAAAATTTTTCAGGTAAAAAACTCTCTTCCTTGCCAATGTAGTACCTTCGGGTGGAGCATTGGAAAATCACATCACTATTAGTGAAATAGTTAAGAAAGTCTGCGATGCAGTTTGCAAAAAGTTACATCTGAAGAAACGTAGAAAAAATCAGCAGAAAAATTTTAAAAAACATGGTCATACCCTCGGTATTATAGATGGTAAACACGTAACAATTAAATCTCCAAATAAAAACGGATCAAATTAATTTTGTTACATAAAATTTTTTTTCCACTGTTCTCATTGCTATTGTTGTGCCTGATGATAAATTTTTATGTGTTGACATTGGAGGTATTGGGAAAAATAGCGAAAATGGCATTTTTAAAGCATTCAATATGGGAACAAAGTTTGAACAGTGTGAAATGCTAAAAGACAAAAATTTGCCAGGTCAAAATGAACCATACCATCATGTTTAGAGACGCGATGAAGCGTTTGCTCTTAGAACATATTTAATGAGACCTTACCCTTATATGCAATTAATACCAGACATCCACAAAGAAAAATATAATATAAGATTGAGTGGTGGAAAATGTTTTTGGCATTTTAACTCAGAGTGGAGAATCTTTTACAGAGGTTTAGAAGTATCAATAGAAACTACAGTTCTTCTTGTAAACACTACGTGTATTTTACATAATTACTTGAGACAAAAAAATGTGATGATCTATATTTTGAGTTTTTAGAGCCTTCAGAAGCTGCATTAGAAGTATTTACATGTATCGAAAACGATCATCGAAAAACTCCCAAATTTGCCTTAGAAGCTCGTGAAAAGTTGTCTTATTTTTTAATAATTAATTAGGTCTAACGCTTATCATATATGATGTTATTCCGAGAATTAAAAAGCGAAACATTAAAGTAATTCCGGATACAGCAGTTTGAAAAATAACCTATATTTAATAAATCGTTTTACTTACCAGTTTCATTTAATTCTACGCCTATTTCGTCCCGCTTTCTAACATTTTTGTAATCAGAATTACCCAAGTTGTACAAAATTGGATATTTCTTCACCAATTAATTAACTTTTCAGTAGAGAACGACATTGCATATAGTATTCGGGACCCAAGCGAACGCGGGAAGAAGTATACATACAGCGGCCGTGCGTCTTTGTCTGAACACTCCCATATCCCGCCACATATTAACATCCCATGTCGCTTCTACTGCCGCTGCCGCTCCCGCAGTATCGCGTTGGTGTGGAGGATGCTTGAATCCGTTTAAGACTTGCACGTTCACGGACCACAAAGACCGATGGCGATGCAGATATTGTACAAATGACGAAAGAATGCATTCACGTCATAGGTTTCTGAATAAAAAAACCGACATACGTTTAAAGCTCTCATCATCACTAATTTATGCTTTTTAAACTATACTTGCCAGTTGATACATTTACTTATGATGATGCCATTAAGTTGTTGAATATTAAAACTTTACAAACCAGAAGACTCATTAATGATCTGTTATTGCTCTTCAAATTGATAAACTCACATATTGACTCACGAGAGATCCTTCAGCTTATAAACCTTCATGTGCCTGCTAGAGCTACACGTAACCAGACTCTTTTTCATATTCCTCTTCATAGAACGAATCATGGTATGAATTCCACAATAACTGGGCTGTGTATCTTGGGAAATGAATTTTCTTCACAAATTGACTTTTTTGGTGTAACTATAGCATTCTTTCGTAATCAATTGAAGAATGTTAATATACAGTAAAAAGGCAAAGAATAGAAAATTCAATATGCAAGTATATGAAAGGTGTTTATTACTGGAATTTTAATACTAAGTAATGATGGCAACAAACTATACTTTATTAATAAGGATAACTTTACAGCGTGTACAGTTACATAGCTTTAAGAATAATACTGGCGGAAAACGAACATCGGTGACTTCCCTTGTCATTCTGGTCGCACTGTTTATTGCAGTGTCTATCGTAGCACTTCAATGTCACTTTAATTATAACTCACAAACATGCCCTTTTTTTTTTTACAAAATAACACACGAAAATTAATACATCAAACTGCTTAATTCTAGTTGACAAATCTTATACCTATACATCAAAATATATTTAAACTAAACACAATTCAAATGTAATGTAAGTATAACAAAATTGTATGTATCTAGTCTTATGAACTATAAATTTAATCGGTTGGGTGGCTTTATTATTCTTCCACTTTTTGTACATATATCATTACTCGTTTCCTTTGGTAGGACATTCACAGGGCCGCTTTTTGGTACGAATGGTTCTACCTCACTATCTAAATCGTTAACCCTCTGATAATATTTCTTAATAAATGATGTATTACGTCTTAAAACTCTATTATTTATTTCAACCCAATAACTCCTGGGTGGAAAGTCAAGCTTCTTCACAATTTTCCCTTCCTCCCAATGTTTGGTTTTAACATTTTTAATTAAAGCCTTCTCATTTGGATGAAACTCGGCATGAATGTTTGCATTTTTATTGTAATACTCAGACTGTTTTAATTGATTGTCTTTCATTGTATCAATGGCATTTTGAATTACCACGGGTATTAATGAATCTAATTTAGTTGGCAACTAAGTTCGCAAATTCCTACTTTGAATTAGCTGTGCCGGTGACCACGGTAATCCAGCAACTGGACTATTTCTATATTCAAGCAAACTTAAATTGAAATCAGATTTAGCTTCATCACTTATAATTAAGAGGTCCTTTACAATCCCTACATATTTTTCCACTAGACCATTAGCTTTAGGATAATGCGGGCTAGTTGTAACCACACTAAAATTCCACTGTTCTACAAACTGTCTATACTCATAGGAGTTAAATGGCATATTATCAGCAATAACTGTTTGCGGAATACCCCATCTTGAGAATATTTCTTTGGATACTTTAATTACAGTGGATGCGTCTTTGTTTGTTACTTTTATGGCATCTGGCCATCTAGAATAGTAATCAACCATCACTAAATAATTCTGATTTTTATATTTTGCAATATCCATCGCTACTTTTAAAAATGGTAGCTCAGGAATTTCATGACTAATCAAGGGGTCTTTTATATTTGACTTTTGAAATTTTTGACAAATTTTACAACTCTGAACAAAGCTTATTAAACTAGCTCTAATCCCTGGCCAATAGAATAAACTACACGTTTTATCCTTTATTTTACTAATTCCCAGATGTGATTTTTTTTAAAAAATGAATTATACTTAAAAATACTTAAAATGAATTCTCTCAATGTTTTCGGAATAATTAACCTCCGTTTATAAAATACTAATTCATGTTCTACAGTTATTCCATTCCTGAGTTCATAAAAATGATTCAGCTCTCGCACTTCATTGTTTAATTTTTTCGGCCAACCTTCTTTATAAAAATTTTTAATTTGCCCTAACACGTTATCTTTAGCAGTTTCCCTCTTAAATTCTATCAGTCTATTTTCTGAGAAGCTAATATCATACTCTGTTATCACATGAATTCTTTCAGTCATAGTATTGTCATCTTTGATTTGGATTTGTAAAAAATTTCTAGATAAATAATCTGCTATATACATAAATCTGCCTGGCAAATACTTTAATTGAAAATTTTATAAAATTAATTTCAATCGTAATCGCCGCAAGCGATTGTTTTTTATATCAGCTATTTCTTTTTTAATTATTGCTGTTAGCGGTTGATGATCAGTATAAACAACTTTCATATGTCCATAGACATAGAAATGGAACTTGTTTAAAGCCCACGAACATGCCAATAATTCCTTTTCTATTTGTGCGTATTGAATTTCAGTTTGCGTTAAACACCTTGATATAAACGCCACTGGTTTATTTTCTTGCAAAAGACATGCACCTAAGGCATCTTTTGAAGAATCACATTGAATTTCAATCGGTCGATTAACATCAAAAGGCATTAAAGCAGTACTGTTAACAACCATTTTTTAAATTTTTTGAAATAAATTATCATGGACCTCCGTCCACAACCACTCCACATTATTTTTAAGTAATTCTCTTAAAGGTGATATTACATCGCTTAAGTTTGGTAAAAAATTTCTTATGAAATTGACCATTCCCAGAAATTTCTGCAGGTCTTTTTTATTTTCAGGACGTTTTAACTCCTCAATACATTTAGATCGTTCAGGATCTAAAATGATGCCTTTGTTGCTAAAAATTGAACCTAAATATTTAACCTCCTTTTTACAATATTGTAATTTGTCGGGATTAAATTTTATATTATTTGTTCTTGCTACATTTACAACATTCTGTATTATAATTTGCAATTCTTTTTCAGTATTTGCAGCACACAATAAATCATCAAAGTAGGGTACTACACCCTTAATATTACCAAAGTATTTATTAACTAACTTGATAAAAATCTCAGGTATTACAGACAACCCAAACGGAGCCCTTAAATAATGGTAATTACCAAAAGAAGTGCTAAAGGTGCACAACTTGCTTGACTTTTCATCCAGAACCAACTGGTGAAATCCATCTTTAAGGTCAAAAATACAAAAGCATTTTTTATTAGCCAACTTGGAGCTAATTTCATCAAACGTTGGAATTTCATAAAAGTCCCTAACTAGATATTTATTAAGATGAGTGGGATCTATACATAACCTAAGCTGATTGTTAGCCTTTTCTACACAAACTAGATTGCTAATCCACTCGCATGGTTCTTTAGTAGGTATAATAACTTCCCTTTTTTCATATTCATCTAAAGTTACTTTTAATTTGTCTTTAATTTTAAGTGGGACACGCCTACTTGCACTAGCTTTCGGTACAGCGTTGCTCGTTAATTTAAGTGACACTACTTCAGGAAATGAGCCTAAACCTGTAAATACATCCTCATTTGCATTTATGAATTTTACCTTTCCCGAATTTTCATTTTTACATATATCGTTAACTCTATTTATTAAACCTAGTTCTATACAAGAATCTAGTCCTAAAATGGGAATATAGGCATTATTTTCTACTACAATAAATTTTGTAACAATTAATTTGTCCTTATAGTTTAAAGTCGCTTTGAATTCGCCACATTGCGTTATTTTAAATCCACCAAAAGCTTCAAGTTTAATATTGCTCCTATCTAATTTGTGATTAGACAATTTATTAAAAATTCCAATTGGTATTATATTAGTTGCTGCTCCACTATCTAATTTAAAATTAATACTAACATTATCTAAGAGCAATTCTGTATGCCATTCTTTATCTGTGTAGTGAATAGTTTTAATAACATTAATCTGAAACGTATTATCTGTTTCACTTAATTCAAATGTTTGACGCTTATCGCTACCAGTACTTTGCCATTTACAACAGACTTTAAAATGGTTATATTTTGAACATTTAAGACATTGCTGTCCCATTGCAGGACATTCGCCCTTAATATGATTACGGTTACACCTTTTACAAACAAAAGCCTTATCTCTACCGTTATTGCTAGCAACTTTCTGAACGTTGGTCTCTTCATTTGTGCCAAATCGTTTCTTTCCATGTATTTTATTGGACCTAATATCAACAACTGAAATTCTTGTACGGTCATCCTCTAGGGTTTTTCTATTTAATTCTGCAATTTCTGCTGCTTGGCAGTATCCAATTACCGATTTCAAAGTTGTGTCTTCCCGCAATAATCTTGCTTGTATATCGGGATCATTAATGCCTAAAACAATTTGAGTACGCAGGATTTTGCCCTCTGCTTCCCCAAAGCCACAGGATTTCACTAAATTCCTTAAATCAGTTAAAAATACATCAAAGGGTTCACCAGGTTTTTGTTTTCTCAAGAAAAATTTATAGTGTTACATTACCTCATTTTTCTTGTGCATACAATAAGACTCGAATTCTTTCAAAATTAAATCAATAGTTGTCAACGACGCAACATCAAACGTGTTATAAACTTTTAAAGCTTCACTGCCCATTAAATTTAACAATCTCGCAATCTGAACCGCATCAATTTTTTTGTCGGTTTCCGTTGCTGTAAAATAAATCGATACCTGTTGTTTAAAGGATTTAAAATTTTCTGCAAGGTTGCCTTCCAGTGTCAATTCGCCTGGTTTATTGTATTCAGACATTTTCTTACACGAAAAAACTATTCCAATTTTGCTTGAATAAACGTGCTTCTAACCTTACTTTCAAATGTTGCCAGAATCAAAGTTCCCAGTTAATTTTAATACGAAATATATTCATTTTATAACGACTGCGCCATGTTTATTACTGGGATTTTAATACTAAGTAATGATGGCAACAAACTATACTTTATTAATAAGGATAACTTTACAGCGTGTACAGTTACATAGCTTTAAGAATAATACTGGCGGGAAACGAACATCGGTGACTTTCCCTTGTCATTCTGGTCGCACTGTTTATTGCCGTGTCTATCGTAGCACTTCAATGTCACTTTAATTATAACTCACAAACAAAAGGTTTTAATGTTATGAGTAGTGTTTATTGATATAACAAACCAGCATATAAATTATTATTGTTGTTATATACTTTTTTTTTAATTGCATAAAATTATTTTAGTTTTTGTAAAAAGGGGATTTATCCCGTATATTAATTAATAATAAAAATAATAATAAAGTCTTTAGTCCTGGGACTGGTTAGACGCATGCCCTCATTGTTTATTATTCTGAGCTAACCTACACATTTTTCTGAAATTTCTATAGTCTTTTCTTCTTACTTCCTTGAAATTCTCACAGCCTACCGCTTTCTCTATCTGTGTGCAATAGTTTTAACTAGGTCTACCTCTACCTCTCTCTTTCCTTATCTATGTTTCTAATATATTTCGCACTATTCCCTCATGCCTTAATGTATGATCTATCTCCTTTCTCTCCTATTTTTTATTGTTTTTCACATATTTCTTTCTTTCCCTACCATTTCTAGTACCTCTTTGTTCTTAACTTGGTCTGTTCATGATATCTTCATCATACCTCTGTAGCACCACATTTCAACGGCTTCTACCTTTTTCTTGTTCGCTTCTCTTACTGTCCAGGTTTCACAGCCGCACAGTGCTGTGCTCCATACATATGTTTTAAGCAATCTTTTTCTTGTTTTTGTGTTTGTTGTCTTTGAACATAGCAGATGCTTTTTCTTGTAAAATTTAGCACGACCTTGTTCTAATCTTTGTTTTATATCTTTTGCGCTCTTCCCATATTGCGTTTTTGGCTTCCTAGGTAGCAGAAATCCTTAACTTCTTGTAAGTTCTCGTTGCCTATTTGTATTCTTGCTTTTGATTTATTTTTTCCTCCTTTGCATACTAGTACTTTACTTTTATTTTTGTCAATTTTCATACAGCACCCCGTTTCCATTTCATTAAGAACAGTTTCTAACTCTTCTTTGCTAGATGCTAATAATGCTATATCATCTGCAAATTTAAACATATCAATCGTTTGTCCCTGCATAATCATTCAAATATCTTCCTGCATTTGACAGCATTCAGTGCCTCTTCGATGTACAAATTAAAAATTAATGGGGACAGGACACATCTTTGTCTCGCTCCTTTCCTAATATTTACTTCACTACGTTCCTGCTCGAATTCTATTACAGCTGTTAGCTCTTTGTATAAGCTATGTACTATCCGTCTATCCCTAAAACTCATTCCAATCTTTTTGAGCATTTCAAACATTTGTTTCCATTTTACATTGTCGAGAATTCTTTTTCCAGATCTACAAATTATATATACACACTTTCTCCTTTTTCTATTGTTTTCTCCATTATCACCCTCAGAGCTAAAATAGCCCCCGTGTTCTTCTGTTTGGCCTAAACCCAAATTAATCTTCTCCTAGTATTTTTTCAGCTCTTTTTCCATTCGTCTTTGTACAATTCTAGTTAATATTTTTGGCACGTGTGCTGTCAAACCGTTTGTTCGAAAATTTTAATATCTCTTTTTTGGTATAGGGAGTATGATGTTACGTTTGAAATCGTTGGGTATCTTGCCTGTCTCATACATATAGCTTACAAGTTGGAAGACACGTTTTGCTACCGCACGTTCAGCGGCTTTTAGAGTTTCTGCTTGCACCTTATCTGTACCCACCACCTTACCATGTTTCAGACCATTTAGTGCTAATTCAAACTCATCTCTAAGTATAGGATATCTCATGTCATCTTTTCAATGTCTAATTCCTGTTCTAATGCTGTGAGTTCCTCCCCTGCATATAAATCCCCTATATATTCTTACCATCTAACCACTTTTTCTACATTTTCTATGACTTTTCCCCGCCCTTATATTTTTGCTATACGGTTTTAAATCCCTAAAATTCATTCTAATGTGTGTATGCTCTGTCTGTCTTTCCTATTTCCATCTAAGTTTGTACCTCTTTGCACTTTTCATCAATCCATTGTTCTTTAGCTTTTCTGCATTTATGAATAATTTTCCATTTTATGGCTTTGTATCTCTGTTTTCCTGTTTCGTCTGATCTATTTTTGTATTTTCGTGTTTTTCTATTAAATTCAGGATATGCTTTGTTATCCACGGTTTCTTATTTTCTTTATGTATATACTCCAGAATAACTCTGGCCGCCATGTCTAAACTGGATTTAATGTTATTCCATTCTGTTTCTACTTTCTTAGTATAAGAAATTTCCCCGACATCTTTCAGCAATTCATTTGACATTTTTTCAAATCTTTCGTGAATATCTATATCTTTTAGTTTCTCAACATCAATCGATTTTTTTTTCAAATTTTTGAATTTAAGAGCGGCCTTCATAATTACGATGTTGCGGTCAGTATCTATATCTGCTTCTGGGTAGATTCTGCAATCTTTTACTTGATTTCTAAACCGTTGTCTAACAAGAATGTAATCTATTTAATATCTTCCAATATCTTCTGGTATCTTCCACGTGTATCGTCTTCTAGCATGATGTTGAAATAATGTGTTTGCGATGATTAAATTGTTCTTATCGCAAAATTCTACCAGCGAATTTTCCCTGTCGTTTTTCGTGCCTAAACCAAATCAGCCTACTACTGCTCCTTCCATACCCTCACCTACCACTGCATTAAAATCCCCTGTAATTAATAAATTTTCATGTCGTTTTACGTATCCTATTTTCTTAGATTATCTTTGTAGATCGCCTCTACCTCTTTCTCACCGTAGTTCGAGGTGGGCATGTATACTTGTATTATTACTGTATTTACTGGTTTAGATTTTAATCTAACCATGACTACTCTTTCTTTCTTTTGTAAGTAATTTTCTACACAGTGTCCTATTTTTTTCGTATAACTATCCCCACACCTTAAAGTCTCTACTTTAAAAGTCCTCCAGCTCTGGCCACCGCTGATCCCTACTATGTCTAGTGCTAACCTATCGATTTCAATTTTCAAGTTCTCTAGCTTATCTACTTGTTTCATACTTCTGACATTCCACGCGCCGACTCGCAAACTGTTTCCTGCTCTTCCTTTAAACTTTCCGATCGCATCTTTGAAAGTAGTCGCCTCTCGGAGATCCGAATGGGAGACTATTTTAACTCCGGAATCTTTTACCCCCAGAGGATGCCATCATCTTAAAACAGTGTAAGTACGGTGTGTACTTGGGAAAAAAGTGGTGATTTCCCGTTGCCTTCTACAACGCAGTAGCGTGTCTTAGAATGCCATACCGACCCCTATAGTCTCTGCCAATCTAAGTACCGAGAGAGCTGCTGCCCTCCTTCGGGGACCTGTCTTAGTTTGGTTTCTCACTAAAGACCCAACCAATTTGGTAAGACCTTTGGTTGGCCTCTTTAGCTTATCGTAACGCTCAAGCCGTTCCATCCGTTCTAGTAATCTAAAACTTCTTCAAGGTGCAGATCCATTCGGAATGGTTAAAGTATCTATCGGAGTATATGTAATGCATAATATTGGAAGGTATGGCGTGTTTTAATTAAGCAACCTATGACGTTAATGCATTCTATCATGATCTCGACTATAGCAACTTACATCACAATCATGAATGTAATGACGCATTTTGCATGGTAGACAAAACGATTGTAATTCCCTAGAAAAAGGTGGTTATTTAATACACAACTTTATATTCAGTCTCATGTACACCCTTTGTAGCCTGAAACAGACGTTCTTGTACATAGATTTAAAAATCTGTGCCATATCTCAATTTACTTTGTTTTACAATTAATTTTGGGACACAAACTCTCAGTTACTTCGTTGTTTTACTCTCTTTATCGAGAATTTAAAAAGCTACAGCGACGTCGATTGCACTGGCATGCGAAGCTTGTAATATTGAAAACGCCTATAATAAAATCGAATTTTGACGAACTTGGTGTTACAACCCTTTCGCTGCGGGTGTCGATATAGCTACCATTTTTAGAAAGAAATTTCGTTTAATGTTCGTGGCTCTGTTTAGAGAAATAAACTTTTGTCTAGTGCTGGTGATGCATTCTCTGCTAAATTGGCATCTAAATATATCTTATGTACCGTTAATAAAAAATTATCGAATTTAGTTTATAACTTCACAAATGCAGGTGGTTTCAAAACTAATACATGGCATGTCAAAGATATAAATAAACTCATGTATGTTTATACACATACATTCATTTAATTTAATTTTTAAAGTTTTTTAATTTTATTTTTCCCGCCTGTAATTAACATCGAAAATCAATATACAAACCCTTTTTCACTAATATATTTGTAGATGCAACAATTATGTTAAGCAAAAATTTTATTTTGGCCTTTTTTCTAGTATTTTCTTTTGGGCTTTATGCAAAATCCATTCAATTTATTTTGTACTTGTTTTAGAACGTAAAGTTTTTTCTCTCTATTCTATTATCCTAATCGAGTGGTTGCTCCACACCGATTTTGACACTACTGACTATTCCGATTTTGTCTCGCTTTGGCACGTACGCGTTAGTTATCCTACCACTCAATAATCGGAATTTTACTTTGTGTTTATTTCCCAAACTTCACGGTGTCCACAACTTTAAAAAAGTTGTTTCTTTCAGTTTTTCATAGGATTTTATTTTTTTAAATCATATGTGAATATATTTTTTTTTTCTTTTGGACCGAGGCAGTGTAACATGGCATTTTTGGTAGGGCAAATTGCCACGTTCCAAATTAGTAAATTATTCAGTTTTACTTCTGATATTTCTCTTTTATCTAAGTTTATTCTACACATCACTTCTGAAGTAATAAATAAATTTAAATCCTCAGAATAAATTTCTATTATATTTAACTATTTAATACAATTAGAAGATCATAAATCATTCATACATTTGGCTAAGGTGTAAGTTGCAAATGTAAAAAGTGTTATCTCTGGATAAAATATGTTAAATTATCGAGTTGTCTATAAAATTAATGACCCACCTAAATTGAGCTAAATTTAGTTAACCTTATAAATATTTGAAAAATTTATAATGACAAGTTTAAACAATGCAAAACAAAGGTTTCGCGAAACTCTTCGTCAAATTCTATCTTAGCTACTGGTTTTTTGTTTCAATAATTTTAGAAAGATATAAATATTTAGATTGCTATTCTTTAACGTACATCCAAACAGTTTATTGTATTTCTATTACAAAAACTTAAATTTGTAAAAGTGGCAACTTTTACTTTAATAACGATTTCACTAAATTTGGTTATTATCAAGTGATAAGAAGTTCCATGCATATCAAATAATAGTTGTGTTTTATATAAAAACTAATGCTGGGATTTATATACAATTACATTTTTTTTGTTAAAACTTTTAATGCACTTGCATTAAAATTACTTAATTAATTACACATCAAGTACCTTGTTCCAATCAAATGCTTTATTTCATTTACAGTGTCCTTAAATTTTTTAGCTGTGTTTATACCTGCCTGAGAAACTTTTTATGTAAGTCTTTTCCTCTCAACGCGACCTGTAACGGTGGATGTTAGCTGTGCCAGGGTGAAACTCAACACTGTCGTGCACATATCCTTTTTATACCAGCTAGAGAAAGTAGAGTATATATTAAAGATATATTAAATGCTAATATATGGGGGAGTGACAACAATTATTATATGAATGAAAGCGTCTGTATTTTAAAGATGTTTTCGCGGGATTGGCTTATTCAAATTGACACTTCGATAATGTGTGTTCAGAGTACATTTCCCAAGAGTGATAAAAATCCTCGAGGTTATCTTAACGTATTTGTAATATTACACTCATTCTTATTCTACAATGTAAATAATAATTTATAAAATATGCAAGACTGTATTCATGAAACAAAGGGAATTACTTTACTTTTATACAAAACTAATAAATGGAACCTTGTTATTCAATAATTGAAAACAACACGTTACGGGTTAATTCACTTAACCCGTAACAAACTAAAAAAGATTTAACAGTAAACTAAAATATCCCTTATACTAAGGATAGAGTATCCGTGTTTTAATTTTCTACCTATAGAGATATTTGTATTGAAACCACATGGTTTTATAAGTCACAGTAAACAGAGCAATTAAAAAAAAATCACGTTTTTATAATTAAGCATGCTTGATCTGTTTTAGGGAAGAGTATTCAAATTTAGCTATTATACAAGATAAATTATAACAAATCCATTAAGTATAGTTAAAGTGTTAGTAGAACTAATATATTACTCGTGTAGTAAAATTTGTATTTGGATTTAATTTTTAATGCAACCAATTACACAAATAAAAATTTATTGGCACACTGAAATGTCTCGTATATTAAAAAAGATGCACATTTACGAAAAAAACTATAAGATCTTCAAAATAAATTATTTGTAAGTACCCTTGTTACGAGTGTATGCGGCGTTAAATCATTAAATTTGAAATGCCCAAAAGAAAGCCGGAATGCCATAACAAATTAAGGATACACCGGCTGACTATAGAAACAATGAATGAAATGGAACAAAAATCGAAAATGTAACAATTAACTAGGTGCAATTTCAAGCTACGTTACCAATAACACTTACCTTGACAGGCTTTCAACCTGTCGTAAATTGTGGACGTTAACTCGTCCAAAGAATTTTCTGGACGACGAGTGTTCTTGGGGATTTTAATTACGTCGACTTCCTGGAGGAATTGAGTTCTGTTTATAAAATTCTACACTATATGTGTACACAAAGAAAACAACAAATTTCAGCTCACTGCGTCACGTAAATCTATTTTAATACAGTATCATTTTATTATTTCCGTAAACAGGTATACATACAAAATTTTAAAGTTACATAAATGAGTTTAAATATTAGCGACATAACAATATTCTTATAAACAAATACACACGCAAAATGGCAGAATTGCATAAATCATTTTATATTCAATTAGCTATGACGTTGATAATTCAACTACAATAATTTGCAACACGTCTAAAATTTTCAATTAATACTTGCAATGTCCATGTTTTTTTATCTATAATAACTTAACACTATACTTTAACTAATGGAAAATGTTGTATAACGTTATTGATATTTAATTAACAAACGTTATGTATAAATGCCACCACCAATCAATAAAAGCAATTTCTAATTAGCTACGAATTGAAATTACGTCTTAATGTGGATAAAGAATTCCATAGCTAGGATTGAATTAATGTGCCATCGGATTTCTTATTTACAATCCTTACTGTTTTGGAACCAATCCGTCCGAATATTAAGTATTGTTGTGCTCGATCAAAATCCGCGGATCTCACCACGTTCACTCTCGTTTGCTAATTCATAGTCAAAGGGCTGCACTTTATTAATCCCTCAACGGCCACCATCACATGTATTCTCGGTTATGGTTCGCGAATAATTAATTCAAAGTTTTCCGTCTACTATCTAGCGCTCATCCTTTTCTCCGCACTCTTCATACGTTCGGTGGGGGTTAGGTCATTGTATAACATTCCTATTGCTTGTGTAAAACCACGTAAATCAGTCGTGAACCCATATCGTTTCACCATGTAGAGGTCACGTGCCTACGGTTATTTCATTTTCTCAGCAGTCTGAATAGATACATTATAAACACTTTTACTTTGTATTGAATGATATAATTAAATTATCTATAAGTTAATATTTGTGAGTTTTATTAAATAAGCCAATGTGTCTTTACGTTATAAACTACATTGATTATGATACTCTCTGGGTTTTATTTTTTATTATAACGACTCGTTTTTCCATGCAATATCAATTTTACTTCATTTTACTATAATTTATAAAAGCTCTCTTATATATATATATATATATATATATATATATATATATAATTATGGTATGGAACATACATATTAATAATTTCACTGTTATAAATATACTGTTTACCCTTTTTGTATTTTGAAATAATTTATAGACCTAAGTTACATTCAAATTTGTATTTCACAGAAAAAAGCAATGCTTTAGTGATTTTAAGTTTACGACCTTAATTTTCTTTAATAGAACTATAAATTTATTGAAATATTATGCTTAATGAACTTAACTATTTATGAAATCAAAATATACAGGGTATATCAATATTAATTTTATCCGTTTAAGATTAATTTTCTACTTTTCCATCCGGCCGCTATTTAACGTAATGTTAACGCATTACACCCTGAAATTATTTAAAGCCTCACTAAAGCGTTTTATACGAAGTAGCATACCAAGTGATTCTGTTATACAGGCATACGTTTGAGAAAGTCAAAGCGTATTAGCTTGCAGTTAAGAACTGATCAATGGGATAATTTGAAATTTCCATTATAAGATATCTTTGTGATTAATGTTAAAGTATTGCGAATTCGTAACTAAGAAAAAGTGTGACCCTTTTTGCAAATACTAAAAACTTTTAAAAAAAGGACGCTCGTAGATCGTAGGGATTTTACAAATCCCAGTTTATTAAAATGTACGGGGTACGAGAAGAACTTACAAAAGAAAGATACATAGTAATTCCTTCTAACGAATTTATTTGATTTCCCCATCTGCAAAGAAATCTTTGCAACATTTACAACTACTGGTATTAAAACATACAAAAAAATTTCAAAATTGCACGCTACTATTTTTTAGCACAAATATAGAAAAAACTGCTTACAAACTCTTACCATGTAGGTTTAGGATCCCTTGGGGAGATAAGTAAAATTAGTGTTTTTTTAATTATCTGAAGAATCATAAAAGAGATTTTAATCAGATTTATTTGCCAAATAAAATAGACATATCCATTTTTTTGGGGCGTTGCATTAAGGAGGAGGGGTACTCACTTTTCACCCAATAAGTCTTTTGTGTAGGTTTTTTGATAGTAAAATTCCCTAGACATTTCTCTGTAAAAAAGGCACTGCTGATTGAAGTCGATACCCGTGTTTCAAGATACGATTCCTTAGCTCTTTGTACATATCTATGGGTTTAAGATAAGCCATAATCATCATCCAGTTTAAACTAAATAATTACGATCGCATTTTTTGATATTATCTTTAGCCTTCAATAATATTGTAATAACTTAACTTGAGATATATGTTACAGATGGCAAGTTAGTATTAAGATTAAATGATTTTTAATCAAGGTATGGTAAATTTTTCACTTCAATTAACTTGTTTTACACAAAAGTTCTCAATGATTCTTTTTTTTCGACCAAAATTTATAAAAACATACAAATAAGATATTTATAGAACGAAACGTAGGTGCCCCTCGATGAAACGTCTCTGATCCTATTATCGAAAAACGGATACGCCTATTTTATTTGATACAAAAAGATGAGTAAGTAGAATCTGATTAAAATATCTTTTGTGGTTCTTAAAATAATTAAAGGATCCCAATTTCACTAAGTCCCCTTAGGATCGATAACCCAATATGGGCATATTTTACGGCATATGTTTATAAGTTTTTATTTATTGTGTGCTAAATAATACATTCAGTTATTTTATTTATTGTTTTCTTTATTATTTCTATTTCGAATTTCTATTATATCCGCACGTCTAAATTTTAGTTTGACCATTCTAATTTTAAAAAATTTCGTTTCCCTGTAATTTATTGTTAGCGTAACGCAGCGCGTTACACCACTTTTGTAAACGAGATGTTTTCCAAAAGTTGGCTACCCTAACAAACAAAAATACTGTTACGGATAAAATGTGCATGAAGTTAATAAATTTTGATTTGTTCTGAAAAACAGGGGACCTGGTAACAATATAAGGGTGCGTTGGCTAACTGCAGTGGAGTGACTGCGAATTCATATCAAAAAATTATAAAAGAAAATAGAAATTCGAAATTAAAATATTAAATGACTAAAAGCAATAAATAAAATAACTGAAATACCAGAATTCTACGTTACACAAGCACTTGCCCTGAATGGTTTTTCTCCGTCTAAATCGACGGGCATCAAACCGTCAGCTACATACGCTTTTAATATTATTTTCGTACGGAAGACGGTTTTTTTGCACAAATCTTCCTTGCTTCGGTCATAATTAAATAAAATTGTAAAATTAAATACTTCTTCGAAATAAATTCCAACATTGGGATAGTTGGACATCCTTTACATTTAGCTGATTTTACATATTCCCTAAATAAATTGACATAAAATTCACCCTAAATTTAAACTCTATTAAAATAAAATAATTTCAATATAAAGTTACAAATATACTTTCTAAAATCAAATTATTAACCTCAAATCTGATCAGGTATTTCTTAAATTATCTAAAAACAGAAAACTCCCTTGCACTAAATAAACTACGAAGTTCCATTTTACTCGAGGGTAACTCAACCGGTCCTAACTTCTTTGTTTTTAAATGGCTCTCATAACATTATATCCTCGCGGCCACGTTTATAGAACTGCCCTGTTACTTGCAGATATATTTTACTTTTACATGTCGATTGCCGGCTAGTTCTACCTTTTGTGAATGCAATCAAAGTATTCTTAGAACTTCTGTACTTTCAACGTCACTTACAATATATCAAATCCCCATATAAAACTCACATTATACCAATCCTGAACTCCCATTTTTTATTCACACGTAACTCTACATTTTGATGTTGGTTTATCATTGGTTCACGATTGATTAAAATAAAATCTCAGTCAGATGTAATTATAGTCTTTTAATTTCCCTTCTACTTCGTATGTTGTCTGTAGTTTTCATGTCATTACACAATCTTGCTATTGAATTTATGAAATCAACCTGGAAAAGTACGTGTTATCATGTGATTTACTTAAGCTTACATTTGTGTTTCTATATCCGAAGCAATATAAATGAATACATTGTAATCTAGTGTATGAATTGCAATCTAATCTGTGTGAATTTTCCTTTGTTGGTATCTGGGGCTTTATATTGTATTTAAGTATGTCTCTGGTTTTTTTTTGTATTTGCAACTACGTCTATCAAACTGTCATATTGCATAGAATTTATTTAACTAAAATTTCTAAAAGCTCATATTTTGATGCGTATATTAATAAATTTACTTTAATTTATTTTAAAGCCTCCTTAAAAAATGACATGCTTCCACTATAAAACTTTATAGTTAAAAATGTTTTGTTTACATTTTTGCTGGTTTAAAATAATTTAGAATTCCAAGATCCCTCCTAATTTGAATTTAGCAGAGATAAAACGTTTATTTTTCTGACTTTTAAGATAGAATCATTGGTTTTATTGCAATGTCTTGTTTTTGAACACTATTATATACGAAATTAAAATTATACACGGTGTTTCGATATTGAGTTGTTAGTTTTAAATTACTTTTTTCCCCTTTCTCATTTAATTTTTCTTTCCCGTAACACCCAAATGTTACAATACCTAAGCTTTCGTATTTTTCTACATACTTTATCTTCTGCTCTGTCGTCTGTTACTGTCTTACCATTGATTCATGCCTAACGCTATAACCTATCATCTTTTAACACCTTCCTCTAATTATACTTGTAATACTTCTACCATCCCTGGACCATGTCTAGGACACTATCGTTATTTTATCCGTCCAGGTGCGTGAATGTATGCAAGTGTTTATTATCATAAATGATTGCGGAATATTTTTCGTATCTAGAAAATTGTCAGTGTGTATGAGCATGACAAAACCTTAACATATAAGGTATTATCTTGGAAATGGATTTGTGTTTAAAGATAAAGGTTTAAAGGATAAAGATAAAATGATAAGAACTGTTTTAATACTTGATATTGTTTTCATAGCTTAGTAAGTTATTGATTGCAAAATTATTTAGACACAATTCTGGTTCTGGGCGTCAGAAATACAAACTTGTAGAACCTTGCAAAGGTGCTAGAAAGTTATTCAATATCAACAAACATTTACTATATTTTGAAATCTAAGATTTTAATGTCGTAAAAGGGTAGTGCTAGGATTTGTGTGCTCTTTATGCTATTTTCTTTTGTGTATCATATTGGTATATAAAAAAAAAGATGAATTCAATAGTTAATCTATTAACTTATCTATTATATTAAATATTTGTGGTTATATAGCAACAGATTACTAATTGTTAGGAATACAAGTAAGACTTGTATGAAAAAGCTATCAAAGTTTTTATGGAAGAAATTAAAATGCACGGAAAAAATATTTATACACCAAAAAGAAATACCGACATAAAAAAAATCACATTTATCTTAGTGCCAGATTTCCAATATAATTACTAGTATTTGAGTCCAACAAAAGTTTTAAAGCTTGATTCGTCTTTCATAAATCGTCTAAGTAACTAGATAAATAATTTTAGAAATAATCTCATTTCCGATACTTAAGATACCAGAATTTGCTAATCGTTATAACTTTCTAGACTTCCAAAAATGTTTATTATATTTGAGTCTTGTAAATTATTCCTTGCCATTGCCTATATTAATAGGAATTTAAGAAGTTTAAGGAATTTAAGAGGAATTTTTAAATTAACGAATTTATTTGAACAAAGTAGAAGACTTAAGTATCACCCACTTAAGAAGGAATATAAAATTGTAATTGTGATATTATGCTGAAATTAACAGTAATATTTTTTGTATATTAGGTTACTATATCTAAATGCGAGAACCTAGTTCGTAAGGATCTGAAGAACTGGTTTACCTTAAGTTAGATGTAAATAACATTCCCAGTCAGCTTGATATCATATTACTATGTAATAATATTCATATATTTATATTTATATTTACACATTACATATAGAAAAATAACTTCAAGAAACAATTCTTCTAATTAACAGAACTTCTCCTAAAAAATTTAATGAAGGTGGAGCTGCTATATTAAAACAACAAAATATAAATCAAAACAAAGACAACCTAGGAAATAAATTCATAAAACCCTTATTTAAAAATAAACTACGACTACCTACCCGACTATAAGAAATATTTGATAAACAAAAAAGACCTGAAGAACATAATCCATGAGCAATCATTATTATTAAAGCACCGTATATTCCATACAAATTCATAGTTATAATACCAGCTAAAACTAAAGACATATGTGACACTGAAGAATAAGCAATTAAAGACTTAATATCTCTTTGTCGTAAACACATTAAAGCAATATAAGCTCCACCAATCAAACTCAAAAAAATAACATAAAAATTAAGAAACCTAATCTTTAAAAATATTACCATAACTCGCATTAATCCATAGCCACCTAATTTTAATATAATACCAGCTAAAATTATCGATCCGGCAATTGGGGCTTCTACATGCGCCTTTGGTAATCACAAATGAACTAAAAACATGGGCATTTTCACAAAAAATACCATATTAATACAAAAATATATTAAATATGAATTAATATCAACAAAATTATTATAATCAAGAGAATAAAATATATGATAAATATATATAATAGCTAATAATATAGGTAAAGAAACTAATATTATGTATATAAATAAATACATCCCCGCCTGAACACGTTCAGGTTGGTACCCTCACCCCAAAATTAAAATCAAGGTAGGAATTATTCTAAATTCAAAGAACATATAAAACACAAATAAATTATAGGTGACAAAAGCAACAAACAAAGAAAATCTTAATATTAACAGAATAATTAAAAACAAATCTCTAACCGTCTCTGTTGCTATAATTATTAAAAATAAAATTCACAACATTAAAATAATTATAAAAAAAGAAACATAATCACAACCCATAACAAATCCAATTCCATAAAACCTAAAATAAACATTTAAATTTAACGCAAAAAATACAATCAAAATTAAATATGATAAAATTATAAATAAGTAATTTCGGCATAAAGGAATCATAAAAATCAAAAACAAAATAAACTTTATCATAAAATATTTAAAACTTGAAAATAATCATTTCCGTAAGAACGAACTATAACCACTAACAAAGAAAGACCCAAAGATCTTTCACAAACCATTATTGAAATGAAAACTAACGTAAAATAATATTCATCTAAATTCACAGCAAATACGTGAAACAACAAAAATAAGGCAGATAACACTATAAATTCAAGTCTTAATAACATTAGCATAAAATGCTTACACTTTAGGGCAAAATTAATTGCCCCAATAATATAAGAATATAAACAAATGTAAAAAGACGAAATCATCATAGTTTTAATAATTTAAATAAAAATATTGATTTTGTAAATCAAACTTAGAAATTCTTTAAAACTTCAGAGAAACAAATTATTCTTAATATCCAAAATTAACGTTTTTTTTAAACTATCTCTGAAATTACATTAATACTCAATATATTAATTATTATTTCATCTATATTTCTATTCACAAATCACCCACTATCAATAGGACTCATATTAATAATACAAACTTTATTAATTTCTATAATAATAGGAAGAATATCAATAAAATTTTGATATTCCTGCATTATTTTCATCATTATAGTCGGAGGAATATTAGTTCTATTTTTATATATAACAAGAATTTCTTCTAACAAAAAATTTAAACTTTCATGAATTATAGCTCTAACTTTTTTTGCACTAATAATTATAACAATTTTTATCAACAATAATGTTCCGCAAACCCTCAATATTCCGTTCAATTTAACAGTAAGAAAATTTTATAATCATTATTCAAGAAGCTTAATAATTATATTAATAATATACTTTCTAATTACATTAATTGCAGTAGTAAAAATTACAAAAACAAACTTTGGCCCATTACGACAAAAATAATGAAAATAATAAAAAATAATCCTGTATTAAAACTAATTAGCAATGCCCTAATTGATTTGCCCACCCCATCTAATATTTCAATATGATGAAATTTCGGCTCCATATTAGGCCTATGCTTAATATTACAAATTATTACAGGATTATTTCTAAGAATACATTTCTGCCCAAATACAATAATAGCATTTGAAAGAATTTCTCATATTTATCGCAACGTAAATTATGGGTGATTAATTCGAATCATTCACGCTAACGGAGCTTCAATATTTTTTATTTGTCTTTATTTACACGTTGCCCGCGGACTTTATTATGGATCTTACTTATTAAAACAAACTTGAACAATTGGAGTAATAATTATCTTAATCACCATAGGAACAGCATTTTTCGGATACGTTTTACCATGAAGACAAATATCATTTTGAGGGGCTACAGTTATTACAAATCTTGTCTCAACTATCCCCTATCTAGGAATATCTATAGTTCAATGATTATGGGGAGGATTTTCAGTAGAAAATCCAACTCTAAATCGATTTTTTTCCTTTCATTTTATATTACCATTCATAATTATTGCTATAGTATTAATTCATCTAATACTTCTTCATCAAACAGGATCTAATAATCCTTTAGGAACCAACAGAAATATAGATAAAATCCCATTTCATCCTTATTTTACTATTAAAGACACATTATGAATTATAATAATATTGTAACGCGCTACTACTACCGCGTTTCTTTAATTTAAAACAAGTAATAACAAACGTCTTTATTACTTACTGTTCACAAGTCTAATTAACAGTATATGCCTTATTTATAGATGTTTTCAGGACACTTAACAATGAAGCATTATTACACTAATGAATTTACATGCACTAATATCTTCTTAAACTATCTTCTTTACCATAGGTTCATTAACACACTAACACAACTATTTGTTTATACACTTCTATTTATTTATGTATACTGCAAGCTGCATGCACATTAGACACAGAATATCATTTATGTATATATTCTAAAAACTCAACTACGTTTACTTTACAACGATATAATTTATATTAGACATTCAAGAATAGACTAACTCTTACATTCATAAGCGGCCTTATATATACCCTGCATTAAGATATGACTCATTATCTAGAACTTTGTAGAAGGATTCTCGAATGCTGAAGAATACGCTGTGCCCCGGGCGTTTGTATGTTTGACGGGTTGCCTAATAGTGGATCGCAACACTGCCCCCTCTTTAAAACCGTTACGTCTCGTAACTGTAAATCCATCTTGACGCCAATTCGATGACTGGTGACGGTATCGGCAGCTATCTCCTCTGGTGCATCCACCGCGTCGTTGGAAGTAACAGTCAACACTCTTTTCCTGGTCTTGGTAGGCAACCGGTTGATAACAACAAACAAGAACCTGGACGTTGGTTCCCTGGAAAACTACTTCTAGCATATTTCGGACTATCCTCCAGTCTAAGCGATCCAGTCCACAGCCCAGCTTGGGCACCGCTAGTCTCGTTACTCCATTTTCCATCATCTGCGCCTTAAGATTTAGCAAAGCCTCCCATAGATGTCCATAACTAGGTCTCTGCCATGAAGAATTTTTGGTGACCAGATAGTAAACATAACGATTTTTATCTTGAAGGACCAAAGATTTTCCTACAGTTGGCTGCTGTTGTACTAATTCATCCACATCCAAACTTTTCTTGAAAACAACAGCTATTCCCCTTGACATTGCCAAATCTTGAGCTACGCAATGTGCAAGGAATACTCTTCTGGTGCTCTAAACAGATCTTGCTGTTTTCAACAACAACGCCAAATCTCGCTTTAGCGGAACCACCATACGCCGCCATAAAGCTCTCAAAATCTACATTTGGCTCATGATTAATAACTTGCCGAACACCATTATCATTATTCGAGTCTTCCTGGTTGTTGCCAGCGTAGGATGTTAAACGGTCAAAGTGTACCACTTTCGGTTTACCACGAGGATCTTCTGATCCGGTACACTACATCATTAATCCTTTTAACACTTCGTACGGCCCTTCCCATTGTCTTTGTAGTTTTGGCGACAATCCACGTTTTCTTTGTGGATTGTACAACCACACTAAATCTCCAGGTTGATAACCACCTTCTTGTGCTCTCGTGTCATATTGTGATTTCATTCGATCGCTTGCTGCCTGTATATTCTTTCGGACGTTTTCGTGAATACTATTTGATCTTTCACGAAGCTTACTAACGTAATCTTCACCGGCGATCTCTTCTCCAGGTTTAAATCCAAACTGAAGATCACATGGTAGCCGCAATTCACGTCCTAGCATTACGCAAGCGGGCGAGTATCCTGTGCTGTCATGTACCGAAGATCGGTACGCCAGTAGGAACAAATGTAGATATTGGTCCCAGTCCGTTGATGTTCAGAGACAACTTTGGCCAGGTACTTTCCTAACGTTCTGTTCATTCTTTCAACCATTCCATCCGATTGAGGATGAAGTGGCGTGGTTCTAGTTTTCCTGATTCCAAGATGCTTGCAGACGTTTTGAAACAACGCTGATTCGAAGTTCCGACCTTGATCGGAGTGTAATTCAACGGAACTCCAAAGCGACAAAACAACTCCTCACTAGTACATCTGCAACCGTCTCGGCTTCTTGGTTAGGTATAGCATATGCCTCCGGCCATTTGGTAAAATAATCCATTGCAACCAAGATGTATTTATTCCTTTCTCTGATTCAGGAAACGGACCAGCTATATCAATGGCTACCCTTTCAAAAGGATTCCCCACGTTATACTGTCTCATTGGGGCTTTCCGTTTTGAGACCGGGCCATTTGCAAAAGCACACAATTCACATTTCCGGCACCACTCCTTCACATCTTCTTTGCAGTTCACCCAATAGAATCTTTCTCTCACTCTTTCGAGAGTTCTTTTCACGCCAAAGTGCCCTCCGGAAATACCATCGTGCAAGTGCTGCAACACTTCCGGCACTCTGCTTCTCGGCACTATCACTTGAAGTCTCTCAGTGCCATCTTCAAATTCCAGGCGTCGTTTCAAGATTCTATTTTCCATCATCAAGGAGTCCCACTGTGCCCAGTATGCCTTCAGGCTCCTACTTGAAATACTAATTTCTTCCCAAGCTGGTCGTTGTCCTCTATTTTCCACTCAATAATACGTCCCAATTCGGCGTCATTCTCCTGGTCTTCTCGTATTCTTTCGAGTTGCCAAGTATCATCGGTTACCGTCATTCTATGGATGACACTTATTTTCTCTTCCATCTTGGAGCAATGATTGCAGTCCATCGGACAAGGTCTCCTTGATAGAGCGTCTGCATTCCGATGGCTAGTTCCTACACGATGTTCCGTATCAAAGTCATATTCCTGCAGCCGCTCTATCCACCTTGCCACTTGCCCTTCAGGATTTCGAAACTGCAGTAACCATTTCAGTGCAGCATGGTCTGTTCTCAACAGGAATTTACGGCCGTATAAGTACTTATAAAGTGCTCTACGGATTTGACGACGGCCAACAGCTCCCTTCTTGTCACACAATAGTTCCTTTCTGGCCGCGACAAGACCTTGCTGAAATACCCAATAACTTTTTCTTGTCCGTCCTGCACTTGAAAAGAACGCCTCCTATAGCTGTGTTACTGGCATCGGTATCCAACACAAATTTCCCTCCATCCGTGGATAACTCAAAATTGGTGCTGTAACTAGTAGCCGTTTCAGTTGTTCAAATGCTCTGTGGCAGTCTTCATTCCAATCATATTCTTGTCCATCTTCGGTTAATTTTGTTAACGGTTTGGCAATGTTCGCAAACCCAAGTATAAAACGTCGGTAATATGTGCACAATCCCAGAAAACTGCGTAGTTGGTGTATATCTGCTGGTGTAGGCCACTCTTGTACCGTTTTTATTTTGTCAGGGTCAGCTCTTATTCCGGTCTCCGAAACGACATGTCCTAGGTATTTCACCTCTTTTCCAAATAGGTGGCACTTCTTGGGGCTTAAGGTAAGGTTTGCCCGCGTAATCTTTGGAATATCTCCTCTAGGTTCTTAAGATGTTCTTCAAAAGACCGGCCTAACACTATCACGTCGTCCAGGTACACCAGACATGTCTTCCAGGACAGTCCACGCAGTACCGACTCCATCAATCGTTCAAAAGTAGCAGGAGCATTGCATAATCCAAATGGCATGACCTTGAACTGCCATAATCCAGTTCCAATTGTAAAGGCAGTCTTTTCTTTGTCGTTTGGCTCCAAGCCTACCTGCCAGTATCCGCTTTTCAAGTCCAAGGTCGAAAACCATTTAGATCCGGATAGAGTATCTAAGGTGTCATCAATTCTGGGCAAAGGATAGCTGTCTTTCTTTGTCACATTGTTAAGCCGCCGATAGTCTACACAAAACCTTGTCGACCCGTCCTTTTCTTGACAAGCACTACCGAGGATGCCCATGGACTATTCGAGGGTTCAATCACTCCCTGTTCTTCCATATCGGTGATAATTTGTTCAGCTTCCTTACGTTTTGCCAAAGGAAGCCGCCTGGGGTGTTGTCTTATCGGTTGCGCATCTCCAGTATTGATCTTGTGTTGCACAACATTCGTCCTTCCTTTCTCACTATCATCCAGTGCAAACACACCTCGATATCGTCCGACCAGTTCTTTTACCTTGCCCAGTTGATCGCCATTTAATCCTTGACACGAGGGTATTAACATATCCAGCAATTTCTGTGAGCAACCGTTGGTTGGTTTATTTTCGTGTCGTCAATACAACGTTTAATATGACATACTGGAATGCAACTTCCCACAATCATGCCTTTCTTCAGGGTCACTGTATGAGGGTTAATGTTCAGCACCCTTACTGGTACCATATTTCGAGACTTTACCAGCGTTCTTCCAATCAGAAGTCCTCCTGACCCATCCCCGATTCAGTTGCTTCCATCATGCATACTTGTCCTTCCGGAGCGTACCATCCGGGCGTCCCATTACTATCATCTCCGCCTTCTCGGGTATTTTCATATCGCAAATCATTCGAACTTGCATCGTCTGGTTACTCGTCCCTTGAAATGGAATCTCATCATCATCTATCCGAAGCACATTTTCTTTCATGTTTACATGAAACCCATATTCTCTCATGAGATCCATTCCCAAGATCACTTCTTCTGTAATTTCAGTCAACCAACACTCGATGATTAATTAATTTGTCCCCAATTGTCAACATAACGGCAGTCTCTCCAGAGTACCAATCTTCTCACCACTTGCCGTTCGGAGACACACCGATACAGGTAGCACTTTTCCACGACCAACCAAATCTGGTCTCACAATAGTTCTTGTCGCTCCTGTATCCACAAGTAATCGGACAACCCTACCATTAATTCTACCATCGATATAAATGCTGTCCAGACTTTCCACCGACGATGCAGCACGGATGATAATCTCCGGGGCACTACGCTGTGCTGTCGAAGTTCGCCCTCTTACATGGACCAGCTTTGGCACAACCGGTTGTTTCTTTGGTTGAGTACAGCGTCTCTGCATATGGCCAACTTCACCGCAGCTCCAGCATCGTAGACGCCATCTCCGCGGTCGTAGTCTTTTCAGCCTTTCCGCCTTTCGCTTTTCAAACACACGGTTGATTATTTCATCTATGCTGTTCTGAGCTTGACCAGGTTCCTCTAAGGCAGACCGAACTTTGTGACTCACCCTATGTGATGTCTGCTTAGCTGCTTCAAATTCAAGCGCATGGGCCAGTGCATCATCTAACATTTTTGGCCGTGCTAGTCTTAGCGCTTGCTGTATTTCGCCATCCTTAACGCCATCCACAAATGTTTGGATAGCAAGTTGTTCGAGGAAGCTGTCTGGTGCCGTTGGGTATGCCAATCTAACTAACCTGGCAATGTCAGCTTCGAATTCTTGCAGGCTTTCACTTGTCTTTGCGAGCGGTTCTTAACATGTGCGTGGTAAACCTGTTGAAGGTGAGCATCTCCATATCTCATCTCAAGCTTCGATGTTAAGAGGCCGTAATCATTCTGCTGGTGATCGGGAATCGTTTGTAAGATGTTAAGAGCCTCCCCGTAGGGCCACTATTAAGGAGATAGCCTTCTCTTTGTTGCGCCAACCGTTGGCTATTGCAGCAGCTTCAAATTGTTTCAAATATGTGGGCCAAGGTGTTTTACCATCGAATGTAGGGGGTTTTACTTTAAATTTAGACGGAATTGACTCGCTTCTTTCCATTGTTCTTATTTCTGGAATGTTCTGATTAACAACTTGGCTTGGTAATTCAAGTGGTCGCGTTGTTAGTGAAATCATTTGTTCTTGAAGCCTCATCACATCTTCTTCCATTTTTACCAATTTATTATCCAACTTTTGCTCAACTGTTTTTACTTGTTCAGTAAAATCTTCTTTCAATGCAATGGAACTTTCCATTAATCTTTGTTCTAACGTGGCTGTACTTTCATTCAACATTTCTTCCACTTTGGCAGCATTTTCACTTAACCTTTCCATTTTCTCAGCGTTTTCAGTAAACCTTTCATCTATTTTTGCAGCATTTTCAGTAAACTTTTCATCTATTTTGCGGCATTTTCAGTAAACTTTTCATTTAGTGTCACTTCCAGTTTAGCCGACCTCTCCTCCATTTTCTCAGCATTTTCACTAAGTGTCAAGTCTAGTTTAGCCGACCTTTCCTCCATACCGGATTTAAAATCCTTGAGGAAATTCATTAAAGTGTCTGCCTCCATTTTACTTTGATTTCTTGTCACTGGCATATACAAACTACTTAAATGTCTTTAGGCTTGTGTGTTTTCCTTTTAAATTAATCACTATATACCCCACAAATGCCTGACACCAGTGTAACGCGCTACTACTACCACGTTTCTTTAATTTAAAACAAGTAATAACAAACGTCTTTATTACTTACTGTTCACAAGTCTAATTAACAGTATATGCCTTATTTATAGATGTTTTCAGGACACTTAACAATGAAGCACTATTACACTAATGAATTTACATGCACTAATATCTTCTTAAACTATCTTTTTTACCATAGGTTCATTAACACACTAACACAACTATTTGTTTATACACTTCTATTTATTTATGTATACTGCAAGCTGCATGCACATTAGACACAGAATATCATTTATGTATATATTCTAAAAACTCAACTACGTTTACTTTACAACGATATAATTTATATTAGACATTCAAGAATAGACTAACTCTTACATTCATAAGCGGCCTTATATATACCCTGCATTAAGATATGACTCATTATCTAGAACTTTGTAGAAGGATTCTCGAATGCTGAAGAATACGCTGTGCCCCGGGCGTTTGTATGTTTGACGGGTTGCCTAATAGTGGATCGCAACAATATTTTCATTAATCGTACTAATCTCACTTATTAAACCCTTCCTATTAAGAGATCCAGACAATTTTGTTGAAGCAAATCCTATAATAACACCATCTCACATTAAACCAGAATGATACTTTTTATTTGCTTACGCAATCTTACGTTCAATCCCCAATAAATTAGGGGGAGTAATAGCCCTAGTTATATCAATTTGCATTATATTCATTATACCAATAATAAACAAATCAATACAAAGAAACAAATTTTATCCCCCCAATAAATTATTATTTTGAATATTTGTTTCGACAACAATCATACTAACATGAATCGGAGCTCAAGAAGTTGAAATCCCATTCATCATAATAAGTCAAATTCTTACAATTTCATATTTTATATTTTTTCCGCTGAATTTATTACTATACAAACTTTGAGATAAAATATTAAAATTTTAGCTAATGAACTTGACATAAGTATATATTTTGAAAATATAAAAAGGGCCTACACCTATTAGCTTAAAAATTTTAAAAATAAAATTCTTGTTCTAAATTATCACTCATTTATTCTACTAAATTTCATTAACTCTTCTCAAAAGTTCGCATAAAAATATTTACAACTCAGGTAAATATTTTCAACAATTTATTCTACTAAATTTCATTAACTAAATATAAATAAAAATAAATATTCTCATTCCATAAAATAACAATAATAAATTTAATGAAATTGGTAAAAACCTCTTTCAACATATATACATAAGTTTATCATAACGAAAACGAGGTAACGTTCCACGCACTCAAATAAATAAAAACATAACAAAAACAACCTTAATAAAAAATAAAAAATTATAAATATCGCCCCCTAAAAACATTAAAGCAAAAAAAAATCTTATCAACATAATTATTGAATACTCAGCCATAAAAATCAATGCAAAAATTCCACCTCTGTACTCAACATTAAACCCAGATACCAATTCAGACTCCCCCTCAGCAAAATCAAACGGTCTTCGATTAGTTTCAGCCAACAAAGAAACAAATATAATTAATCCAAGAGGAAATCCCAAAATCAAAAATCACAAATAATACTGAAATATAATAAAATAATATATATTAAATCTACAAATTAAAAATAAAAAAGACAATAAAATTAGATACATTCTTACTTCATAAGAAATAACTTGTGCAACTCTTCGAAGAGATCCTAACATTGAATAATTAGAATTTGATGATCATCCAGCTATTATAACAAAATACACCCCAACTCTGGAACAACACAAAAAAAACAATAATCCCAATGAAAAATGAATAAATATTGAAAAAAAAGGTATACTTATTCATATAATTAAAGACAAAGTAAATATTAATAAAGGACAAATTAAAAATACAATAAAATTAGATATAAAAGGAAAAATTAATTCCTTGGTAAATAATTTAATAGCATCTCTAAAAGGTTGAACCAATCCTAAATACCCCACTTTATTGGGCCCTTTTCGCAATTGAATATATCCTAAAACTTTTCGTTCTAATAAAGTAAAAAAAGCAATGCCAACAAATAAAAATAATACAAAAACCAATAAGCATCTAATAAAAAGAAAACTATCCAATACAACCAAGTATTATTTGTATTTACTTACTTAAAATGATTCTAAATCAATCACACTAATCTGCCAAAATAATAATTAATTTTTAATATATATTTGGTCCTCTCGTACTAAAATATATTAAATTTTTAAAGATAGAATCCAACCTGGCTCACACCGGTTTAAACTCAGATCATGTAAAATTTCAAAGGTCGAACAGACCTAATTTTTAAGCTACTGCGCCAAAAATAAATTTTAATCCAACATCGAGGTCCCAAACTTTCCTTACAATAAGAACTTTAAAGGAAAATTACGCTGTTATCCCTAAGGTAATTCGTTTTATTTTTAAAATCATTAAAATTTCAAATTAATTATCATCAATATAAAATTTAAAGAATTAATCTAATCTTCAAGTCACCCCAAATAAACATTAACATAAGTTACTAAAAATAATATAATGTAAAATTCTATAGGGTCTTCTCGTCTTTTAAAATTATTTAAGCTTTAACTTAAAAATAAAATTTAAAATCAATTTAAAAGAAACAGAAATCATCTTGTCCAATCATTCATTCCAGTTCCCAATTAAGAAACTAATGATTATGCTACCTTAGCACAGTTAAAATACTGCGGCAATTTAATTAATCATTGAGCAGATTAAACCTTAAATCAAAATCAAAAGACATGTTTTTATTAAACAGGCAGAAAATTTTTGCCGAATTCCTTGTTTTAAACTCACAAACCCAACACATATATAATAAAATTTACTAATTCAATCATTTTACAAAATTAATAAAATTTAAAATTTAATTTAAATAAAAAATTAAAACAATTAAAAGTAATATTTACAACAATCGAAAATATAAATTTATCTTAAAGATTAACAATATTAGTTATACAAAATTACAAAAACCTAAATTTTTAATTTATTTATATAAAAGATTATCCCAATATATATATAATATTTAAAAGTTTTAAATAAAAATTCATTCAAAATCAATTAAACAATAAAATTAAATTTTTTTCTTTAAAAACCAGATATATTAAAACACGAATGACATTTAACCTCTAATCAATTATTATAAATTCTAATTTAACAGAAAAATAAATAACAAATTAAATCTTTTTAAATCGGGACAAATTTTTACAAATCTAATATTTAATAAACCCTGATACAAAAGGTACGTTAAATTAAAACTTCTTTCTCAATTTTTTTTGATATTTAAAAATTCATTCACATTACTAATAATCTATAATAAATAAAACTTTATTCAAAATCAATAATAAACAAAAAACTAATTTTAGAACAACAACAATAATAATTAAATACAACTCAAATAACATTATAAAATGAACTTTTTAATGTAAATAAAATACTTTATATTAAGATATTATTTGTTTTCTAGATACACCTTCCGGTACATCTACTTTGTTACGACTTATTTCTAACGAAAGCGACGGGCAATATGTACACATTTTAAAACTAAATCAAAAAAATAATAAAAATTTAATTTACACTCAAATCCAATTTAATTAACATTACTAAACATTAAAACCAATTCTAATAAATTTGTAACCCATTTCACACTTCTTTACAAACTGCATCTTGATCTGACATTAAATAAAAAATAATTAAAAAATATTAAAATTCAATTAAAATACTCACAAACAACGATATACAAGCCTAACAAAAGTAAAATAATCGTGTACTGTCAATCACGGAACAGGTTCCTCTGAATAGATTAAAATGCCGCCACATTTTTTACTTTCAATTAAACAACTTAATAATAAGAAAATAAAATTCCTTTACAATAATAGGGTATCTAATCCTAGTTTATTAAAAATCTCGCAGAATAACACAAACACACATATAAATAAAATAATTATTAAATTCCACCTATTAAAATTATTATTAATTTATTAAAATCCTGTTTTTCAATCACTAAGAAGTTTTAATTGTCCTGATCGTATAACCGCAATTGCTGGCACAAACTTTATTAGAACTATATATATATCCAAATTAAGAACTCCCAAATACATAATTCTACCTACTACGAATTCTTTTATAAAAAAAATAATTGTATATAAAAAAAATAAATACTAAAACTAAAAATCAAAATTAAATTTTACAAATATAACCTACCCCATAACATTTATCCATAAAATTAAATAGAAAATTAAAATAATTTTCAATTTTTAAGCTCCTATTGTAAAATTAATAACTTTCTATAACAGCTAGGTGCCCTTACACATCGGCAATTTTAATGCACCATCCCCTTAAAGCACATTAATCACCTAAACTATTCAAATATACGCCCCAAAGATCGATCGTGCCCCCATGATCAACCCTTAATTATGCATAGAAAGTTCCCCAAGCCTATTAATGGCTATCTTTCTATGAAATTAAACTAGAACAATAAATCTATAGCTATTAAATTTACATATAAATTTTATCTTTAATTAAGAATACCCCTATTCTTAAATAAATTTATATCAAATTTTTTAAAATTTTAAAGAATCCATATTAATTAAATTTGTAAAAATATAAATGAATAGAAAAACTCAATAAATCCTTAAATTAATTCTAATTTTAAAAATTTTATATACCCAAAATTTTCAAAAATTTAAATTTTAATATAAAATGGAAATTTCATACTATTCAATCTTTAAATACGAAATTTTTACAAATTTAATTAAATTTTCATTCGTTCAACTGTTAATTTGCTTTAATCACTTAAATTTATAATAATACTTTAATTGTCTATATTAAAAAGTTAAAAGCCCATTAAATTTTATTTTATAGTAATTGATTTGTCTGCACAACGCTTAAATTTATAATAAATAGATATTTAATACTAATGAATAATTTGTTCACAAATATGTACATATTTGTTATGACTTTATTAATAAGATTTTACTTTAAAATTATGAAAAACAGGATATTTTAATTTTTTTATTGTAGAAATATAATCTTACACTAGTCTATATACAATGTTTAATGACATTTAAAGAATTAATATAATATTAATTGCTTCAATACCTATTAACTATTATATAGAATTGCTATATGCATTTATCTATGAATTAAACTAGAACAATAAATCTATAGTATTAAATTTACATATAAATTTTATACTTTAATTAAGAATACCCTATTCTTAAATAAATTTATAAAATGTGATTTAGCTTAAATCACATTTATAAACTAAAATTATATCAAATTTAAAATTTTAAATAATCACATATTAATTAAATTTGTAAAAATATAAATGATATAAAAAACTCAATAAATCCTTAAATTAATTCTAATTTATAAACGATTTTATATACCCAAAATTTTCTAATACATTTAAATTTTAATACTAAAATGGAAATTTCAGTACCTTTTTTATTATCTAATATTTTAAATATACTATAATATATTACATAATTTATATTAAGTATTTTATTGTTGCAACTGTCTAACTTTGCTTTAATATTAAATTTATAAACAATACTTTAATTGTGCTATATTAAAAGGTATAGCCCTTAAATTCTACATTTTATAGTAATTATTTGTCTGACATACAGGTTAAATTTCATAATAAATAGATATTTAATACTAATGAATAATTTTTAAATGTTACACCTATTGTTATTACTTTATTAATAAGTTTAAAACTTTAAAATTTGAATATAACATTGTATTTTTATTCCTTTTATTTTAAATTTATTCTATATCAAATGTTTTAATGAATAAAATTATTCCGATTATATACATTGCTACTTACTATAATAGTTCTAATCAACTTATTGTTAATATAATTATATTAGATATATATTTTCATATCAATTAATAATTATTTATAAATATATATATATATATAATTATCTATCCAGTATATAGTATATAAGAGTATATTTAAATATGACAATATTATTAAAATTATATTTAAATCTATCCTTTCTCTTTTCTAGATTTATATAGACTAAATGAATAGTCTACATTACAATGTATTTCATCTATCTTATTAAGACATTCTATTACCTAATATTTCTAATATATTCTAGATATTTATGATATTTCATATACATAATTTTATGAATGATAACTCTTATTATAATAACTATAAATAACTTAATTTGGAGATATTATACCTAAATCAATTTAAAAATTTTGATTAACAATCATTAAATTCATGCATATTAAACATATTTTACTAAAGATATATATTAATTACAATTTAAAAGCATAAAAAGAAATTATGCATTTAACAATTAATCTGTCATTATTATTTTAGAATTAATTTTCATAACAATAAATCACGTGTCACGATTCAGATAATAAATTAACAACTTACAATTTCATATAATGACAATTTTTATTATTATTATAAAATTGTTAAATATTTTTGAATTTTTCAATAATGACATGTTTTATCAAGTTTAAAATCTAAATATTAAAATTTTATTAATTGATTCACAAATGTAAATATTTAATAGTATCATAACAACTTAAATATTAAAATTTATCACCTAAATCATTATTATAGAATATATTTTCAAGCATAAATATCAGCAGTTTAAAAATAAAATTTACAATACAAATATGTATAGTATAATTGTACATTGTTGATCTTTAAAATATAAGTTTTCTTAAATGTAAATTTTTAGTATATTCAATATTTTATTAGTTATAAGATATTCTCATATAATATTTTATGTATATACGAAAATTAACTAAATCATTAATTACAATTAAAAAATCAAATAATATACATTCAAATTAAATTATTTATTATAGATTTGCTTTTAAATTAAAAATAACATTTAAACTTGTTTAATGATAATTATTTAAAATATATATTTCAATTAATAAATAATTGCATTTGATTAAATTACTAAATTGATATATAATGAATTAATCAATATTTTTTTAAAGATAATTAAATAAATGTTAAATAATGAATATTTATTTATATAAGATTAAATCTTTTATGCCTTATTCAAATAAAATTAATAATAATCTGAAAATTATTATAATATCAAATATATATGAATATGATTCTAATAATATACTTCTATTTATTCCTAATATATTAAATGACTTTTGCATTAATATTTAATTATCTAATATGGTTTAATAGTCATATAATAATTATCATTAATATAATTATAAACATCATATAGTTATGATAAAATTATTCTTATAAATTAATAAATACTTATTGAATAATAATTGGTATATATTTTTAAAATTATGGAGATATAATAAGTAAAATTTTATATAGTAAGGGTAAATTAAAATCTTTTTTTAAAACATGGGGATTTTGAGGTCGAAAAAAAAAAAAAAAAAATCGCAAAAAAACGAAAAAAAAAATATTTTTAAAGAAAACAAAGACCAATTCAATATTTTTTAACTATTTTTTATTAACCATGACTTTTTCCCATGATCATAAAATTTTTTTTTATAAAATTTCCGTTACTATAGGGCCTTTATTAACACTTTATTAATATTCATAACCGTACCACATAAAACTAATTTATTTTTATAAAAACAAATTTTATCAATATTAAATTAATTTTCCAATGATTTTTAAAAAAGCCCTTTTTTGTGATATTTCAAGTTTAAATATTACAAAAATTCTCTTTCCAGAAAATCACTTTTATTATAGAGCCTCTATTTTCAAGACAAAATAAATCAGAGCCCCATCACTCAAAATTAATTTATTTCTCTTTTCACAGATTTATCGTTAAATTTATATTAATTTCTAATGATTATAAAAAGAGATTCATTTATTCAATTTGTCTACAGTAAAATATTAAAAAGTGACCTGCCCGAAAAAGGAGTATTTTGATAGAATAAAGCATGTAGAAAATCCTACGATCACTATGCTTAATAAATCAATTTATCACCTAAAATCTCAAAAATTTTCATACATCGTATAATAAAGCATAAAATCAAATAAAAAGGTAAGCTAAATTAAGCTTTTGGACTCATACCCCAAATATAAAGAAATTTTCCTTTTTAATTAAAAAACTATTTAAAATAACATTTATAATCACGCTTATTACAAGATCCATGATTTCGATCTCCAGAAATAATTGGCTAGGAATGTGAATCGGCCTAGAAATTAACCTTCTGTCAATTATTCCGATTTTACAAAAACCTATAAATAAAATATCAACCGAATCTTCAATTAAATATTTTATTACACAAGCATTAGCCTCATCTATTTTAATCATAACTATAATACTAATAATAATAAGAACCGGATTAGCTACTAATACAGAAAATTCACTATTAAATCTATCTATAATTTCAGCGCTTCTAATAAAAATAGGAATAGCCCCGTTCCATTTTTGATTCACTGAAGTTATAGAAGGATTAACATGAATAAATTGCTTAATCATAATAACATGGCAAAAATTAACCCCCATAGTTTTTGTTATGTACAACACGGTTTTTCCAGTATTTATAAAATTATTATTATTTCAGGAACCATTATTAGAAGAATCATAAGATTAAATCAAACAAGAATGCGAAAATTATTAACCTATTCATCAATTAACCATATGAGATGAATACTAAGAAGAATAATACTTGCACAAACTATTTGATTATATTATTTTTCAATTTATTCGTTAATAACAATCAATATCTCATGAATACTAATAAAAAATAAAATTTCCTATATTAACCAGCTCAGATCAAATAGTCTATCCCCTAAAATAAAAATACTATTCTCACTAAATTTCCTTAATTTAAGAGGATTACCACCATTTTTAGGATTCTTACCTAAATGAATTACAATCGAACTATTGGTAAATAAAAATATAGAATATATAACAATTACTATATTAATTTTCACAACCTTAATAATTTCCATTTATCTAAAAATAATGCTCTCCTCACTTTTAATAGAAAAATCATTTAAAAACTGAAAATCAATACCAACAAAAATAAAATCGTTCACATTTAGAAAATTCAACATTATTAGCCTATTAACCTTACCATTAATAACAATCTCATTCAATTTAGCTTAATCCGAAAGGATTTAAGTTAAACCAAACTATCAGCCTTCAAAGTTGAAAACAATTATTTTTAAGCCTTGAAAATAATTTACCATTAAATTTGCAATTTAATATCATAATTGACTACAAAACCTATTGAAAGAAATCATTTCATAAATAAATTTACAATTCACCGCCTACAATTCAGCCATATCAATGAAATGGCTTTTTTCCACTAATCATAAAGATATTGGAACCCTGTATTTTATTTTCGGCGCATGAGCTGGAATATTGGGAACATCCCTCAGACTATTAATTCGCATAGAATTAAGAACTCCTAGAACATTAATTGGTAACGATCAAATATATAATGTTATTGTAACTGCCCACGCATTAATCATAATTTTTTTCATAGTAATACCCGTAATAATTGGAGGTTTTGGTAATTGATTAGTCCCTCTAATATTAGGAGCACCAGATATAGCATTTCCTCGAATAAATAATTTAAGGTTCTGATTACTCCCACCCTCATTAACCTTATTAATTACGAGAAGCTTAATCGAAAGGGGGGCTGGAACTGGATGAACAATTTATCCACCCTTATCATCCAATATTGCCCACAGAGGAAGAACTGTTGATCTGGCCATTTTCAGAATTCATTTAGCAGGAGCTTCATCGATCCTAGGAGCTATTAACTTTATTTCTACAATTATTAATATAAAACCCAAGAGAATAACCTTTAATCAAATGCCTCTTTTCGTTTGAGCCGTAGGAATCACAGCAATACTCTTATTGCTATCGCTCCCAGTCTTAGCAGGAGCCATCACAATACTATTAACAGACCGAAATATTAATACATCCTTCTTTGACCCCGCTGGAGGCGGTGATCCAATTCTTTTTCAACATTTATTTTGATTTTTTGGACACCCAGAAGTATATGTATTAATTTTACCTGGATTTGTCTTAATTTCTCACATTATTATACATGAAAGAGGAAAAAACGAAACATTTGGACATACAGGAATAATTTATGCTATAGCAACAATTGGTATTTTAGGATTTATTGTTTGAGCTCATCACATATTCACAATCGGATTAGATATTGACACTCGAGCCTATTTCACATCTGCTACAATAATCATTGCAGTTCCTACAGGAATTAAGATTTTCAGATGAATAGCAACAATTCATGGAAGACGATTATATTACTCCCCTCAAATAATATGAGCATTAGGATTCATTTTCCTATTCACAGTAGGAGGTATTACTGGAGTAATTCTAGCTAATTCATCTCTAGATATCATTTTACACGATACTTATTACGTAGTAGCACACTTTCACTACGTTTTATCAATAGGAGCAGTTTTTGCCATTATAGGAGGAATTGTACATTGATTTCCCTTATTTTTAGGAACTGCCATAAACAATAAACTTTTAAAAATCCAATTTTTAACTATATTTACAGGAGTAAATATAACATTCTTTCCCCAACACTTTTTAGGGTTAAGAGGAATACCACGACGATACTCTGATTATCCAGATGCATACATACCATGAAATATGCTTTCCTCAATAGGATCCTTAATTTCTCTTATAAGAGTAACCCTATTTATTTACATTTTATGGGAAAGATTAATAACTAAAAAAAAAACAATCATAAAGACTCATATAAAAACATCAATAGAATGATTACAAAAACTTCCACCCTCAGAACACACATATAACGAATTATCAATTTTAGTGAAATTCTAACGTGGCAGACTAGTGCAGTAAACTTAAGATTTTCTTATAAAATATAATTTCTTTAGAATGGCTACCTGAGCAAATTGGTCATTAATAGATGCAAATTCACCGTCTATAGAACAATTAATTTTCTTTCACGATTACAGAATAACAATTCTAATCGCCATTATTTCTATAGTAGCATCAATAACACTAACAATAGCCTTAAGAAAATATAAATATAAGAAATTATTAAATGGTCAACTAATTGAATCAATCTGAACAATTATTCCAGCCATTACATTAGTATTTATCTCAATTCCATCATTAACCCTAATATATCTATTTGATGAAACTAACTCACCTATCATATCAGTAAAAACATTGGGAAATCAATGATATTGAAAATATGAATTCTCAGATTTCATTAAAAAAGAACTAAACGCATATCTAGAAAACAATAAAAAATTCAGCTTCCGCTTATTAGATGTAGACAATCAATTAATTTTACCACTAAAATCAAAAATCCGTATAATATTTACATCTCTTGATGTAATTCATTCTTGAACAATCCAATCATTAAGAGCAAAAATAGATGCCACCCCCGGACGATTAAACCAATTATTGTTCATAATTAATTACCCGGGAATTTACTTTGGACAATGCTCAGAAATTTGTGGCATAAATCATAGATTTATGCCAACATCTATTGAAAGAGTAATACCAAAATTTTTTATTAAGTGGCTGAAAACTTCATCATTAGATGACTGAAAGTAAGTACAGGTCTCTTAAATCTTCAAATAGTAATTAACATCTACTTCTAATGGAAAATTTAGTTAAACCTATAACATTAGTCAGTCAAGCTAAAATTATTTAAACAATAATTTTCTATTCCTCAAATGGCTCCCTCGATATGATTAAATATTCTAATTATTAGATCAACAATAATTATATTAACAAATTCAATAATTTATTTTCAATACACAATAAATTTTAATAGTAAAAATCTACCAAAACACAATATTAATTGAAAATGATAAATCTTTTTTCTTCATTTGATCCAACCACATCAAATAATTATTCAATAAATTGAATAATTCTATTAACTATTATAATTTCAATACCATGTATTTTCTGAGCAATCCCCTCACGCATAAATTATTTATGAAATACTTTAACAAATAAGTTAAACAAAGAACTTAAAATAAACATAAAAACCAGCAAGACTTCGACACTTCTTTTCATCTCTTTATTTATATTTATCATTGTAAATAATATAATAAGATTATTCCCCTACATTTTTCCAAGAACAAGAATTATTTCAACTAACCTTTCCCTGGCCCTTCCCATATGAATAAGAATTGTAATATTTGGCTGAATAAACAACACAAAACATATATTAGCCCACTTAATTCCCCTAGGAACACCCCCATTATTAATATCATTTATAGTCTGCATCGAAACAATTAGAAATCTTATCCGACCTGGCACTCTAACTATTCGATTAACTGCTAATCTTATTGCAGGCCATCTAATAATAAGTCTACTAGGAAATTCATTACTAAACTATTCAATTTTAACCGTCTGATTAACTATTTCAATTCAAATAATATTAATAACACTGGAATTAGCAGTCTCGATTATTCAAGCGTATGTGTTTACAACTCTCATCACCCTATATTTTAGAGAAATTAATTAATGATAAAAAATCATCCATTTCATATGGTTGAAATTAGCCCTTGACCAATTCTTACCGCTTTAGCCTCCATATCCACAGCAGTAGGTATTATCATAATAATACACTTAAACAATATTAATTTATTAATATTAAGAATAATAATTATAGTAATAAACTTATATCAATGATGACGAGACGTTACTCGAGAAAGAACATTTCAAGGAATACACACTTCAAAAGTCTTAATAAACATAAAATGAGGAATAATTCTATTTATTATTTCAGAAATTATATTTTTCTCATCTTTTTTTTGAAGATACTTCCACAGAAGACTATCCCCTAATATCGAAATTGCAATAATATGGCCACCCAAAAACATTATTACATTTAATCCTCTAGAAATTCCCCTATTAAATACCCTAGTATTAATCTCCTCAGGAATCTCTATAACCTGAGCTCATCATAGTTTAATAGAAAACAATTTTAAACAAACAATAAATAGATTAATCATTACAATCTCATTAGGAATCTATTTTACAATATTACAAGGATTTGAATACATACAATCAACTTTTTCAATTTCAGATTCCATTTATGGATCAACATTTTTCATTGCAACAGGATTTCATGGAATTCACGTAATCATTGGAACTACGTTTTTACTTGTTAATTTAAAACGTATTTATATAAATTACGTTTCATCCTTTCATCACTTCAGATTCGAAGCTGCAGCATGATACTGACATTTCGTAGATGTAGTATGACTATTTTTATACATTTCTTTATACTGATGAGGAAAATATTTATATAGTATAAATATTATCTTTAACTTCCAATTAAAAGATTTAACCAAATTAATATAAATAATATATCTAATATTAGCTATCGTAATACTAACAATAATAGTTTCAACATTATTAACTATAATTTCACTAAATCTAGCAAAAAAAACATTTAATGATCGAGAAAAAACATCCCCATTTGAATGTGGATTCGACCCAAAAACCTCTGCACGATTACCTTTTAGACTTCATTTCTTTCTAATTGCAATAATTTTTTTAATTTTCGACGTTGAAATTACAATAATATTACCATTAATAATAATAATAAAAATTTCTAAATTATCAACTCTAATCACATTAATAATCGTATTCGTCATCCTCTTGTTAATTGGACTATACCATGAATGAAACCAAGGAGCATTAAACTGAACAATTTAGGATAAATTAACTAATTTGCAAATAGTTTCAATATTTGATTAACATCAAATTATCTTAATATAAAAAAAAACACCCTGTTTTTCAGAATTTTAAAGTAAAACCTTATTAATAAAGCATAACAAATGTGTACACATTTCGTGAACAAATTATTCATTAGTATTAAATATCTATTTATTATAAATTTAAGCGTTGTGCAGACAAATCAATTACTATAAAATAAAATTTAATGGGCTTTTAACTTTTTAATATAGACAATTAAAGTATTATTATAAATTTAAGTGATTAAAGCAAATTAACAGTTGAACGAATAGTTAATAAAATTTAGTAAAAACAAAGTCCACCATTCCAATATATAAATTTTACAAACAAGGTCCCTAGGAATTTATTTAAATAGTTAATAAAATTTAGTAAAATAAATAGTTGAAAATATTTACTCTTAGATGTAAATATTTTCTATATTAACTTTAAGCTCTATAAAATTAAATATGAATAAGAAACGAAAAATCGTATTTAATTTCGACCTAAACTTGTGGATCAACGTCCCTTATTCAAATTTGATTTAATTAAAACCAAAAAGAGGTATGTTACTGTTAATAACAAAATTGAAATATTTCTAATTAAAGAAATAAAAATTTAAAGCTTCTAACTTTAATCAAGAGCATCAGTTCATATTTCTATTTAAGTAGGTTAAAAAAACCATTACATTTTCATTGCAAAAATATACAATTTTCTTAAATATTTTAAAGATTAAATCTTCCTTAATGTCTTCAGCATTAAACTCTCTATAAGCTATTAAAATAAAGGATTAATAAGCAAATTCAAACTAAAAATAAAGTTAAAAAAATTTTTAAATTATTATTATAAAAGCTTTGAATTACTCAACTTTCATTTTTTAAAGAATTATATAAATTTTGTCTACCTAAATATTCGCATCAACCATGATCCATCAATTTGAAAAAATTTCCTCTCAGTAATAACAATCTATAATTAAATCTAACAGTTAAAAATCCTAAATTCCATATAGATCTCATAAAAAAGGAAATCTTATAATACTTTAAAGTTTTTGAATAATCTGCTAATCCAAATCAAGATATTAAAGCGCCTACCATAAAACCAAATAATATAAAACGAAAACTATAATTTTTAAATTTAAAGGTAAACACACAAAATAAGGAGTAGGCAATATTAACCAAGAAATCATTCTCCCACTTAAAATTACAAAAATAATAATTCCCCCTATACCCCGCAACATTTCATTATTAGAATCAATAATAGAAAAATAACAAGCCCCGTTAAAAGGTTTAACTAAGATATAATAAACTAATCGAAATGAATATATAACAGTCAGACCAATAGAAAAATAAAAAATCATATAAATATAAATATTTAAAAATTTTATAGACATAAACTCTAAAATTAAGTCCTTAGAATAAAATCCTGATAAAAACGGAAGTCCACATAAAGCCAAATTACAAATAATAAAAAAACAACTAGTTAGAGGAATTTTATGAATCATTGACCCCATATATCGAATATCTTGACAATCTCTTATATTATGAATTATTGACCCAGCACATATAAATAACAACGCCTTAAATAAAGCATGCATTAATAAATGAAAAAAAGCTAATGTTTCCTCTCCTATTGCTAAAATCCTTATTATTAACCCTAATTGACTTAAAGTTGAAAGAGCAATAATTTTTTTTAAATCAAATTCAAAATTAGCAACCAACCCAGACATAAATATAGTTAAACTTGAAATAAACAATAATACTATTATAAAATCATTTCCCAATAAATTATTAAATCGAATCAATAAATAAACCCCAGCTGTTACTAAAGTTGAAGAATGAACAAGTGCTGATACAGGAGTTGGAGCTGCTATAGCCGACGGTAATCACGCTGAAAATGGAATTTGAGCTCTTTTTGTTAGAGCTGCTAAAATAACTAAAAATATTACTACTCGAGAACATAAATTATTAAAATCCATATAAAAAATAAAATTTCATCTTCCAAAATTTATTATTCAAGCAATAGAAACTAACAATATTACATCTCCAACACGATTTCTTAAAGCAGTAATTATCCCAGAATTAAAAGATTTTAAATTCTGATAATAAATTACTAAACAATAAGAAACTAATCCCAGGCCGTCCCACCCAAGCAAAATTCTAATTAAATTAGGACTAATAATAACAAATATTATAGAAATTACAAATAAAAAAATCAATAAAATAAAACGATTAATATACAAGTCCTTAGCTATATATCTATAACTATAAAAAACCACTATAGAAGAAATAAATAAAACAAAGCTTATAAATAACAATCTTACCCAATCCAGCAAAACTGAAAAAACTAATATTCTAGAATTAATATTTAAAATTTCATATTCCAATATATATACACAATCAAACATTATAAACCAGGTTCTTAATAAAAACAGTAAAACACCTCCTAATCAAAAAAAAAAATGCGTAAATGAAACAAATCGAAATTATTTAAGATAAATTATATCATAGATCCCACAAATCTATATTTTATTTAAACTACTTAAATATATAAACATATCGCACGCTAACACTATAAAAATTAGAGGCACGGCATGTAAAAACATTAACATAAATTCGCGAATTCTAATAATTTCCAAAGAATAAAGCCCTCTATAATATTGACCATGTTGTGAAAAAGAATACAAATATAATGAATAAGAAGCACTCAAAAACGAAATAATAATTAAAAAACTAACTGCATTGCATTTGCCTTGGAAAGTCTTTCGGTGAACTCGTACATCAACACCTATTACCTTACTTTAACAAACGAACCACGACTAATAAAATGGCAACCGGTTCTAGCGTTCTCAACTACACGCGTCTAAGGTACGCGACAAAAAATATATAAACCAACTTCTTGCAATTATAGAGACGCATGGGATGAGTTGCCTAACTTCCCGCAGTGAAATTATAGTAAGGTAACATTAACTTATTAACAATTAATATTACGTAAGGTGTAGATATAAGCGAACCAGATATTTTTAACAAATCGCAGCTCACGATTGAAAATAACCTAGACGAAACACGCACATAAGCCATATTTAAATGCTTAAAAGAACAAACGCTGTTGATAACAAAAACCCCATATTGTTAATGCCACAACAAAACAGGATAGATTTAAGTATTTTAAATTATAATTTGTAGTAGTTAAATAGCGGCCGTTTAAATTGAAAAATTAGTCAAAATCGTTAATAAAAATTCAAATACAGGAACTGCACGTAATACAATGATTTGAGGGATTATTTTTTTATTATCGTGTAACTTTGTAGTAAAGACGGTTTTCTCGGTTCAGATAGACATATGTCGTCTTCCCGAACAATTTTAAAATCATTTTACGGCACCAATCGACACGAGCATAATTTTGAGCATCTGTCAACAAACGTGGAATCCAACGCGCACACAGCTTCCGAACACACAAATGTTCGTGCAAAATCTTACGTATGCTGGTCATACTAATGCTTGAAAATCTCTCAATTTCCTGATATGTCATATAATGATCTTCTACAATTAGTTTTCGCACATCATCGATATTTTCCGGCACAACGACCGATTTTGGACGACCTTCTTTAACTTCGTCCGTGAACAAACTACGTCCATCGTTTGAATTCAGTGTAGCAGCGATATTCAGTGGCTGTAGGTGGGGCTTCAACGCCAAAAGTTGAATTTAGTTGATTGATGCATTGTTCTTGAGTTAGACCACGTCGAAAGTCATAATAAATCATAGCTCGAAAATTTTCGCAAGTTAATTTCATATTTTGGCTGAGATGAAATTTTAAACACTGCAAAAAACACAAGTACTGCACACATGTCAAAACGTTCTGAGTACCTATAACTTCAAAAATGTCAAACTGTATGATGGCAATTTCAGATTTCACCTGCCAATACCAGTGTTGCCAGTTCTCAATACATAAATAGTGTCCCTCTTATTTTTATAAATATTTATATTCTGGAATACAACACTTAAAATTTTAAATCTGGGGGAAATGTTGCGTATTCACGGTCTGCTTAAATTTTTTTTAAATTGTGGTAACTCGGCATGGCGTCGTGAACAAAATTTCGGATTCTAATGATTAGAGCGGTATATCATATAAAAGCATTTGGGTGATCCACAGCCACATAAAGTTTAAAATTTAATAACTTGTCATAAAGCAGTGAACACAATTTTATACCGGAGCAGGTTCAGGAACAAATACTCTAAGAGAGTATTTGTTAATCACTAAATACCCCACACCTGACACCAGTGTAGCGGGCTACTATTAACACATTTTACCAATTTAAAACAAGTAATAACAAAAGTCTTTATTAGTCACTGTTCACAAGTCTAATTAACAGTATATGCCTTATTTATAGATGTTTTCAGTCCAATTAACAATGAAGCACTATAACATTAATGTTCTTTACAAGCACTAATATCTTCTTAAACTAAATTCTTAACCATAAGTCTTCTTAACAACACTAACACTACTATAATTTATTTATTACACTTTTGTCCATTTATGTACAAGGTGGCGGTACAATATACACGTTCGCATAACACAAATTTATATTTACTATAGAACCTTCAAAACGTAATGACCAACTAACTATACACGAGATGTTTTATATACGACATTTTGATATAGACTAACTCCTACATTCATCACCGATCTTATATGTACCCTATAATTAAATAGATGACTCAAATTCTACTGTTTGCTGGTACGTTCGAGACTTCTGTAGTATACACCTTCGGTTATGCAGCTTGTGTGTTTGACGGGTTGCCTAACAGTAGTTCGTAACAATATGTAATACTTCTTACTCAAAGTTAAGGTATCTTAAAGTATTGCAGCAATCTAGGACATATACTATATAAACCTAGTAACACTTAGTTCCTATTTCTATTAAGACCTTTATGTTTAGTAATTGTCTGGCATATTGCTACATTATTAATTGCTCGATTGGTAATAGATTTTGCTATTGCATAATTTGATTTAGTCAAATCAGCCAAAATTTTTGTCATGCTTGCCCAGTGCATATTGTGTATGGTTTCGATTTTTTTCTTACTGGATGTCGTCGTAAAAACATTCGGCTGTGTTTAGATGGTGTTGCAATAGCATCCAATGGCGAAACTGTGTAGTTTTGCTTTATCTGTTCGTAGTAGCCGCTGCAGCAACATTAGCTAGATTATCTGTAACAGTTTGTTGAGTTACGCCATTATTCAAGAAAACAATAGGTGCTTTCCTTTCACCACCTTACTAAGATATTCTTATCTAACCTAAGTTCTACTTAGTTATTTCTATGTTCCTTTCACGTGCCTAGCAGTTCAAATAACTCAGATTTTTCTTCCCCCCTTACCGATCGTAAGTGTACCGACAAACTGACTTACATTTAAGTAAAATGGATTGTTTATGAGGTAATCTTTTATTATAGCGTTGATTGAAGTATAGTAGTGAATAGTAATTATATTAATTTTGAATTTCAATTATTTACCGAATCACTACCAAAAGCGGCATGTCTTATGCAATTTGCATACGTCCTGATAATAACAAAAAGCACTTAATTGTTTACAACTGCAAATGTGAGGTTAATTTGATAAGTTCAGTATTTTGCCGGAAATACGTTCCATTCGAACAAGTTAGGTTAGCTAAGCTACTTCACTTTCATGTAAGATAATCCTTTTTACTAAGTTGTAAAAGGCAAGCGCCTAATTTCATCATAGTGATCATTGAGAGAGGAAGTTCTAATGTTGCATTATTTTTTGAACAACTCTTGTACTATATATTCCAGTTTCCACTAAATTCACTCCATCCACTGTAAGTAGCGATATCAAGGTTAAAATTAGTTCTTCAAACTTTGATAGTGGCTTCACAGGTGGATCGCCGCGATTCCCTGCCTGCCCATACTTTAAACCCTTAGCATGTCTTCTTACATTGGTTTCCATTCCACTGAAGGTTTACAAGTAAATTGGGTAAGAAGTAACTCACTATAAGATTTTTATTACTTACATCTTTGCATTACCTCACACTTTTTGCAGGTATAATTTGATTCAAATGGGTGGCCAGTATTTCCCATAATTTATTGATCTTTTGAACCTCTGTTGGATTACATTTTCTTCCACACATAATTCTATTGACTTTCAAAAAGTAATTAACTTTTTTTTCTGTACTTCGTGGGGCCCGAGACATTATTGAAAGAAAAAAAAACACAGCAAAAACCTTTACAGTTGTATAGAAATAAAAATAAAAATCTACACTAACACCACTTACTATTTTTAGGTTAGAAATGGTAGAAAAACATTGATAACAAAATAAACAGCACTAAAATAGTTCAAACGTACTTCTGTGCAATGTTGCCAAAATGTGTTTGTAAAATTATGAAGAAGTCATCTAATAGTATTTAATTTTTTTTTATTTAATTGTTTTAGTGGGCCTCTAAATTTGCAACTTTTAGCAGCTTCTAAATTTTAGCGGAATATTTACAGAATATACCTTTAATTACGTTGGAGAAAAACTTTATACTGTTACGAGCTACTATTAGACAACCCGTCAAACACACAAGCGCCGTAAGCAATGTATATACTACAGAGGCCTCAAACTTTCTAGCATATACCGGGGTATGAATCATCCATTTAATTCAGGGTATATGTAAGACCGCGGATGAAGTACAGAGTTAGTCTATATCTAAATGTAGAATATAAATCATCTCGTATATAGTTAGTTGTTGATTGCGTTCTGAAAGTCCTTTAGTAAATATAAATTTGTGTTATGTAAACGTGTATATTGTACCGACAGCTGTACATAAATAGACAAAAGTGTAATAAATAAATTATAGTAGTGCTAGTGTTGTTAATAGACCTATGGTTAAGAATTTAGTTTAAGAAGATATTAGTGCTTGTAAATAGCATTAGTGTGATAGTGCTTCATTGTTAATTGGACTGAAAACATTTATAAATAAGGCATATACTGTTAATTAGACTTGTGAATACTGAATAATAAAAATTTTATTACTACTTGTTTTAAATTGGTGAAACGCGTTAGTAGTAGCCCGTTACACTGGTGTCGGGCTCTGTGGGGTATATAGTGATTAATTTAAAAAAAAAGACAAGCAAGTCTAAAGACATTTGAGTAGTTTGTATATGCCTGTTACAAAAAGTCAAAATAAAATAGACGCAGAAACTTTAATGAACTTCCTTAAGGATTTTAAATCCGGTATGGAAGAGAAGTCGGCTAAACTAGAAGTGACATTTAGTGAAAATGCTGAGAAAATGGAAGAAAAGTTAAGTGAAAATGCTAAGAAAATAGAAGAAAGGTTAAGTGAAAATGCTGCGACGTTAGAACAAAGATTAATGGAAAGCTCCATCGCATTGAAAGAAGATGTCACTGAACAGATAAAAACAGTTGAGCAAAAGTTGGACAGTAAATTGTAAAAATGGAAGAAGATGTGATGAGGTTGCAAGAACAAATGATTTCACTAACAACGCGGCCACTTGAATTAGCAAACCAAGTTGTAAATCAGAACATTCCAGAAATAAGAAGCATGGAATAAAACGAGTCAATACCGTAAAAATTTAGAGTGAAACCACCCGCAATCGATGGTAAAACACCTTGGCCCATATATTTGAAACAATTTGAAGCCGTTGCAATAGCCAACTGTTGATGTAACAAGGAGAAGGCGATCTCCTTAATAGTGGCCCTACGGGGGGAAGCTCTTAACATCTTGCAAACGATTCACGATCACCAGCAGAATGATTACGGCCGCTTAACATCAAAGTTTGAAATGATATATGAAGACGCTCGCCTTCAACAAGTTTACCATGCACAAGTTAAGAACCGTTCGCAAAAGACAAGTGAAAACCTGCAAGAATTTGAAGCTGACATTGCCAGATTAGTTAGATTGGCATACCGAACGGCACCAGATACCTTCCTCGAACAACTGGCTGTTCAAACATTTGTGGATGGCGTTAAAGATGGCAAAATACAGCAAGCGCTAACATGTTAGATGACGCACTGGCTCATGCGCTTAAATTTGAGGCGTTAAACAGACATCACACAGGATGATTCACAAAGTTCGGTCTGACTTAGAAAAACCTGGTCAATCGCAGAACAGCATAGAAGTAATAATCAACCGTGTGTTTGAAAAGCAAAAGGCGGAAAGGCTGGAAAGACAACGACCGCGGAGATGGGTGTCTGCGATGCTGGATCTGCGGTGAAGTTGGTCATATACAGAGACTCAACAAAAAAAAACCGGTTGAGCAGCAGGAAAAACTAAAGCAAGTCGACGTAAGGGGGCGAACGTCGACAGCACAACGTAGTGCCCGGGAGATTATCATCCGTGCTGCATCGTTGAGGGGAAGTCTGGACAGCACTTATATCGATGGTGGAATTAATGACAGGGTTGTCCGATTACTCGTGGATACAGCAGCGACAAGGACTATTGTGAGACCAAATTTGGTTGGTCGTAAAAAAGTGCTACCTGTATCGGTATTTCTATGAACGGCAAGTGGTGAGAAAATTTCTATTCGCGGAGAGACTGCCGTAACGTTGGAAATTGGAGACAAACTGATTAATCATCGGGTGTTGGTAGCTGGAATTACAGAAGAAGGCATCTTGTGAATGGATCTCATGGGAGAATATGGGTTTCATGTGAACATGAAAGAAAATGTGCTTCGGATAGATGATGATGGGATTCCATTTCAAGAGACGAGTAACCAGACGATGCAAGTTCTAATGATTTGTGATATGAAAATACCCGAGAAGTAGTAAAGGGATACCCGGATGGTACGCTTCGGGAAGGACCAGTATGCATGATGGAAGTAACTAAAATGGGAATAGGTCAGGAGGGATTACTGATTGGAAGAACGCTGGTAAAGTTTCGAAATATGATACCAGTAAGGGTGCTAAACATTAATCTGCATACGGTGACCATGAAGAAAGACATGATTGTGGGAAGTTGCATTCCAGTATGCCATATTAAACGTTGTGTGGACGACACGAAAGATAAACCAGCCAACGGTTGCTCACAGAAATTGCTGGATATGTTGATACCTTCGTGTCAAGGATTAAACGGCGACCAACTGGGCAAGGTAAAAGAACTGGTCGGACGATATCGAGGTGTATTTGCACCGGATGATAGTAACAAAGGAAGGACGAATGTTGTGCAACACAAGGTTAATACTGGAGATGTGCAACCGATCAGACAACATCCAAGGGGGCTTTCTTTGGCAAAACGTAAGAAAGCCGAGCAAATTATCACCGACATGGAAGAACAGGAAGTGATTGAACCCTCGAATAGTCCATGGGCATCCCCGGTAGTGCTTGTCAAGGAAGAAGATGGTCGACAAGGTTTTGTGTAGATTACCGGCGGCTAAACAATGTGACAAAGAAAGGCAGCTATCCTTTGCCCAGAATTGATGACACCTGGGATACTCTATCCGGATCTAAATGATTTTCGACCTTTGACTTGTAAAGCGGATACTGGCAGGTAGGCTTAGAGCCAAAGGATAAAGAGAAAACTGTGTTTACAATTGGAGCTGGATTATGGCAGTTCAAGGTCATGCCATTTGGATTATGCAATGCCCCTGCTACTTTTGAACGTGATAGTTTTAGGCCGGTCTTTTGAAGAACACCTTAAGAACCTAGAGGAGATATTCCAAAGATTACGTGGAGCAAACCTTACCTTGAGCCCTAAGAAATGTCGCCTATTTAGAAAAGAGGTAAAATACCTAGGACATGTCGTTTCGGAGACCGGAATAAGAGCTGACCCTGACAAAATAAAAACGGTGCAAGAGTGGCCTACACCAGCAGATATACAGCAACTACGCAGTTTTCTAGAATTGTGCACATATTACCGACGTTTTATACTTGGGGTTGCAAACATCGCCAAACCGTTGACAAAATTAACCGAAAATGGACAAGAATATAATTGGAATAACGACTGCCACAGCGCATTTGAACAACTAAAACGGCTACTAGCTACAGCACCAATTCTGAGTTATCTACGAATAGAGGGGAAATTTGTGTTGGATTTCGATGCCAGTAACACAGCTATAGAAAGCGTTCTTTCTCAAGTGCAGGACGGACAAGGAAAAGTTATTGGGTATTTCAGCAAAGTCTTGTCGCGGCCAGAGAGGAACTATTGTGTGACAAGAAGGGAGCTGTTGGCCGTCGTCAAATCCGTAGAGCACTTTTATAAATACTTATACGGCCGTAAATTCCTTTTAAGAACAGACCATGCCGCCCTAAATTTGTTACTGCAGTTTCGAAATCCTGAAGGGCAAGTTGCAAGGCGGATAGAACCGCTACAGGAGTATGCCTTTGACAGAACATCGTGTAGGAACTAGCCATAGGAATGCAGACGCTCTGTCAAGGAGACCTTGTCCGACAGACTGCAATCATTGCTTCAAGATGGAAGAGAAAATAAGTGTCATTCACAGAATGACGGTAACCGATGATACTTGGCAACCCGAAAGAATACGAGAAAACCAGGAGAATGACGCCGAATTGGGACGTATTATTGAGTGGAAAAGTAAAGGACAACGACCAGCTTGGGAAGAAATTAGTATTTCAAGCAGGAGTCTGAAAGCATACTGGGCACAGCGGGACTCCTTGGTGACTGAAAATACAATCTTAAAACGACGTTTGAAATGTGAAGATGGCACTGAAAGACGACTTCAAGTGATAGTGCCGAGAAGCAGAGTGCCGGACGTGTTGCAGCACTTGCACGATGGTATTTCCGGAGGGCACTTTGGAGTGAAAAGAACTCTCAAAAGAGTGAGGGATAGATTCTATAGGGTGAACTCCAAAGAAGATGTGAAGAAGTGGTGCCGGAAATGTGAGTTGTTTGCCTCTGCAAATGGCCCGGTTACAAAACGGAAAGCCCCATTAAGATAGTGTAACGTGGGGAATCCTTTTGAGAGGGTGGCCATTGATATAGCTGGTCCGTTTCCTGAATCAGAGAAAGGAAATAAATACATCTTGGTCGCAATAGATTATTTTACCAAATGGCTGGAGGCTTATGCTATACCTAACCAAGAAACCGAGAGGGTTGCAGATGTACTAGTGAAGGAGTTGTTTTGTCGTTTTAGAGTTCCGTTGGAATTACACTCCGATCAAGTCCGGAATTTCGAATGAGCGTTGTTTCAAAACGTCTGCAAGCATCTTGGAATCGGGAAGACTAGAACCACGCCACTTCATCCTCAATCGGATGGAATGGTTGAAAGAATGAACAGAATTACAAAGACAATGGGAAGGCCCGTACAAAGTGCTAAAAAGAATTAATGATGTAGTGTACCGGATCAGAAGATCTCCCCGTGGTAAACCGAAAGTGGTACACTTTAACCGTTTAACATCCTATGCTGGCAACAACCAGGAAGACTCAAATAATGAGAATGGTGTTCGACGAGTTATTAATCATGAGCCAAATGTAGATTTTGAGAGTTTTATGGCGGCGTATGGTGGTTCTGTTCAGGCAAGATTTGACGTTATTGTTGAAAAACAGTAAGATCTGTTTAGAGCACCAGAAGAGTATTCCCTGTACATTGCGTAGCTCAAGATCTGGAAATGTCAAGAGGAATAGCTGTTGTTTTCGAGAAAAAGTTTGGAAGTGTGGATGAATTAGTACAAAAGCATCCAACTGTAGGAAAACTTTGGTTCTTCAGGATAAAAATCGATATGTTTACTATCTGGTCACCAAAAATTCTTCATGGCAGAGACCTAGTTATGGACATCTATGGGAGGCTTTGCTGAATCTTGTAGCTCAATACTCACCTTGTGATGATAAAGCACAATACAGTAGACTAATATGCATTTTTCTATTTAGTACAAAAGATTTCACATCTAACAGTGAGCTTATATGATTTTTATTTATAGAGCAACCAAAGGACAATAGAAAGCTGGTAATAAAAATATTCCATTGACTGTTCGGCATTTTTTGCTCTGGCAACACTGGTTATGCATGAAGTTGATGTTTTCTAGTTTCACTTTATTATAATTATTAAATTGACCACGACTTGCGCAGATTTCTTCAACGTCTCCCGCCTTCCATACGCATTTACATTTAAATTCTAAAATTTTAAAAAGGGGTGCATGTTTAACCCCATCACTATCAATAAATATGCTGCAATTTAGTATAAGGCAAGTATTTAAAATTTATGATCAGTTGTACAAAATTGTTTAAAATAGATTATCAAATTTGTGGGGCTGCACAAAATCATAGGAACTGGAATGAGTGATAATATCAACCACTAACATTAACAGGAAGGAAGGTTACGTACCACCGCCCCTCAACGTGGAAATTGGTATTTTCACTCAAACGTAACTGTAACACCTTCAACCTATATTGTTTACTTATTATTTACTCATAAACACCTTTTAGCTTGATAGGGTCTACCCCTCCAAAAGTAACTAACCTTGAATCGCTACTTTGGGTTCGTTCGGAAGTGGGAAGTCGCATTTTGTCCTGGTGTTAGATTCGCTGTTTTCAATCGCTACTTTTTAATTCATGTTTACTCTCATAAACGATCTTTCTGTACTTTAAAACCATTACCTATACTAGATACTTGTTTTCATAGTGGTTCGTTCTTGTAAATCCTATGTTGTCTGGAAGAGAAATTTTTTATCAAATTTTAAAAGTTATAGTTTACATCACGATAACAGACCACGTTCCTCTAGCGTGTTGACTAGAATTAACTTAATCTTCGGCAAACAATTGAGTCAACATATTGTTTATAATTTTAAATAAATAAGTAATTACTATATAAACGCTTACTCCTCCCGTTCGGTAATTAGATATTGATTGTTATTCTTGTAGTTGCAAATGCTTTAAAGAGCACAGAACATAAACTACAGAAAAAATCTGGTTTTATATTTAAAATAAAGTGAAAATGACGGGTTATCTCAGTAATTTATATTAACAGTGTATTATCGTCTTAGCGTTGATAAGAATAAGGATTCTCCTTCATAAAACTTTCTTCTTGTAATATCTATCAGTTATTTCTAAAAGATAATTGTGTTAGTGTATGTTAAGTGTCTATTGAACTTTCCAAAAGCAGGACATTTTCGGTTAAACTGACGTAATTACCTGTGCACTGATAAAAATGTCGAAGCAGTATGTGTGCAATTTATCAGAGATTACAGTTTCGGACGCCATAATTGAGGGAACCGATTTCCTGTTAAATGGAAATCACATAATACCTATGGTGCAGCAGCCTATTTCTCATCCCAATGGTAAGTGATGATTTCAAAAATCTTAGATTATAAGGAAACGCATCAATACGTCATGTCCCTGATGACTTGACAGTTTTAAGTACTATTTACAATATCCCATAATTAAATCTGTCTGTGTTAGATGATTATTTACAGAACATGTAAATTTTTTACAGATTAGTAGCTTTAACAATTTTTTAAAAAAATATCTAATTATATAATATTTACATGAACACGCACAAACTTTTAGAACTTTAAAAAGGTTTAGAAAACAGTTAAGTCGAAGGTTCATAATTGTATTTTAAGAACATTTCGTAAACTTGCTAATTAACAACATCCTAAATTCTCATATCTGAGATCTTAAAATACGGCAAAATTCCATATAGTTGTGTTTAAAAATCAAGTACGCTTTACATAGAAGACAAGTTAACTTTGAATTCTAAAAAACGCATTTTTACGAAGACACGATTTGCAAATTCCATTCGTCCAATTTACTGCAATCAAAAAGTTTGTATGTTCCAAACTTTACGGATGAGTAGGTACAAAAAAAACCGAAAGAACCCACAAAACTTTAGCCTTACACTTAAGAAAAACATCGGAGAAGTTTGTTGTGACATTATTTTATTCTGGACTGTTATCTAAGATTCTAAACACTAAAACAAATGGGTGAATTTGGCGTCAAAATATGGCCCTAAAATTAAAAACAAGTTGTATCCTTGGTACGTACAGGGTAGGCTTTAAAATTAAGCGACTACCATAAGAACAAGCAAGTTGGTTGGTAACAATTTCAGGTAGAGCTTTAAGCAAATTGAAATACCAATTTGTCAACAATTTTCACGTCCCGGTATCCCGGCGCGCTGAAAAATTTAAATCCTTAAAATCAAAACAAAAGGTTATAAGCAAATTAAGTTTCTTGGTGCCAACTTTAGGCTCAGTCCCAAAATAATTCGATCATTTACCTTTTTCAAAAATTTTGTTGACGCATTGTTACTCCTAAAATGCGCCTAATAATTCAAATCCCTAATCTGAAGAAAATAAAAAAGTTATAAACAAATTAAGCTGATAGAAATATTAAGATTTCAATTTGTTTGATTTTTGTTACGCCCAAATCACGCCTACGGGTTCAAACCTCAACTTTAAAAACACTAAGTCTTAAATAAATGAAGTTGGTTTGTATCAACTTCGCTCGACACCAAGTCAATTCACAAAGGTTTTCGTGCGTCAAATTGAGTCTATACAAGGGTGTCTTAAGTTTTGCATATAGAGTTGGGATAAAACAGTAGATAGCTTTTAAAGGCTATTGTTTTTCGATATTCTCCACGAAGATGAATGCACTTTTGCATGAGATCGAATCAACTCTAGAGGCAGTTATTCCACTTGTTTATTGGTACGGTCAAAATTGCACTTTTGAAGGCATCGACTGTTTCTTCTGACGACTGAAATGTTTGACCACGCAGTCCGTCCTTGATTTTCGGAAAGTATAGAAATCGTTGGGACTTAGATCGGGACTATACGGAAGGTTGGTCTAACAATTCGACGTTTTGTTGCGTTAAAAATTCAATTGCCTTACGAACTGTGTACGAATTTACATCGTCTTGCTGGAGAATGATTCTTCGTTTGGGGTTAGTTTTTCAATACTGCAAACAAATGGTTGTATACCAATCGGTAGTAACAGGTCATTGATATTGTAGAGGAATTACTACTACATGATTTACTTTCAAGACAAATGTTGCGACCACCTTTTTGGAGACACTTCGAAAATTGACGACTTTCGTAGGCTTTTCTTCACCTTGAAACACCCAAACAGACAACTGGAGTTTGCATGAGATCGAATCAACTCTAGATGCAGTTATTTCACTCGTTCATTGCTGCAGTCAAAGTTGCACTTTTGCAGGCATCGACTGTTTGTTCTGACGACTGGAACTTTTGACCACGCAGTCCGTCTTTGTTTTCGGAAATGTATAGAAATCGTTAGGATTTAGATCGGTACTGTACGGGAGGATGGTCTAACAATCCGACGTTTTGTTGCGTTAAAAATTCAATTGTCTTGCGAACTTTGTACGAACTTACATCGTCTTGGTAAAAAATGATTCTTCGTTTGGGGTTAGTTTTTCGATGCTCCTTGATGACTGGCTGCAAACAGATGGTTGTATACCAATCGGCAGTGACAGGTCATTGATATTGTAGAGGAATTGTTACTACATGATCTACTTTCAAGACAAATGTTGGAACCATCTTTTTGGAGACACTTCAAAAATTGGTGACTTTGTGGCATTTCTTCATCTTGTAACACCCAAACAGACAACTAGCGGTTCTGGCTCATACGAGTAAATCAAAGATTCATCACCACTTATGCTGCGCATATTTTTAGTGTTTCCTCCGTTGAAACGGTATATAGAGTTTTCTTGACACCAACGGTCACCAGATGCGGTATCCAACGAGAAACTATTTTTTACACGCAGTTCTCCATGCAACATTTTTTTAATTGAAGTTTTTGAAATGATGCCTCAATTTCGAGATATGATACATGCCCATCTTCGCTAATGAGCTTGCGCACAGCAGAGACGTTTTCCTGAGTGACTTCCGTTTTTGGTGTATCTGCTCTTGGATCGTTGCCAAGACTAAGCAGTTCACTTTCGAATTTACGATACCACCGAGAAATGGTCGCTGATGTGGTGCTTCGTTGCCGAAAACAGAAACCAACTCTACGAGGCGCGAAAATTTTCACGGTTTAATTTCATTTTTCGATTCACCTGTTAACTTTGACGGTTCGTTGTAGCTACACCTACAACACTATACTCATCGCAGTGAAACTTTGGATTTAGGTTAACTAAAATATAGAGATTAATATTTAGCACAGACTTTTGATTAGTGGCGTCCTCTATGTCCCAGTATGCAAAACATAAAAGACATCCCTCGTATACACCTTAAACGTAAAATTAGTAGTATCTTCATCATTAGATCTTCACTCCTGGAACTGGTTAGACGAGTACCCTCATTGTTTCGTATTCTGACCTAACTTACGCATTTCCCTGATATTTCCACAGTCTGCATCTTCCATTATCTGTGTGCAATAGTCTGATCTAGGTCTACATCTACCTCTTTTTCCTATCTCTGCTTGTAATATATCCCACACTATTCTGCAAAAATGCTTTATGACATACATTGCCCTTCTATTTTTCCTATTTTTCCCCACAGATATCTTTATTCCTATACTATTTCTACAACCTCTTTGTTTTTAACTTTGTCTGTCCATGCTATCATACTCGCACATCTGAAGCACAACATTCCAAAAGGCTTCTACCGTTTTTCTGTCTACTTCTCCTACTGCCCCTATTTCATAAACGTACTGTGCTGTGGTCCACACATTTGCTTTCAAATTTTCTCCTTATTTCCATGTTTGTTGCCTCCGCACACAGTCGCTGCTCTTTCGTATTAGATGCAGTTTGGTTCCCCTTCTATTTCTCCAATATTCAGTAGTATGTGAAGGGGATTAAGCAGCCTGCGGCTTCCAAGATCTCCCAACACTTGAACATTTACCGATTTAACAGTTTTCCAATATATCCTTAGGCACAATCAACATTAGTTCAAATATATCAAAACCAGCATCTGTAGTTGTTTACAATAATCATCAAATTTAAGTGCAATTATTTTTTTCGTTGTTAAGGTTTTCGTCTTGAAACTGGTTGGACGATTATCTCTACTTATTTCTATTCTGAGCTAGCCTACACCGTTCCCTGAAATTCCCACAGCCTAGATACAGCTCGGTTCCCCTCCTGTCGTTTCTTAATTATATGCTCTATTTCACCAAGATTTTGTGATATGGGATGGGAGTTAAACAGCCTGTGGCTACAAAGGATCCCCCAACACTTAGACATTTGCCTAATTAATCGTTCTCCAGCAAATCCTTTCGCACAATTAACATTAGTTGAAAGTATTGCAAAACCAATACTTGAAGTTGTTTATAATAATCATCAGCTTTAAGTACAGTTATTTTTTTCGTCATTAGGTTTTCAATCTTTGAATTGGTTGGACGCGTACCTCCATTGATTTCTATACTGCACATTTCCCTGAAATTCCCACAGCCTACATCTTTCACTATCTGTGTGCAATAGTCTAACCTAGGTTTATCTCTACCTCTGTTTTTCCCTATCTCTGCTTCTAATATATTCTTCACTATTCCCTCATGCCTTAGTATGTGGCCTATCATCCTATCTCTCCTATTTTTACTGTTTTTCGCATACTTCTTTCTTCCTCTACCATTTCTAGTACCTCTTTGTTCTTAATTTTGTCTGTCCAAGATATCTTCATCATACATCTGCAGCACCACATTTCAAAGTCTTCTATCTTTTTCCTGTCCGCTTCTCCTACTGTCGAGGTTTCACAGCCGTACAGTGCTGTGCTCCACACGTGTTTTAAGAAATCTTTTCCTTGTTTCTATGTTTGTTGTCTTTGAACACAGTAATTGTTTTTTCTTGTTAAATGTAGCACGACCTTGTGCTAATCTTTGTTATATATTTTTTGCTCTCTTCCCATCTTTCGTTATTTGGCTTTCTAGGTAACAGAAACCCTCAATCTCTTGTAATTTCTGGTTACATATCTGTATTCTAGTTTTTAATTTATTTTCCCTTCCTTTGCATACTAGTACTTTAGTTTTATTTTTGTTAATTTTCATACCGTATCTCTCTGTTAGAACTGTTTCCATTTTATTAAGAGCAGAATTCTTCCTTGCTAAATGCTAATACCGCTATATCATCTGCAAATCTAAGCATATCAATCTTTTGTCCCTGCATAGTAATTCCAAATGTTTTCCTACATTTGATAATATTTATTTCCTCTTCAATGTACAAGTTAAAAATCAATGGGGATAGGGCACATCTCTGTCTCACCCCTTTCCTAATATTTACTTCTATACGTTCCTGCTCTAATTCTATTACCACCGTTTGCTCTTTGTATAAGCCTTGTACTATCCGTCTATCCCTAAAACTCATTTCAATCTTATTAAGTACTTTGAACATTTTTTCCATTTACATTGTCGAATGCTTTTTCTAAATCTACAAACCCTATATACACGCTTTCCCCTTTTTCTACTGCTTTCTCCATTATCACCCTTAGACCTAAAATAGCCTCCCGTGTTCCCCAATTACGTCTGAACCCAAATTGATCTTCTCCTAGTATTTCTTTAGCTCGCTTTTCCATTCGTCTTTGTACAATTCTAGTTAATATTTTTGACACGAGTGCTGTCAAATTTAATGGTCAAAAATTTTCACATCTATCCGAGCAACACTTTTTTGGTATATTGACTATGATGATACGTTTGAAATCTTTGGGTATCTCGCCTGTCTCATAAATATAGCTTACAATTTGGAAGAGAAGGTCTGTTACTGCTTGTCCAGCGGCTTTTAAAGTTTTTTTGCGCCTTATCTGTACCCTGTGCCTTACCATTTTTCAACCTCTTTAATGCTAATTCTAACTCATCTCTAAGTATAGGATATCAAGTCATCTTTTTCAATGTCTAATTCTTGTTCTAATGCTGTTAGTTCCTCTCTTGCATATAAATTCTTTATATATTCTCCAGGTAGCGGTTATAAGCAAAGACAGGTGGTCATAGAGATATAAATACCAGAAAGAATGTGATGATCCAAAGCGCAAGTATAACTTTGTTTTAAACTTAGAAAGACAATTTGTGTATTATTAAGTGGATTAAGCTAGTATAAGTGTTCCTTTGCGTATAGAAAATTACTTGTAAATGGATAGTTTTTATTTTAGCAATGAATTTCTGCTCAAGGTTGCTGATCATCTATACTGAGAAGGAGTAATAGATGAATATTTAAATTATTCATCAAAATTTTAAAGAAAATTTTGTGAAATATTTAAATGTTTGAGGTTTTCTAATCAGCAACAAGGATTAGGTGCAGATTGTATTAATATGTAAGTAATGGTTAAATGTTGTATTTTTCTTAACGTAAGTTGTAAATTGCATTTATAAGTTCTCTTTACATCTGTGTGTAAGTAGATTTCTTAGAAAATGTGTGTAGAAGAAAGATGTTTTAAATGTATTGAGGATTCTTCATAAAAAAAAAATGTTGCTGAGACTTCTTTGTTTCATTTTGTTTTTGTAAAGTCTACAGCACATTTTTCACTGAGCTAGCAAGCGAGAACGGGCACATTAAAATAAGAATCCACATATCATTATATTTTTTCAATTAATAGTCATTGCATCTTTATTTATCATGTCGGTTGTACCCGTATATTCACAATAGATGTTTGTTCTTGGCTCTCTTGTTGTATAACAGAAATTATATGATTCTTGTTAATTTAAGTCTAATGAAAAACTTTTATTGTATTTCTTTAATACACATAACGTTTTCACCTAATGTATTCAATCTTTTTCAAATGCATTACATTTTGGATAAAAATTTAGAAAAAAGTATTGATAAATTTGCCAGAACGTCAAATGCTTACATAGTTGAATCTGTTTTATCAACGCTAAAAAATTTTTAAAACTTAAACTAATACATATATCAATATATGGAAATAATTTGTAACAATAATTTATACTGCAATAATAATTGTATTTATAAACTTATGTTCGACATGTAACAATCAAATAGTTTGCTACAAATTTTTTTAAATATTTTGCTGTGTATTATTCTGTTTAATTTACCTACAAAGGCATATAAATACTCAATCATATGTTATAAAAGAGTTTTCATATATAGTTAATCCTGTTTAAACGTTTAAACATTTTAAAGAAAATTTTAGGTTTAAGCATGTCAATTTCTTGTCAAACTCGCATGAGTACAAGAATTTACGTCAATATGTCAATTGAAAAGCGCATTGATTAAATTTAAAATATTAATTTGAGCGATATTAGATAACCTTAAAGCATTAAAGTGCAGTTAAATGTACCCGTATTCTAGATACCTACGATAAAATATTGCGATAACTGCATATGTAGATGATGCCATCTAATTATTATATAGCCTAAGGCGGTAATAAAAGATAGTGAAACAATGTGGTGATTGCATGATATGATACCAAAAGCGCTATCTATTAATAATAGGCTTGCTATTTAATAAGGTTTCATCTAAAAATTCTTAGTGGAATGCTAATGTTAGACGATTTGGCAAAATGTGCGGGCCAATAATTGTGTTGTTTAGTAAACCCGCCCAAATATTAACTGACCATCGCCTTTGAAAGGATTTTCATCAGCATTATATCAATGTCGAATATTATGCAAATTTATTATATCCTCGTGAGTAAACGTAGACTAATCACTCCAAAGACAATTTATGAAAAAATTTGAATCATTATCTATTCTGTTTACCAACTATCTACAAAAATTAAGTCGAACCGGCATATCTCCATCATGCAACAATTGTACTTTTTGTGCTCTAGACGAATACAATCCAGTTCGTTCTAGTAGTCTATGAACTGCTAGCATGATTAACATGATTATTTGTTAGTGCTGAAATCTTGCGTGTGTTTGTGCTAGAATCTGCTTCAACAATTTTCAGAATTTATTCTTCACAACAGTAAGTTTCTTCGGGCGCTCTGAAAGCTTTATCCTTGGAATTAATCCACCGTTTTCAATAAGTTGTTGTTCAACTCGTCTTATTACTTTTGTATCGAGATGAGGGACGCCTTAATGAAAACTTTACAACGTATGCAGCAACCGCTGCTGTAGTAGCAGCGTTGTCATTGCAAGGACCCCACATTTTTAACATTTCCACATACTCATGAGTTGAATAAAACTTTTCCATTATGACAAAGGAACAATTCCCAATTACCACTCTTACTGTTATAAACTGACTAAGAATTATCATTAAAATGTAAATAAAAGGTCGAACTGAGAAAAGCAAAGCTGGACATTTCAGGTATTAGTGAGGTGAGATGGCCAGATAGTAATGACTTTTGGAAAGATAATTATAGAATAATTACAACTTCTTCAAGTCATGGACAGACAGGGGTAGATTGAGTATGAAACGCACAGACACTGTTTTAGTACAGGTTTACATACCAACAACTCAGTACGCGGATGAGGGTAGAAGTAAAGTCAAGGGAGATGAGAATTTAATAGTTATGGGCGATTTTAATGCGTCAGTGGGATAAGGTAATGAGGGAAAAATGATAGAAAAATTTGGGAATGGTAGACGAAATGATAGAGGAGAAAGATTACTTGAGTTTTGCCTGGAACATAGATTAGTAACTGTAAACACCCTATTCGAACAACATGTTAGAAGAAGATATACCTGGAAAGCACCCGGTGATAGGACTAGATACCAAATAGATTATATTTTAGTTAAACAAAGATTTAAAAACCAAGTTAAAAACTGTCGTAGTTATCCATGGGGCTGACATAGACAGCGATCATAACTTAGTTAAAATGAAGTGTAATTTAAAATTCAAAAAATTGAGAAAAGTTAAAAGAGAGAAATGGGATCTAGGTAAACTTAATGATAGTGAGGTAAAAGAGGAATATAAACAAGTATTAGATAATAAAATCAAAGAGATAGCCATAGGAGGGAACGTAGAAAATAGATGGAAAGAAATAAAAAGGGCTGTACATGATACAGCAACACAGACTGTAAGTAAGAAAAAAGTAGAAGCGAAAAAACCCTGGGTAACAAAGGAGATGTTGGATTTAATAGAGAATAGAAGAAAGCTTAAACCTTTCAGAGAAGGGGATAGTGAAAGTAAGCAAAAATATAATAGAGTTACAAATAAGGTAGTACATGAGTGTAGAAAAGCTAGAAATAAATAGATGGAGGAGAATTGTAAGGGAATACAATATGAGTTAGTAGGTAAGACAGACAGGGCTTACAGAACAATTAAAAAGTTTTTCGGGAAAAAATATAATGGTATTAAAGATGAGTATAATGAGTATCTAATAAATAAAATTGAGGTAGCAGATAGATGGAAAAGATATTTAGAAGATTTATATAAGGGAGATGATATGGATGAGTTAAAGAACGACCAAGAAGAGGATGTAGAAATAGGGTTCTCAATATTAAGAGAGGAATTTGATAGAGCTGTTAGGGATCTTAAACTAAATAAAGCGTCGGGGATAGACGATATACTCACAGAATTAATTAAATATGCAAGTCAGAAAACTTTAGACATTATATGAACTAGTAAAAGTAATATATGACACAGGTGAGGTCCCAATAGATTTCGAAAAAAATATTATTATTCCAATCCCAAAAAAGTCAGGAGCTAATAGGTGTGAGAATTTTAGAACGGTTAGTTTAACTTCCCACGCTTCCAAAATACTAACATTAATAATTACAAATAGAGTAGAAGCTTCGACTGAGAATTATTTAGACGAAGACCAATATGATTTTCGTAAAGACAGAGGGACTAGAGAACCGATGCTTATGATTAGGGTAATTATGGAAAAAAAGTTAGAAAAAAATAAAAAGATTCATTTCGCGTTTGTAGATTTAGATAAAGCATTTGATAGAATTAATTGGATTGTTATGTTCAGGGTTTTGCGAAAAATAGGAATCTCTCACAGGGATAGAAAAATTATTTACAGTCTGTATAAAAACCAAAGCGTAGTAATTAGATTTGATGAAATAGAAAAAGAAGCTAAGATTGGAAATGGGGTTAGACAGAGCTGTATACTATCTCCCTTGATATTTAATGTTTATATTGAGGAAGCTTTAAATTTCCCTAAAGAGAGAAAAGAGATAGGAACTAGTTTTGCAGATGATATAGCCATTATAGCAGAGTCTAGAAAATAGTTAGAGAGTTTTTAAATATTTTAGATGAGATACTACAAAGTAACTTTAGTATGAGAATTAATTCAGGAAAGACAAAGATAATGACAAGTGAGTTAGAGCCTAGCTCTAAACCAAAATTAAAAATAGGTAATATCGAGTTAGAGGAGATAGATGAATTTTGCTATTTAGGTAGTATAATTACAAAGGACGGACGTAGCAGAAGGGATATAGTAGCTAGAATAGCTCAAGCTAGAAAAACGTTTTTAAAAAGGAAAGACTTACTAATAGCTAATAGTATTAGTTTAGATAATAGAAAAAGTTTCTTAAAGTCGTACGTATGGAGCGTTCTATTATACGGTAATGAGACTTGGACAATAAAGAGGTAGATAAGAAAAAGATAGAAGCTTTTGAAATTTGGTGTTATAGGAGAATGTTATAGATTAGTTGGACAGATAGAGGAACAAATGAGGAAGTTTATAGAAGGATAGGTGAGGAACCCTGTATGTGGAAACAATTAAAGGTCAGGAGATATAGAATGATAGGTCAAACCAACCTTAAGTAAGTTCGATAACAAAACAAAAAAAAAATAAATAAAAATCAGTTAACTAAATGTCACCATGACATAACTCACAATTAGTTAGCGGTCTGACATGTTGGCAGCGATTCGCTGCTTAAGCCTTACCATAACATAGAACTTAATAAACGTTTCCATGACATAACTCAAACTTAGTTAGCGGTCTGGCATGTTGGTAGCGATTCATTGCTCAAGCCTTACCATGAGATATAATTTAACTCTATTCCTTTTTTGGAGGGGATAACCGGGTAATATTTCATTTCCTTATAAATGGGAATCATGTAAACATGTTGGAGTTCTTTAACAACCATCAGGTTGCTAATATCTATGTAGATCCAGGCAGATAGGAAAAAGTTTAGGAAGACCTAGACCAAGCTATATTAGTCAAATTATTAGAAATTTAGGTTGTGAAAGGTATGTGGAACTTTTTAGATTAGCACAGAATAGAAAAGAAGTTAGAGCTATGTCAAGCCGGCCTTGAGTAAGGTCGAAAACAAAATGATGATGTAAATAAAAGAGAAGAGGTTGTTTTTTCAAAGCACACTTGATTTTGTAAAACATACACATTGCATTGAAGTGGAAGGTGACTTATTTGAACATCCAATGTGACATTTAATGTATTTATTATCAATAAAACTTGTTTTTGTGAAACATACATTTTTAATACTTTTTTAGTCAATAACTCTGTAAAGTAGAACAATTTGAAGTTTTGTCACTCTTTATTATCAGTTTATTTCAGCTTCCGGAATATATTCCGAAGTAGATGGGCATTACTTTTGCAACACATTGTATATAGGGGAAAGGTGAGAGTGTGGAAGAGGAAAAAGGGGGAGAAGAGAGAGACAGACAGAAACATGCGCGCGCACGCACCCACAAACACACACGCGCACGCATGCACAACACACACGCACGTGCACACGCACACACATACACAAGTACACAAACACGCACGCACACATTTACGCACCCACAACATACCCGCACACGCATACACACACACACACACACACACACACACACACACAGATACATGATTCTAAGACCATCTCCGTACTACCTACCAATACCTGATATAATTTTCATCATGACGATAACAGTGATGTTTATTTAAACTGCGATGGCTGAAGTGATCTTATTTACTAACAATGCACCGGTTTGATCACTTTAAATTCTATCAAAAGAATTTGTGTGATACTATATTTGGTACATCTTTTTTAAACCTGCAAAATTTGTAAACAAAGTTTTTAGCTGATAATTCCTCAAAACAAGTTATACATATAAGACTAACAATTTGATGTCTAATCCAGGCGTGGCAAGGCCATATAACAAGTTTGATGATGCGATTTGTATCAGGTATTTAAGATCTATATATCCTGCCATATAGAATACAAAAGCTATGCAAATATTTACTTCTTTCCTTGTTCTTTATGCTTATAATCACTTTTCATATTTGCAACGTTTGTGTTTATATTTAGACAAAATATACAAATCCTTTATGAAACGATGTGTAATTTTACGCTTTATAATTAAATTCTTGCTTCATCAATTTTTATTGACGTCAAAGAGAGTGTAATGACGAATATTGTATTATTATACATGTTTTTACATAATTATTTTAACTACCTACTGCACTAATACTTAAATAATGCCTTATATAGAATAAAGAATTTACTTTTAAGAAAATATTCAGTGAGAAGCTATTAATAATAAACAATTCGGTTTGAAATCTTTTTAGGTACTTCTAAATCCTAATAATATATTTTTCGAACATTGTCGTTGAACTAGCATTACGTTCCGAAAAATAAAATTAGCTTATAATCGAATACAAAAATTCAAAAATGTTTTTCAACGCGACCGTAAATTTCCTTTTAAATTTGTCAAAAAGTACTTTATATAAGACTGGGTGGTGTTTATCAGGTGCGTAAGTTGATACAAGAAAATTCCTAAATACTACAATCAGTTGTATTTTCTTACGCCGAAGATGTCGTTTAACTCTCGCTAAAATTGAACTTCTTAATATTAAGAAGAAAAAGTTGTACACGAATTAAGTTCAGGGCTAGTGTAATTAAAATATTAAATTTTTCAAATTTTATTTTTCTTCAAAGTTCTAGAGTACGCCTAAAAGATTAAATCTTTAAATCCCTAAACGAATCAATTTGATTGATGTCGACCACGCTCTACCACCAGCACCAAATAGTGTGGTAACAAATTCATTTTCACTGTTTTGATAGGTCTAAAACATTTATCATAGAAAAGTTAAACAAAATTAAATGGAAATGAGACGACTTTACGCTAACTGATCTCTTATAAGGTGTTTGAAGTTTTTTTTGCATTGTTGTTGCGACTATGGTGCCATTTTACAAGTACTTAACCTTCAATCCTTTATAGAAGCCACAAATATTTATTAGCTTTACATTGTGTAAAATATTACAGGCCTTCTGCGTGCGTCGATGGACCTAAGGGTAGTAGAGGGAGTAAGTAAGGGGTTACTGTAACTTGTGTAGAACGTAAGTAGAATGTGAGAACGTAAGAAGCTCTCAAGATGTGTAGTCGCTTAGCTTGATTTATATTTAAATAAACCTTTCTTTAATCTTGATGTTGTTTATTGCATTACATCAAACTTTGGTGCCGAAACACGGGATCGATCTGGTGATAAATATAAACGAGCTTTAACGTAAATATTCGAAATAACGGAACGGGAACGCGAATATTTAACAAACGGCTAACTATCGAGGTTTCATGATGGAACAAGTAAAACGGACGATTTGTAGAACGCACTTAACTAAAACAGTTAATAATATAAATTCTATGCTAGAAAGTAGTTTCAGTGTTGAAGACATTTATACAGCTATGTCAAAGTTAAAGCTTGCGAGTGACAATCTGAAAGAAATTGATAAGCAAATTGAACCTCTGCTTAAAGAAAATCTAGAGAACGAGTTAATGAAAAGGTATGAATATGAAGAGGTTGCTGTAACTATGATGTCTAAGTCGGAATTTAGATTAAAATGTCCAGAAAAATCGCAGATAGAGGTTGACTCGAATTTAACGAATACGGTACCAGTAAGTAACGAAACAAGTAGGCCGTCCTTTACGTCAGTGAAGCTTCAACGTGTACAGTTAGCGAAGTATGATGGTATTGCAAAGGGCTGGCTTCCTTTCTGGGAACAATTTAGAAGTATGATCCACGACAATCAACAATTAACGAACGGAGATCGATTCAACTACCTGCGAATGTATGTCACGGGAAGGGCCGCTGAAGCAATTGAGGTATAACCAAAGAAGCAGACGATGATAAGAAATTTTTCGATAATTTTTTGAAAAATAACGTTCATAAATGTGATGATCGATATTTAGTAGCGTTACCGTGGAAGAATGAGGATGCAGTGATTGAAAATGATAATTTAATTAGTGCCCGAATTCGTGCTCAAAGGTTAAAGTTTAAATTGACCAATGTTAACAAAATATGTGAATATAACGCAGCTATCAAAGGAATGTTGGATAATAATTATGCCGAGTTAATTTCCAGCGGTGATGCTGAAAATACAAATGGCGATCGTGTTTACTACATGCCACACAGGCCGGTTTTTAGAGAAGATAAACAAACAACGCGTTTACGAGTGGTTTTCGATGCCTCTTCACATGCCCCGGGACAAAAATCGTTGAATGACTTATTAGAAAAGGGGCCTAATTTAAGTCCAGATTTAATTAAGATTTTGCTTAATTGTCGTGTGGGCGAGATCGGAATTACGGCTTACATTGAGAAAGCATTTCTACAAATTTATTTACATTCCGACGATAAAGACGCACATCGATTCTTATGGTACAATAACGACAATGAACTGGAAACGTACCATATGAATAGAGTAACATACGGAGTTACAGGTAGCCCGTTTCTTTTAAATTCGGTGATACGAACACATTTAATCAATAACCGAAAACAGAACCCTGAATTTATTGAAATCTTAGAAAGTGAACAAACGTGGCCAGATAATACAATAGAGACAGCTACGTCAACGATAGATATAGTATCGAAAATGTCTTTACTAATTAACGGCACTATAAAAGGTAGCAATCAATTTATAGATTCCTCCAGATACAGTGATTTTGATCGTTTAGTGCGGATAACGGCATATGTTTTACGATTTATAGGAAATTTAAGAACCAGAAATAATAAAGAAACGAAGAGCGTAACCGTAAACGAATTTGAAAGAGCCGAGATATATTTGCTGAGGCAGGCTCAGCGGGAGATTTATTATTCGGAGATTAACAGCTTACGAAAGGGTCAAGGCATTGAACGGAAATCGAGTATTTCAACTTTAAGCCCTTTCTTAGATAAACATGAATTTCTGCATTTGGGTGGACGTCTTCATAATTTAAGAGAAGATTTCGACTTCAAGCATCCCGTTATTCTATCGAAAAATGCACATTTAAGCAAACTACTAATAATGAAGTTTCATAAAACTCTTCATCATAGTGGTGTCAATGCGACACTTTACGAATTACGGAAACGATTTTGGATTGTACGAGGACGGCAATTAATAAAGTCCGTTTTAGCAAGATGTGTCATCTGTAAACGACTTCGTGGAAAATCAGGGTCGCATTCCTTCGCGCCGTTACCTAGAGATCGAATACAGCAAACAAAGCCCTTTGAAGTGACAGGTTTAGACTTCGCCGGACTGTTGTATTTTAAAGAGGGTTATCACTCAAAGTCATGTTATGTGCTTTTATTTACCTGTGCGGTTATACGAGCACTTCATCTAGAGATTGTTTTGAAAATGGATGTTGCGTCTACAATCAGTGCATGTAAACGGTTCTTTGCCCGTAGAGGGATTCCTAAGGTCATTTACTCTGATAACGCTAAAACATTTAAAAGAATATCACGTGAAATATCGACTTTAAACGAAGTGATGGCGAGTACAGAATTGATCGTATTTGTAAACAGTCACCAAATTAAGTGGAAATTTATAATAGAGCGAGCGGCTTGGCACGGAGGATTTTACGAGCGACTTGTAAAAAGTGTAAAAGACGCCCTTAGGGCTACGATAGGACCTTCTTTACTAAATTTAGATCAACTAAATACACTCATTACCGAGGTTGAAGCAACAATAAACGCCCGCCCGCTCACATACCTAGGTAGTGAACCTATGGATTTAATGCCGTTAACCCCTTCGCATTTTTTATTGGGACCCGCTTTGGCTACTATTCCTTTTGTTGACCGTGTTATTAATGGAAATGAGATTCGTAGGCTATGGAAGCAGAGAACAAACGTTATCGACTACTTTTGGAAAAGATGGAGCGCAGAATATTTACAATTATTGAGAGGAGCTCATCATAACGTGAATGTGCGTGAGTGTGCGATTAAGCAAGGGGATGTCGTATTAATACATGGAAATGATAAGCGACGGTTATTGTGGAAATTAGGGTTGGTGAACGACGTTATAAACGGCCGTGATGGCAAAGTGCGTGCCTGTTACGTTAAGATTGCGAATGGCACCGTAATTAGGCGCCCAATACAATTATTGTATTCTTTAGAAATAAGAAGTGATAAGCTAAGTTGTATCGCCGCGCCGGAGGATGTGTAAAATATTACAGGACTTCTGCGTGCGTCGATGGACCTAAGGGTAGTAGAGGGAGTAAGTAAGGGGTTACTGTAACTTGTTGTGTAGAACGTAAGTAGAATGTGAGAACGTAAAAGCTCTCAAGATGTGTAGTCGCTTAGCTTGATTTATATTTAAATAAACCTTTCTTTAATCTTGATGTTGTTTATTGCATTACATCAAATACATAAAGAATTATTAAGAAATAACAAGTTGTTATAAAAATCGGTGTTGAAATATTCGAAATAGTTAGAGTAGAGATACCAGTAGACGACCGGTCCAGGAGTCGGTTACCTTTTCCGGGCGGTGGGCCATTTTCAAAATAAAATTTTTATGCAGGCCGCACATTCAAATGTAACTTAAATAGTGCTTTTATATCATATACGAGTATAAATATTATTAAAAATAAATAGAGAAAAAATTTATTTTTATTGACATGCTATAATAACAATGTCAGAGAACAAAAATTTTACAATTCTTAAAAGGAGAAAAAAGAAAATACGATTCCAATTACATGTATATAAATATGTAAATATAAAATATATAAAATATTAAGGAAAATAGTTTATCTTTTATTTTATTCATTCATTAAAATTCAATGCGTTTTTTGTTCTTGAATATTGTTTGATAATTCATTTAAGTCCTGTTGTGTTTGGGATACTGAGATCCTCAACAAAGTTTGTAAATTTTCATCCTTTAACCTCGTTCTATATTTTGATTTTATGAAATTCATTTTTGAAAATGTTTGTTCACATAAACAGGTGCTTGAAAAAATACAAGTCATTGATTTTGCAAAATTTCTTAAATTGGGAAATTTATTTTCTGGTAGATTTGAATAAAATGCAATTAAATTATTTTCATCAAAATTATTTTTATATACATTGTTAGATTGCAAATCAATTAACGCTAGTTGTAAAATGTCTGGTGCTTTTACAATATCAAATTTTAAAGGATTTTCAAATATTAAATGCCCATTTCTTTTGCATAAAAATCTTGAAACCGATGACAAAAATTTTCATCCAATACTTTTAGTGACTCAATAAAAATATTCGAAGGACACTGTTTGTCTTTTTTGGTTAAAAACGATTGCAAAGTAGGAAAATGACAATAATTATTCTTTTGAAGTTGAGAAATATACAACTTTATTTTAAGCTGAAAACTTTTGATTTCTGTAAATAGCTCGTTGATTAACTTTCCTTTGCCTTGTAGTGTTATACTTAATTTATTGAGGTAAGTTGTACTGTCCACAAGAAACGCTAACTCGCTTATCCATTTAAAATTCGATAGTTCTGGTATATTATTTCCTTTTTCTGTCAAAAACACTTCAATCTCGACTATCAACTCGAAAAATCTTTTTAAAACTTTCCCACGGCGAAGCCATCTTACTTCAGAAAAATAAATGATATTTTCATATTTTGTGTCAATTTCATTTAAGAAATTTCGGAATGTTCGATGGTTCATACCGTTTTGCGAATAAAATTGATAGACTTTACTACAATATTCATAACATTTTTCAAATTTACAACTTTTGCGCAAAGTGCATATTGATGGATAATTCAATGAAGTTATAGAGGAGGCTGTGTAATATTTAATTCTTTCAATTTTTTATTAATCCTGCCTACCAAACCAGTATTGTGACCCGTCAAGTTCTTTGCAACGTCAGTTGTGATATTTTAAAATTTTTTTCACTTGAGATTGTACATATTGAAAACATCTTATAGTTGCAAAAATATATCTTCACATTTTGTATTCCCATGGAGGCTTTTTAATGCAGCAAGTTCTTCTGTTAAACAAAATTGTTTATCAATTCCACGGATAAAAACAACAATTGAGCGGTGCCACTTATATCGTTGCTTTCATCAAGTGCTAGTGAAACATACTCAAATTGTGAAGAATTTTCTTTTAATTTATTAAAGATATTAGTTGATATATTTTCAATACGTCGAACTACTGTACGTGCAGACAAACTAATATCTTCAAATTTTTTAATTTTTCCGGACAAATTTCGTTAACAGCAGCCAAAATACATTTTTTAATCCATCCGTAAGTGGTTTGTTATGTTCAGCAATTAATTTCGAAATATGTAAGGACGTTTTGACTAATATTGAACTTTGTTCCTTACATTTTTTAAAAACGCTTTGTTGTACTTCTAATGATTTTTATAAAGAATCAATTTTATTTTGTCTGAATTGTGATTCAAATTTATCATATTCACTTTTGTGTTTGGTATCGTAGTGGCGACGCAAATTAAATTCTTTGAATACGCTTATAGATTCTTTGCAAATTAAGCATAGTGCTTTATTGTAATTCTTAACAAAGAAATAATCAAAAGTCCAATTTTCATTAAATTTGCGGTTTTCCTCATTAATTTTTCTTCTCTTTGATATTTTATTCACTTTTCCTACGATAAAATATGAATTATTTTACCAATAAATTAAAAATAACATGTATTTCTCATTACCTATCGTAGTGAAACGTCATACGACTGTCAATATGAAGGTGTTTATGTGTAAAATGCACATATGAACATACAGTAGCAAACTAGCGAAATGAAAGAATGCTACACTTGCTAAGCGAGCCGTCATATTCGCTGGGGAGTGGGGATTAAACTTGGGTAGTAAAATAAGTTTCTCACTATGCTTCTGTTAGCGCGCATTTTTGTCACCGGCCACATTTCGGCACGCTCACGCCCTAAGTTTGTTGACTTTTCCTAAAATTATATTGGTTCTTTGGCGGGCCGTGCAAAAAGTTGCAAAGGGTCGCATGCAGCCCGCGGGCCGCAGGTTGCCGACCCCAGTGTTAGAGCGTTCTAAAAATGGAATCTGCCATACTTTCAATGTTTATCAAATTAATTTCGTAAAACTGTTTTCTGTGTATCGTTGCATTATAATATTTATAGTCTATTTTTTTTGGGCGATAGAAGGCACCACAACTGAAATCATTTTGGTAATCCATGCATTAGTCACAATTCAGCATTAGTCGGACAGTGAAATCTGGTACTCGGACAAAAAATACGCCAGTATTCGACCTTTCAGATTTTTCTTTCATGTTCTTCGATTTTCGGTGCGCTTTCTGTGAAAATGGAAAAAAGTCATGTCAAATATTAATACATCAATACCGTAGAAAATGCATTTTAGTTTAAAAATACATTAGTTTCTTTGTAAACATAATATAAAATATAATTCAAAACGCAGAAAATCAAAAATATATTCTTTCAATATGTATCTGGCCAAACCTATAGGTAACTTCTTGCAAAAGTGCAAAATAGAACACACTAAAGAGCCGTTTCAATGCATACACATAAAGTTTTAAATCGTACCTCTATGTATGGGAAAGCGTTTCATTGGCTTCTAAAATAATCAAGTATTAAAATAGAACATAAAGGTACACGAGATCGACTAATTAAAGTGAGTTAAAGCGATAAAGTCGTTAAGATAAGATAACGCATAGGTAGAAGGTGATACGTTAAGTTTTTGAAATGAAGTGATTATGCGTTGGTTTTCATCCGCCGTAATTAAACGGTTCTTCGTTTAATGCCATTTTTTGTTATCACAGTTTGAAGCACCTAAAATTTTTAATCCAACATTCTTGTTGTTCCCTTGCTTACTTAGAGACTTGACAGTTATTTTTTACTTTTGGGTTTTTCGCGAGAAACTAATTTCTTTTATTGAGGTTGAAAACTTCACCGTTTCTTTACTAGTGATATCCGCCCCTCCGACGACATTTTGCAGTGTTAGGTCATTCCATCTTTCTCCTCGATGATTGTTACCCTTTACTTTTCCTTTTCCTATGTCGTTTATATTACTTGATTTGGTCCGATATACTGGTTCTTTGAGCCGGATTAAAATTCTTTTGTTGATTTTTGAGTGTTTCTTGTAGTTTTCTTAGAATTTTCTTTTGGTTTATTCTGTTAGTGTATATTGATTTTCCGAGATGGATATAAGTTAATTTTTTTTGCTTTGCGCTTTTCTTTTGCTTTATGCTATTACGGTACTGCCTGTTCCGTTACTTCTGCTTCCTACCCCGACCTTTTAATTTCCTAGAGGGGGGGTGGAAGTTGCTACGTTTACTTTTTGAAATGGAGTGTTTCTGCGTTGGTTTTTATCTGCCGTAATTAAGCGCCTCCTAAAAACGCTAATCTAAACTCTTTTTATGTTATTCTCTAATTATTCATGCTTAACAATAAATACGTGTTAAACTGTTCTGTATAAAAATTTCCCTCCATACGTGGAATATATTATAAAACAGTTTATAAATTCTCTAAAATGCCAGAAGCTTGTCTTATCAATTCCCAGTAACACATTCTACCAGCCGCTTGTTATTTCAAATAGTTATTCGTTGAAATCAGCAGGCATTTGCTCCTCAAACCAGTTAATAGTTTCTCCTTCCTTGAAATACGCTAGTTATTTCCAATAGAAAATTCTACGAAACATGTTAAAAAACAACTGCTTTGAATAAAAGCTTTGTTATATTTGTAGATGTTTGAGCTCGCTCAAGTTTTATGAGTAATAAAAAGATTTTGACTATTGTTCGTAAGACAAAACCGTTGTGGCAATTTTGGACTCTGTTTTTTTAATATTTAAAGTTTGTTTTAAGAAAAAGCTATTTTTCCTAAATGTTAGATGTAAAATATTGTTTGTAAGAGAAAAAAGTGTTGTGGCTGTAGTAATTAGTATTTGAAAGATTATTTATAAGAGAGTATTTCGTGACATTATAAATCTGATGTCTGATTCTAATGGTTTTATTTTAAAGGGAGCTAGCTAAAAATAATTAAGCTACGGGCATTTTCATATGAGATTCTGCGTCTGCTGTGATATTGAAGTATCCTTCCCTATGCAACAGCTGCAGAATCTTAATTGGTGAAACATGGACACTCTCCTGGCCGAATTAGTATATTAAACCTTATTAAAATTTTTAAAGTATAAATATTTACATATTAATACAGGATTGTTTTAAATGATGGACCCATTTTTAAAAATTCGTATTTATTAAGGTAGAAATCCAAAATGAACAATCGTTATACCAATGAAAAGAGGAAGTTTCAAAGTTTTTTTAATACATTATAAATGTTCAATGTGTCCACTGTTTGCTGCAACGGCAAACATCTACGCGGTAGGTAAACTCATCCCACACACGAGAAAGCGTATCTGCTGTTACTGAGTGCATCGGCAAGCTTGATTGCTGCAATATCTAAATTGCAGTATTTTTGACTTAAATTATCCTATTCAATTACTTAATATTTTTTAAGGTTTTGTTATTAGCATTAGATAGATTATAAACCACCTTTAAATTATACTTGCACGTATCGTGGGTTGTGTAATATGCAGACGCTAAAACTCTATTATAAACATTTATGTCATTTTAAATACAATGGTAGGAGTATCTTTTATACCTCCGTCCAAAATTAATGTTCTCCCAAAACGAATATTAATGAGCATAGTGTGTCCTATTTAGATCTCGAGAAGATGTTTAAGTTTTTCGTTGAGTGTACAATTTGAAAATTACTTTTTAAAAGCAATATAATGAGTCTTAGTCAGTCCTGTAATTGATCTCTTTATTGATGGTTGATCCGAATTTTGTCTTTAATTATTAGTGTTTGCAGCGCTGAGTTGGGAAATACTAAAATGATTAGTTAATGTTGAAGTAGCTGTTGGCTGTAGTGGCGTTTGAGATACACGTGGAACTTCAAGTATACATCTGATAATTAAACGAGGGGCAGGAGATGTTGGTTGTAAACATCATTCATCGATAAGAATTGAGTTTGATCTTACAACATTACAGTTTGATAAAATAATTTTAATGCTTATTGTTTATTTCAATTAATAAAGCAAGCAAAGTTTATTATAGCAGTTATTATTTTGTTTATGATCTGAATAGTTAGAAATATGTTAATGTGGATTTAGTACTTCATCCCGTTGAAGTATATAAATGTAGGTACAAAATTAAGTTTTAAATGTCTTGAAATTTAATACAGAATTGCTTATTAGTTATTTAATGAATTAAATTGTTAATTTTTCAAAAAAAAATTTTTTGTAGAAGGTATCAAACAACGTAGAACAAGATGTTCCCTTAAAAAATGTTTTTGGGTAACTAGATTGTTTCTTCCAACAAATATTGAACTGAGTTAAAAATACGTAAGATTATTCTGACATGCGTATGTTTGAAATGATTACCTTGTTACTAGGTTTATACCAAATGACAAGTTAATTCAAATACTTTATTAATGTTTTTAACTTGACCTTAAGTATTTTAAAAATTTTGTTTACCATCTGTAAAATATTCAGATCTGAAAGCTGATAGGGCTCATACAAATGACGTGTGTCTCATTTATGGTACTAATTAAACTACATGAATGAATTCAGCCGCTATTTCAAATCTAGGCTGGATCTTTTTGGATTATTTTTGTATGTATTTTATTGAGACTTGTAATTGAAAATAAAAATTTCATTTTATTTGAAAAATAGAAATACTTTATTGGATAATACTCTTATCATTTTCAGTTTTACACAATCTATTAAAAGTTAGTCAGTTCCAATTTTTCTAATATTATTATTGCTTATCTTGGATCACAAATAGGGATCCCTTGTATTTATTAACTTTATCTTTTCTTTTCAGGTGCAGTTTCTCTTAGTGGAAACCGCTATTCAGTGTCCTTACCGTGTTTGTTTTGTCATGTTAAGCATAAGGATTTATACCTCTCCCCTTGTGCATGGTTCCATCTTTTCTTTCTCCATCCATGTAAACAGCAAACGTACGCCTACACTAGCGCCTACTGCATGGGTTGTGGTCGAGCTATGCCGTAGTTATGCTTTACCTTCTCCTAAAACCGTTTACCGTGTCACCTATGCTCTTTTTTGTAATAGGTAATAGTAATACATCTTTGCTTTGACTTTCCGGTGCAAAGATAGACAAAGGGGTTTTAGTTCCATCTTTAACACCCTAGGTAATAAAAAGTGTTATAATATCGTTTCAAATAGGGGGGACTTTGATAAAATTACAAATTTATTTCTCCTATTGTTTGACTCAGCTCTGTTTTGGAAACACGGATGCAGAATATAGCATTTTCTACAGTGTCCCAAAATAACTTAATAGATATTTGATCGTCGAAAGTTAAAACATAATCGATTATGTAAAAACATGCAAACATCCCCCAAACGACAAATATTGATAACATTTCAGTGCTATTATCGAGTAATGCATACAATCTGACAGTTTGTGCAGTTGTCGAACATTAAATATTACGATGACAAGATATTTAGTTCTTCGGTCTCTATTAAAATGACTGCCTATAATTTTATCATATTTGTGTAGGAATTTTTTGAATAAGTGAATGTGCTAGGATTTTGTTTTCAAACCGTTTCTAAGCAACGCGTGATAAAATTAGTTCGTAGTTTTAATCTCCATGAACCATTCATTATATTTGATAAGTGCAATGTCTGATACGATAACGAAGCGACTGGAAAATGCCATCAGATTTGTGTATGGCTACAGAAACTAAATGAAATTTAAAAAGAAAATAATCATTATTCTAAACTTAAATTAAGTATAATGTGTTGTTATAAACATAATATGAATATTGGTATGTGTTGCGCAAATAATCAACAAGTAGTATTTCGTCATCATTTTAAATATTTGGAGAACGATTAACTTTGCTTCAAATATTTACAAAGTTAAAATAGTTTTTGATTAATAGAACCTTATGCAATTAAGACGCTTATCATGCTATAACACACAAAAATTTGGAGCGATTCTATTATTCTAATCTGACTTATTACGAAAATTTACGGGGAATTTTGCTGGCTTCGTTCACCACACGTTTAACGAAGTTTGTGTTTAAACTTTCTGCAGTTATATCTATAAAACTGGTTTATAATTCAAAGAGTGAATTATCTTCTTAGTATCTCTCTGTAACAACCGCACACTCCATTAAATTTCAGACTTTTCAATGTTTCACGTAGTAACTGTTACTCATGCATGAATACCTCTATTTGAATCCGTCAACATCAGTAAAAGAAGACATTGTTTAACCAGCGCACATAACACATTCATCGGCTAATGACGAAACCAATACTGTGGTAGAAATTATAACGATTTCTACTACAATAACTTTTACTACCACTACTGCAAGATTCGAAAAAATACCATCACAAATTGTAAAATTCTTAGAATTCATTTGTTACAGTATTCCGCGCGAACAAAAAAGAAAAAATTAAGACACCACACACACGCAGACGCACATGCACATGCACACGCACGCGCACCCGCACGCGCACGCGCACGCACACGTACACCCACACGTACACGTACACTCACACGCACACGTACACGCACACACATACACACACACACACACACACACACACACACACACCAATCACGGAATTCCCTTTCGGGGTAACCAAACCTAGGACCTCTTTCTGGAAAGATATGCACGTTATAACTCTAGATTGCTACGTTACTTTACTCCCAGCACAATTCACAATCTTTCTCCACATCCCTCGGTCTCTACACACTTCTTTTGTCTCTGTAACATTCATACATTGCTTTTGGTATGCTTTTTTATTCTTCATACTTCTCCCCTGTCATTCTTTCAGAACCTCCTCTACTAGATCCAATCATGTTTTATGCGGTCTGCCCTTACAGCTCTACCAGTCATCTTGCTTGCATATATACGTTTGGTAAGTCTATTTTCGTTCATTCTTTCCATATGTCTAAACCAGCTAAGCGTACTTCGCTTGCTTAATTCCTTAAGGGTCACTTGCACCCCACACTCTGCTCTGAACCATTTGTTTGGCACTTTGTCTCTCAACGTTTTTCAGCCCACCCTTCTTAGGAACCTCATTCCTGCAGCATTTATACGACTAACATGCTTCTTCTGCCAGACTTCAGTTTTGCTTCCATATAGAACAGTTGGCACAAACACACTGTTGTAAATGACCAACTTTGCATTTATTCTCAATCCTTCATTCCTGTTCACTGCATACAAACTTCCAGACACTTTTTTTCCAGCATTTGCTCTTCTTTCTATTTCACCATCTAAATTTCCAGTACTTAAAATTTTCTGCCGAGGTACATGAAGTTATTCACTTTCTCTATAGCGTCATTGTCCATTCTAAATACAAAGTCATTAATTGCGCCATCTCTGTCAGAAATCATAAATTTTGTCTTATTTACATTCACTTTCAATTGCATATTTGCACACGCTTTCGAAAGTCTGTCAAGCATTCGTTGCAAATGTTATGACGATTCGGCCAACAATACTGCATCATCCGCATACAACAGCATAATGATATTTGATTAATCAATTTTCATTCCTTCCATTCCTTCGCAAGCCTACCTGATACATTTATCTATAAATACATTGAACAGCCATAGTGACATCACACAGCCCTGTCTTACACCTTCCACAATGTCAATTGCCCCATGTAACCATTCACACGAACACATGCTTTACTGCCTTCGTACATCACTCTGATAGATTTTATCAAGCAAAGAAATTATCCCGCACCAAGTATCTCAACAAAAAAGAGATCCAAAAAAAGTAATGCCGTGCTAGGTAGAAAGTCGTAAAGTAGGCTGGGTCACAAAAGAAAGAAAAGTAAACTTCAAATTAAGGAATTTTATTTACAAAACCTCCAGTTAAAAAACCTGCTACAAAAAGAACAATCATCTTGCGTAGAAAATCCCGGAGGATTTATATAATGCAAAATCTTCGCAAAAATAATTAATACACCCTTAATAATTACCTCAAACTAATTGTTAACCTCAATTCTAATATTTACATAAAAAATTATATAGCTAACTGTTTTCAGTCAGTTGGTTAACCCAATCTTAAATCTTTGATATCAAAATAGTCATAAAAACTATATACTTACATATTGTCCACAAGTAACTCTTGATACGTAAATAAAAAAAAAATGTAACAGTAAACTACAGCAATAAAAGAAAGAAACCATCTACAAGTCGAAATGCATTTCGCTGTAACGGTAAAAGAAATTATTAAGAAAAACATCACACTTAAATAATAGTGTACCTGTCAAAGCGTGGTCTTGCAGGTTCTGATAATTTACGATTGCGGCACAACAACTTTTAGTAGTCGACATCAAAGCCTCAAGGACAAAGGTATGTGATATTATGTTCCATTACCAAGCAGTTCAAATACTTCAATGAAGAAAATTGCCCATCATCTGGAAATAGAAATCTTGCTTAAAAATGCACCACACTACTCCAATCATTAAGGGATGAAAATTTCATCACTTCATCGCTAAAGATAACCAAACAAATACCTAACGTATGACGCCATTCCGTTCAAATAAATAATTTGTGTTCTTGGCTTTAGCTTTTGTTGTTTATAGTGTCCTATTAAGAGCACTTATTAAAGGAGATAGCATATTTCTAATTTATCACAAACGAAACTAAAACTGTTTTCTAAAAAGTAATTAATGAGATATATCTATCGTACGTTCAACTTATATAAGAAAGATAACTCGAATGTCCAACATTAGAAAACTCGGAGCCAACTACAAACGATAATATGGAAAAACCACGTTAACCTTATGTAGTGGAACAGGTCGTAAAACGTTAAAAACAACACGAAAGTACATCGACCTTAAGACTTATGCACGGCGAATATGTAAAGTTGCCTATATTTTCGTATAATTTTATAGAAAACCACTTAATAATTAATATTAAACAAAAATTTATGTGTTCGTAAACAACCTTGTAGAAAACACGTACACCACATTGTAATATCTCTGAAAACATGTTTTCATAACCGAAAACCACGTTTTAAACTTATTATAACCTTTAAGAAAAATGCCAGCTTTAATGCTGTTGGAGTGTTCCTGTATGCCACAGTCTCTGAGGGAATGATAGTAGGCCGTTCGAAGGAATAGTATCTAGACAACTGTTGCTTTTTATTGCTTATGTATATAAACTGGTGTTCAATGACTTTTGTGCATTGTGGGTATAATTTATGAACAAAAAGGACAAACTTGGTAAGAGTTACAGATTGAAATTTTTATATTGTATTATTTTACTGTATTTTTATGTGGGAATTTATGTAAAAAAAAAGTTGTAGGATGTTAGTAATATTTGTTTGTTTGTACAAAGTAAAATTGACTTTTTTCTGTTTGATGTGCGAAAAGTAGCATGAGAGGTTAAGGTTTTACTAAGAGCTTTTACTATACCAAGGTTAGAGTAAAACATGTGGTAAAGCCCTGTTACTTTGTCGGATAATCAATTGGAAATAATTAATCTGAGGAATTATTGATCTCGAAATTTATTATTTTATGAGGGGATGTATATAATGTATAAAGAATGTGTGAACGAGGAGTTTACTTATTTGGGGTGTATTTTTCTCCGAGTATGTAATAATGTATGTGATTTACCGCAGTAGCTATTTTTCTTGTAGTTAGTTGAATTGCAGAACGCGGTTCAGCTGCCGTGGCAAACTTCATTGCGAAGCAAAAAAATTTGTAGCTTTTTAGGTATATATGTAGCACCGAAGCTTAGTAGCATTTTGGTGCCCATGAACGAGGGACATTATCAGAACCAGAGTTAAAGAATCACAACAGCTTTAGCAGTATAATTGGCCACCCATACGTGGAGCAGAGTGCAATATTAATAACGCCCAAAGGTGGGGCTCGAATTAGGTTGGTAGCATTTTGGCGCCCATGAACGGGGGACATCATCAGAACCAGAGTTATAGAATTACAGCAGCTTTCGCAGTATAATTTGCCACCCAGACGAGGAGCAGAGCGCAGTATTAATAATGCCCTAAGGTGGGGCTCGAATTAGCATTAGAGGCAGCAGTTCGCAGCAATATATATATATATATATATATATATATATATATATATATAATACAGTTTGTAATAAATTTGTAATAAATTTGTAATAAACCACGAATATATGAAGATGGGCTTCTTTCAAAAATTTTCTAAAGCTATTTTTCGGAAAATACGGGAATTATGTGTAATTTTATTTCTGAAAAAAAAAAGAGTATGCTTTCTTTCAGCTGACCTCAAACCCATTAATAATATATCGTGTGTATATATATATATATATATATATATATATATATATACTTTTTTATTGTAACGACCTTCTTTTATACGATTGTGTTGAAATTAGCAGGTTTTAGGTCGGCTGGTAAGAATTGATTTTACAAGTGCATTCTTAAGTACATCTAACTATAATAAAAAGCACACTCACACACACACACACACACACACACACCCACCTACAAACCCACTCCTTCTCTCTCTCCCTTTCTCTCTCTCTCACACACACACATATCACACACACACACACACAAAATAAATATAAGTGCATTCTTAAGTACATTTAACTATAATAAAAAGCACACTCACATACACACACACACACCCACCTACAAACCCACTCCTTCTCTCTCTCTCCCTTTCTCTCTCTCACGCACACACAGATCACACACACACACATACACATACACATACACACACACACATACACACACACACACAGACACACACACACAAAATAAATACTCACAATACACAAAACACCAAACAATATGATACATTCAATATTCACCCTCCTCCTAATATAAACATACACACGAGGACGCTATTATATGTATCATATTAAAAATTTAAAAAAAAAAAATATATATATATATATACATAACATACATACACACATGCAAGTTAAACAAAAAGATCAAGATATATATAAAAATCATTTAATCAAAATTGACTTTTACCTCTATCAAACCAATATTTTATTTCATCAAATTTTTTATATATACACATTATTTCTTTTTAATTATTAAAGAAAATTGTTCTAAAAATTCTTCAAAATAAGCTAACGTAAATACCCTCACTGTAAGTAGTTATTTTATTCACTTTAGTAGTTTGTTAATAGTTTGTACGTTTTAGTTATTGCCTGTGATCAAGCATAAAAATATATGCGAAAATTTAGGCCATAAAAAAGAGTTTTCTTTATTACCAGCCGACCTAAAACCTGCTAATTTCAACACAATTATATATATATATATATATATATATATATATATATATATAGTTTTTAAGATGAAATGAAAACCCAACCTTGTATGTAAAGTTGAATTACCATTTCAAATCGAACTAGTAATTGAAAACTACTAAAAGAACGGTTACAGCAGGATTTGAACCTGCGACCTCTGATTTTCCGGATCAGCGCTCTAACCAATTGAGCTATCTAGCCTAATTGTTTAGATGTTGTTATAATTAATACTACTGAAGCTTGGCTCTTGTTACCGATTTTCAATATATATATATATATATATATATATATATATATATATATATATATTACTGAAGTTTATTCTTGGAAGTTGGTCAGGTCAGTTAAATAAGTCGAGAAATAATGAATCGTAGTAGTAAAAAATCAATATATTTTACTATGACGCGTTTCGGTCAACAAGACCATTATCAAATAGATTTTCTATAAAAAGTTATAATTAAAATAAAGTTTTTAAAAACTATAAAATATACAGACCAGAAATTTTAACTTGTTAATTTACAATATCACTATAATAACAGGTGGTATTTTGTATGTATCGTAAGGAATAGTCACTAACAAGGGTTGAAATATAAACAACGTAGTTATAAAAATAAAAATCGAGAACAATATAACAATGTTAGCGATATTAGAAACGAAAGTGGACTAACATTAGAACGTATAAACTCGTTGTTTCTTATCTATAAGAGTAGTAATATTTATGTTAAAAATGGCAATTTATATCAAGTATTTGGACTAAATGGAGGTAATATTTATTGAGAAAATAGTTATGTTTTGTTTAATAGATTAAAGTAAACATTTACAAACCCATCCTGGTCCGTTTTAGAATTGATGGCGTTGGTGTTTTTTTGTATTTGGATGGTTTCTAAAAAGCCTCTAACATTATCATTAGCCTCAATACCTAAAATGTTAATATTAGCAAAATCAAACTGGTGGCATTTTTCAATCGCATGAAACGCTAGTGCCGTACTTTTTTTGTTACTTGTTTTAATAGTATATTTATGCTCGTATATCCTCTTGTTTAAATATTGTTTAGTGTTACCAATATACACCCCTGGACATTCTAAGCAGTTAATTTGGTAAATTGTGTGGGTTTTGTACTTTTTATCAATTATTGGCGTGAGCTTCGTGAAAATATTTTTTGTTGAGTTGTTTGGTTTGTGAATAACCTGAATATTGTATGCGTTAAGGCATTTTTTTATTTTATCAGAAAGTATCGGGGTGTATAAGATACTAATACGAGTTTTTTCCAATGTTTGTTTATTTTTAATAGAACTGTTGTATATTTTATGGATTTTTGCTTTAATAATTGGTTCAAAAAATGATTTAGGGTATAGGTTATTTCTAAGAATAGTTTTAACTATTTTGATATTTCTTGGCCTATGTTTATTATGGGCAAGGATGATAGCACGTTCTATGAGGTTGTTAACAACATTAACTTTATACTGTTTGGGAACGCATGATTTAAAATTTAAATATCTTCCACTCCATGTGGCTTTTTTATACCAGTTGGTGGAAATTTTTCCTGCATTATTGGTAACACTAAACAATATTTAAACAAGAGGATATACGAGCATAAATATACTATTAAAACAAGTAACAAAAAAAGTACGGCACTAGCGTTTCATGCGATTGAAAAATGCCACCAGTTTGATTTTGCTAATATTAACATTTTAGGTATTGAGGCTAATGATAATGTTAGAGGCTTTTTAGAAACCATCCAAATACAAAAAAACACCAACGCCATCAATTCTAAAACGGACCAGGATGGGTTTGTAAATGTTTACTTTAATCTATTAAACAAAACATAACTATTTTCTCAATAAATATTACCTCCATTTAGTCCAAATACTTGATATAAATTGCCATTTTCAACATAAATATTACTACTCTTATAGATAAGAAACAACGAGTTTATACGTTCTAATGTTAGTCCACTTTCGTTTCTAATATCGCTAACATTGTTATATTGTTCTCGATTTTTATTTTTATAACTACGTTGTTTATATTTCAACCCTTGTTAGTGACTATTCCTTACGATACATACAAAATACCACCTGTTATTATAGTGATATTGTAAATTAACAAGTTAAAATTTCTGGTCTGTATATTTTATAGTTTTTAAAAACTTTATTTTAATTATAACTTTTTATAGAAAATCTATTTGATAATGGTCTTGTTGACCGAAACGCGTCATAGTAAAATATATTGATTTTTTACTACTACGATTCATTATTTCTCGACTTATTTAACTGACCTGACCAACTTCCAAGAATAAACTTCAGTAATATTTATTTTTATGGTCAAGAATATTTTCCTGTTATATATATATATATATATATATATATATATATATATATATATTGCTAAGCATTTTTCGCCACACGTTGTTCCGTCATAAATTTTGCTGTTGTAGCCCCCTCACTTGTAGTCAGATGTAATAAACGTTCTACCTAACACCACCGCTCTGTGTTCTCTCAATTTAATCTTTTAATTTTATTATTATGCCACGGCTAGCCCTTTCTAATCTACACAGAGTGCACAACTTTACGATAATCAATTTTTTTTCAACCCTTTATGATTACTTGTTTGAATTGATAAAATGAAGTCGATCAACATTCATATAATGAAAGGAAATAATATTTACAATTTTTGAAATTCTTTAAATAAACCCCTCAATCAATTAATCGCATATGGATTATTTATCCCAAAATTTATATACTTTTAATTCAATATAGTCATCAAAAACAACATCTTTACAAAAAAATCTGGAACGTTCGAGACCTCTTTATGATTTATTACGTAAGTTTAAACGTATGCAATGTTCCTTGTTGACTCTTTACAAGTTTTGAATAAATTGAATAAATTTAGTATTAAAATTTAAGTTGAAAAGATTCTTTAAAATTAAATAGATCTGACCTGCTTTGATTCGTGTTGTGGATCAACACCCCCCTTGTTGTCTCTAATCGAATACCAATGCTCTGCTTTGTTGAACCAATATTTAAGTACAGTTACCCATTGTTTTCCAAAATCATCTCGTACTTTATTCGATACTTCTCTGTATACGCCTTAACTTCTTCCCAGAATTAAAATTAGAATTGTTTTCGGCGCAGATTAAAATTCTTTTCGATGCAGATTAAAATTGTTTTATAAGTGAACCAGAAATAGTCCAGAATTTGACTGCAAGCCGATTAGAGTTGTCCCCTTAGGACCATGGATTAGAATTAGAATTTCTTTTCGACGCAGCTTAGAAGCCCTATATCATTACAAAATATTTAATTTAAATTAGTTAACCAATTTCTACTCACGTTTTTTTAAAAAACGGCAAAAAGTTTTCATATATTCTTGATACAATTTTTATGCAGTACTATTTTCACTATATTATAAATTTAATTTATCTAACGCGTAAATTTCTGGTTAAAAGTGATGTGGATTCAACCTGCCTCAAGTGGAAACTATTTATCACCGGTGGGTGTTAAATAACCTTTTCCCACTACCTTTGGGTTGGGTTTCCAAGCAGTTTTACAGATTGTCGCGACCAACCAGGTTTGTCCTTAATATTTCAAGCTGATGTTTGATGAAATTCTTTTAAATTTCCGTGTCATGGTTGTTTATTTGCGATCTTTGCTTGCCTTATTATTTGTTATCGCGGCCAGACTTTTAACTTACGTCTGTTGTTTTGTATAGATACAGCTTTTAGAGTATTGTACAAATTAAATGATGTAACATGAATGCTGTTTTAGTTTATGTATTTATTTATGCGTTTTCTTATCAAAGTTCTTATGTTTCCAGCGTAATCGCATGAAGATTTGTTAGGTTTCATCTTATTTTCTGCATATTTATTTTATAAACTTGTAGAACACTTCTCAACGTAGTTTTAAATACATGCACGATTATTTCTCTGCTGAATACGCATTCTATTGTTGAAAGATATGATTACTTGCATCGTTTAAAGTTAATTACGGTCTATATACAGGGTGTTAAATGCTTGCTATTTACATAATGTACGAATTACTTATTTTTCTGCTAAATAAATGCAGCTTTCTGATTCCTATTGCTATTTATAGTTACTACACGACCCTTACTACTCAATACACCCCTAAACAACCCCTTATCACAGCAATATATATATATATATATATATTATTTGTTTTTTAAAATGTATATCGTTGAAAGTGACAGAATACGAATAGAACCGCTTCCCTAATTCATTTAAATTTCGAAGGTCTTGATACGATATTGTGTATAATTTGATAATGTTATCTTATTGATAATATTTAACTTTCTTATGACAATAATAAAAAACCGCGAAAAGCCCAAGAAACAAAGGCCTTCGAGGTTCAAGTTGTGATTCTAAAAAATGAGAAAGCTGTAGAAAAAAAACACTATCGAAAGCCTATGGTTGATGCGTAACACTATATGCCTGCCAAACTTTGACGTTAAGCAAAGAAGAAGCAGTAAAACTAGAAGTTTTCAAGGTGTGCTGCTATAAAAGAATGCTTAAGATCAGTTGGATAGATAAAGTTGGTAACGATGAGGTCTTAAAAATGGTTAAAGAAAATAGCAGAAAAGTAGTGCAAATAAAAAAAGTTTTGAAGCACGGAGGAATAATTGAAACAACAATGAACGGTAAATCAGAAGTAATATTTTTGAAAAAGTGCAGAGACTTAAATATATAAGCTGGATTAAAAAATATATAGGTAAGAGCACTAAAAGAGTAAGCTTGGTATATAATATTGCATTCACGTTAGAAAAGATTCTTTATCAGTAGTAAGTTTACACAGTTTGATTATATATTTTAATGTTTACCAATATATATTATTTGTTTTCTAAAACTGAAATTCATTAGTGAATGAGAAGTTAACAAATAGAAGCGGTTGCTTGATTTAAAGTTTCAAAGGTCGGAATAAGATATTGTGTATAATTTGATAACATTAATTTCTTGATGAAATCTAACTTTATTTATGGAGATAATCAAGAATCCATGAGTAGCCCAATAAAGAATAGGTTTTGAAGTGCAGTGTCCGATATAAAAGCTAAGATAGTTCCAATGCGTGGAAACAGATTGACTCTTGAGTCACGCTGTAGCACTGTTAAGTTTGGATTTCTTTACACATGTTTTTAAAGACTTCTTTGTTTAAAAACTGAATAGTTGTTATCTATATAACAAAGCGATTGAAACTAAAACTTCTAGGAGTTTCACGGAACTCTCAATTTACAATTTCAATTTTTGGAGTCTGGAAATTTACATTTAAAAATGCCCCATGCCTTGTGTATGCTTTTATAACATATCTTCATTTTAATTTTCCGTCATTTCAATACTATTTTACTGTTGTATACCCGTGTTTTTTTCTTAACCTACATCTTAATTATAAGTACAATATCAGCATGTATACTATTAGTTCTCATATAACATCAAAGGCTCTCTCTATTACGTATAGCAAATTATAAGCTGTATTAAACTTAATTAGCATAAACTACTGTACGCTCGGCGGCATAATTTGATGATGACATGCAAATACTACAAATTAATAAAATATCAGTTTGTAATAAACCACGAATATATGAAGATGGGCGTTTTTCAAAAATTTTCTTAAGCTATTTTTCGGAAAATACGGGAATTATGTGTAATTTTATTTCTGAAAACGAAGATGTTACGGTAAGAACTTCTTGGAATCTCGAATATATTCATATATTTGACAGGAGTCCTTGTAAGTATCTACTCAATAACAATCATAATTAATCATTCATGAGTATTTGTTAGATAATAAACAAGACGTTTAAAAAAAATTGCATATAATTAACATGATTCTGCAGAGTTTTTGCTTCAACATTACAGGATGTTGTAAAAATTTTTGGTTTTTAGTTTTCAAAATATTTGCAAAACGGCTTCAATAATTTCAACAAAATTTAGGCTGTATAAATTACTTGATATCTTATCAATAAATGGGTAATGAACAAGTGAGTACTAGTAGACACTATAATAATATATACGTCACTGAGTTTAATCTTTTCATTGCGTAGATATACAAGGTCCGGGAGTGCACCAGGACGATTTCAAAATTTAATTATTTTGTAACAAATGAATTCTTTATTAATTTAAATATAAGAATAGCCATTTGGCGTACAATAAAAAAAAACTATTTTCTTTACATGTCCTCCATTGAAATTTATGTATTCTTGTGGTCGAACTTGGAAGTTTAAGATGACCTCTCGCATCTTTTTGACCGGTTTGGCTTCAATCGCATCCCGAATATGTTGTTTGAAGACGTCGAGAATTTTTGTTATTAGGTACCTCTATACGAAAAAAATCATAAAACACTTTCCGACTTTTTCTATAGGCCTACTTAAAACATTTGAGGGTGATTCACTCCTAACAGTCCAAGTCTCAAACAACACATTCAGAACGCGATTGAAAAAATATGCGTCGATATGCTGCGAGAGATCATGCAGAATTACTACATCACACAGCATACAAAGAATTATTTAACCAGTCAAGTGGTGGAATAAATATCTATCCTCCATATAGTTCTAAACCTTTACGTTTTCAAAAATCAAAAATTTCCTGATCTACGATTTTCAACGCGAAAAATGGTATAGAAGCTTTCAACTGTAATTTTCAGTATACCGCCTTAATTGTAGAAAAAAAGCTTTAATAATTAATTTGATTTCTTCTATCACAAAATTTAGTGCTTCATTATACGCTGCAGCTATTAGACTTTTATGAATTAAGTTGAAGATCGATGTTAAGCAGAAGAAAGTCAATGATATTGCACCCTTCCTTTTAACAGGTAGGAATGGGTGTACAACAGAGTCTAAATAAAACTCTGGCAGGACTAGCGTCGACCGTTTGTGGCTACGGTAGATTGCAAAAGACTATATCTCAGGGGTTTAGAGAACAAAGTTAAATTTTTTCCAGACAAGTTATAGGGATGCAATTTAAAATATGACTAAAGAAAATACCTTAATACCACTTATATATTGACGTTTAGTTAATAACATTAATAAAAAAATTAAATATATACCGTTATTTTCTTACAACCAAATTTTCATACGATAAAATCACTAAGTGTAGTTTATATATCTACACTCTCATAATTTTAAAATTTGTCTCAAACTCTACCAGATAAGATATTACAAAATCTAAATTTATTATTATACTTAGACACAATTTCTAGTTAAACGTTCTTAGTAAAAGGAAATCATAAATACGCTTTGTTGTATTTAACATTAGTTAAGAGAATTTTAATTAAACATTTAAATTGAACATAACCTCTATATGCACAAAAAGGTTTCATAAAAGCTTTTCTGTTTACAACTCATAAGGTTATATAGGAAAGCACAAATAATATAAATTAGTTAAGATATAGGTAAGTAAAAGTGTGACTATATTTTACATGCATTATTTTTCTAGATATTCGAGATTCAAAATGTAACACATGCACATTGTTCCGTCACAAAAATAAATAAGCTAAACTAGTACCTGTATTCAAGATATATGAAAGAAACGTATACTTAAGCTTTGAGCTTACGGCTTGTTCAGAACTATAGGATCTTCTTACGGTTTGTTGAGACGAACACTATCGTTAATTATTTTGGTTGTTAACCTCAAACTTTAAATTTGTAAGAGCCAATCTTTGTTTATTCCACAGCCATATGTTTCATCAACGGACATTTAATTCATTTTAGAAGGTACATAAAACGTCAACAAAACATTCTTGTACGATAAAAGATAATATTTGTAGGTAGTAAAATTAATGCATATGCTTAGATGGCCTTGCACAGATAATTAGATACTTCGCCAATGGAATATGCTACTGGAGGATATGCCACCAGATGATATGCTACGGGAGGATCGTAGAAAATAAACGTGTTACAAAAACGAAATATTGCAATACGCCACGAGGAACAGTCTAAAGATTTATCTATAATCAGCTTATTATTCATTAATATTTTGAACAGGTTATTCAGGCAGGCTTTCTTCATTAGCATTTTGCTCGTATTCTAAAACGATATTTATGTATGTTGGGAAGAATAAAAGAAAAGACACCTTTTACATACCAAGTACGACATCATGGCCTTAGAAAGGACATCTTTATCGGAAGACGCCATGTGCTCAAAAACCCGTTAGATATGAAGACAAACGAAAATTTGTTCTGGTTTAAAGATAACCACACATTTTGAGAGAGGGACAAAACAAGAAAACTATTTTAAATGACAGATTTATATATACACCAGTTGTGTATTTATGGACTTATTCAAAGGTTAACCAATTGGAAAATTACATCTGATCTTAATTATTTATATTATTTATACAAAAGAAAGAATATTAAATTAAAACTAAAGATCGATGTATATAGTGTATTATTTAATAATACTAAAGGGAAATGTTACACAAATCAAAACTGACTTGTGATTGTAAACGGTATTAATATAAAATTGAGACGAATAATGCTTTTATATTAAAGGAAATGGGAACACAATGTAACATGGCAAAGGAACAGTGATATGATATGTTACAATATTCAGTAAAAATCAAATTCTTAAATGTATGAACGTGTAAAATTTATTAAATAAATTAATGAAATCATAAAGCCATTTCGCCAAAAGCTTTAATTGGCGCACGTCGCGTGTTTATTGATAATTTCAACCTATATCTGTAGTACCTTGGTAATTCTCAAATTCCCTGGTTTTAATTGTTGTTCCTACCATCAATATTGCACGTAGACATTCAATATATCACAGCATACTATTAGAATTTCCAAATATTGCTTTCACTCTGTCACGTATTTATATTTGTCGTTTAAAAGTATATTATATATATATTATATATATATATATATATATATATATATATATATATATATATATTATTATATATATTATATATATATATATAAATAATTAACCGTCTGGTGTTTATTGTTTGTTACAAAATATGTTAAATTCCAATGAAACAAATTCATTTTGTCACGTATTTCATTTTCTAATAACAACGTATTAGAATGCCTTTACTTAGTTATGCGTTTGAGATTTTTTAACGAAATGATTTAATAGCAGTATATATATATATATATATATATATAAAAGACTAGATATTTGCAGTCCGCAATAAGAATTTGTGTAGAACAAAATAAAAAATCAGATGTATCTGTGAATAAACTCTTATAAAAATAATAAGAGCTTTATTCACCTATACAAATCGAGCTAATAGTTGTGTAGCCATTAACAAAACAATAGTTTTATTAATTTATAAGGGGATGTTTTCTCCCCTTATAAATTAATAAAGCTATTGTTTTGTTAATGACTATACAACTATTAGCTTGATTTGTATAGGTAAATAAAGCTCTTATTATTGTCATAAGAGTTTATTCACAGATACATCTTAATTTTTTGTTTATATGTATATATATATATATATATATATATATAAGAGAAATATAGCACTGTAAATAAACATCCGTGGCATAGTCGGTACATCTAAAGATAATACTTCATTGTGGACGTTTTAGCGGATCTTTCGAACTCGCACTCAAGATCGCGTTTACAAAATTGGCGTCCTGGGTTTAATAATGTTCGCGCCCCCTAATCTGCACACACACGCAAGTACACACACGCGAGTGCACACACGCACACAAACACGTACGCGCGCACGCCATGATAAGTGAAACGGTAATTTATTAATACATAAAATAATTTTATTATCCATAACCTATAAATCCGTTCTGAATGGACCTTCACCTTGAAGAAGTTTCAAATTACTAGAACGGGTAAAATGGCTTGCGTGCTTCGGTGAGCTAAAGAGCCGAACTATAGGTCAAACCAAATTAGTGGGATCTTTAGTGAGGAACCAGACTAAGGCAGGTCTCCGCTCTTTCGGTACTTAGAGCGGCAGAGACCATTGTGGTCGGTATGGCATTCTAAGACATACTACTACGATGTGGAAGGCGCGAAAGATCAACCACATTACTTTCGATGAACGCAGCGTACTTAAATTGTTATTTAAAATGATGACATCTTTTGGTATAAAAGATTCTGGAGTTAAAATAGCCCCCTACAGTCGATCTTCCAATTCTCCATCCGTAAGTACTACATTGGCCAAGAAGCGTGTTTTTTACCTAGAAAATTTTGAATTTTGCCGACCCCTTGCTGTTCCAAGCAAGGTAAGGATCTTTAACGTGCGCGACAGCACTCACAAACGGGATCTCCATTATACCCTTCTTTCAATTAAAATAGTCCCACATTCGGATCTCCGGGAGGAGAATATTTCGAAAGATGTGATGGAAAAGTTTATAAGATGAGCCGGAAACATTTTGCGACTCGGTGCGTGGAATGTGAGAAGTATGAAGCAAGTAGATAAGCTACAGAACTTTAAAATTGAAATGGTTGAAAAGGTTAGCAGTAGACATAGTAAGGATTAGCGAAGTTCGGTGGTCAGAGGCGGGTGATTTTTGTAGCGGAGACTTTGGAGTAATTCATACAGGCTCAGAGAAAGGAAATTCGGGTGTGGGATAGTTATGCGGAAAAATATAGGATACTGTGTAGAAAACTACTTACAACTGAACGAAAAAGTACTCATGGTTAGATTAGAATCTAAAACTCTAGCTACAGTGAGGAAGAGGTAGAAGCCATCTACAAAAATATCGTAAACATACTAAGATGGGCAAAAGGACTTGACAATTTAATAAATATGGAGGATTTAAATGCAGTGGTATGTGAGAGTAGGAAAGGAGCGATAGTAGGTTTATTTGGTTTAAGCACGAGAAACGACAGGAAAAAGGGTAGTAGAATTTTACGATAAAAACAATTTAACCATCAAAAACACATTATTTCAACACCATGCTAGAAGACGATACACGTGGAAGATGCCAGGAGATATAGCAAGATATCAAATAGATTACATTCTTGTTAGACAGCGGCTTAGAAATCAAGTAAAAGACTGTAGGAGCTATCCATAAGCATATATAGACAATGAACACAACATCGTAATTATGAAGGCCGCAAGATTGGTTTTTGGCCTTTGGGAGCTTCTTTTTAAAAAGTTTTATCGCCAAAAACTCTTCTATCAATTTTATTTTTAATTGTTTAATTACAAAAAATAACTTATTTCTGCTACAACAACTTAGACGTTTATATTCACTAAACATTAAGTAATTGAAATTGAGAAAAATACTTTTTTAAAAAAGTTTACAAAAGATTGAAACAATTTTTATTCACAGGAGAACGTTGATACGATTTGCAATTTGCAATGCGCGTAACGATCTAAGTACTCAAGTCTAGGCTACCTCTATTTATTGCTTCCTGTCTAATGCTCTTTCTATTTGCATAGCTTGCTATTCTATTCTCACAACTCCTACGGCCCTAAATGAGGACTATGGGGAACCAATGTCCGATAGCCCAGGGTAGTTCTTAGTTTCTTGGCTAAGATCTATTTTAGGTACCTTACTATTTCCCTTTTTAAATAACAATTTCACTAACAAATATCTATATACTACATACATTATTGCTGAGCAAATTAACAAATACAGTAGTTAATAAATCAATAATTAATAATCAAAAATTATGGTGAGTAGCTCGAACAACCAACAATGCTAAAGTTATGAAGTTCTAAGACTGACTGGTCATTTTCGCATCGTCTTGTGGGAAGTGCAGATCTCATGTCTGCTACTTCTTGATAAAATACATTGTATTAGTTCTTAGTAATCTTAATTCTAACAATTGCTGTCTTATAATCTATTGTGACCTGCACCTGCAGTATCATGCTACGTCTGGAATACAAAGTAGTTGCTTCCTTTCTCACGTCTGATTATGAACTTTCATTAACCTTTTATAATGTGTCTTTCAATTACACAATGTAACAATCTATTTCTTAAGATTTAATAATTGCATTTAAATATATATATATATATATATATATTTTAATTTGGGGGATATGTAACTCGCGCCTAAATTTAAAAATTAGAAAAAAGGAACGGAAGAAGGCACATAACTTTGAGAGACTAAAAAAGATATCCACAAAAGATTTGAAAAAGTCAAATAAATTGCTAAAGACATCGGGAAAATTTCTGATACTAAGGAATTAGAAACAGAATGGAGTAACATTAAATCCAGCGCAATCGGCAATATCTAACACTGCGCTTAAATAATGATGAGTGAATCTTCAATTGTTGGACAGTATGACCGGAATCAAACTAATTTTTTACCGCTTAATTTAAAGTCGGATATTTACAAGAAATTTAATAAAATTTCATTTCCCTTTTAAACGAAGTCAAAACCGAACAAATATTAAGTAAGAATTTGTATTATGCACTTAACCGTCTGCATAATATTGTGCTATCAAGAAATAAAAAATTAATGACGTACATATTTATTGTTAAAAATAATTATTGGTATCTGATCGTATTCGCTGCCCTAGTAAACCGTCCGGGTCTGTTTTATTGTCATATTCCAACTCGAATCTCCATGTTATTGAAATATCCTAAAGTCCATTTATAAAAATATTTTGAAAAATTAAAACCACAGAAAACTATAAGGTTCTGCTTGTTTGTTACAGGACTTTTGCTGGTCCAAACCAAACGCTCAATGGCACGTGGTTTTGAAATTATACGTTATTTAAATACAAATTAAACAAGTACACTTTAACTATCTCCATAAAGTTAAATATTATCAAGAAAATAAGGTTATCAAATTATACACAATATCTTATCAAAACCTTCTAAACTCATATAAATTAAGCAACCGCTTCTATTCGTATCCTCTCATTCTCTAATGAAATTCATTTTTAGAAAATAAATAATATATATTGGTAAATATTAAAATATTTAATCAAACTGTAAACGTGTTATTGATAAAAAATCATTTCTATAACGAATGCAACAATTTTATTTGCCTCATAATCACAAGGTAGATTTGAAGTAGCTCTCCATACTGTTTCCCCATTCTGCAATAACTTGTCTGTGCCCTACATTTCTCGTAATACTTTCTATATAGTTGAGCTTTCCTCTACAGATTTTACCTATCTATCATTGTCCTAACTATTTCTTTATGCATCAAAATATGTCCTAACCCCCTACCATGCCTTTTTAAATTGTATAGTAATTTGATATTTTTTAAACCATTTTGAAGGCTATCCGTTACTAATTTTACCTGCCCATCTTATAGCGAAAGCTTGCTTATAACTTTGTCTTTGCCTAATTTCCTAAGTTTCACAACCGTGTAGTGCTACGCTTCAACCAAACACTTTCAATAATATTTTTCTAATATTTACAGCGTTCCTACTTTTTATAAAGTTGTCAGAAAAGTCGTGACGAATTTTTGTAACAATGAAGATTGTTCATTTTTGATAGAACTAAGGTTGTGTATATTTTTTTGTTTTATCACGTAACCGTCAAAAGTTTGAGGTTATATTTGCGAAAAAGTAATTTATTTATTTTGTTGTTCGTGAATTTCACAATAAGATGAAAATGGAAGATCAAACTTCGCACTTTCGGCATATTGTATTTTTTTTACTTCCGAAAAAATCCGCGGCAGCTTGCCAAAGTTGTGTGGAGCTTATGGTAATAATATTTTACAAGAACGTCAGTGCCAACGATGGGTCACAAAATTCCGTGTTTGTGATTTTGATCTTAAAGATGCTCCTTGGTCAGAAAGGCTAACCCAAATTAAATAAAAGCACCAATCGAGTCAAACTAACATTACACTACACGAGAGATTGCTTAAAGATTGAATATTCATCATTCAACCGTCCATGACAATCTGAAGGAACTAGGATGCATTAGCAAACTTGATACTTACATGAATTCAGTGAAGTTCATCATCATCATCCAACGTTCTCATTAAACGTGAGAAAAACAATCCTTTATGAAGCACTTAGTAACTGGTGATGATAAATGGGTTGTCTATAAAAACGTGGTTCTCAAACCCGGTCTGGTGATCCTCCTCAAACGACATCCAAAGCAGATATTCACTGGAAGAAAATTATGCTATCAGTGTGGTGCATTTTTAAGGTGCTTGTGTATTTCAAGACTTTATCTAGAAACAAAACCATAAATTCAGAAGTGTACAGTTAACAATTGAATAGTTTGAAGAAGTGTTCAGAACTCGTAAATTGCAAAGGAGTTATGTTACACCACGACACGCTTGACCACATTCAAGGTTGGTCAGTTGTTTAAAAATATTGGACCTTGGATGAGATGTGTTGCCACGTCCAACATACTCCTAAGACCATGCTCTATCGGATTTTCATTTGTTTCAATTTCGGGAAAACTCATTGCGTGATACAACGTTTAATTTAGATAAGGCTGTGGATTGGAACCTTGTTTAATTTTTCGCTGATAAAGACATGTTTTTCTATAAACGACGAATTACGAAACGTACTAAAAGATGGCGAAAAGTAATCGAGCAAAATGGACACTATATCATTGACATATTTAATATATTTATATACATAAATATATTTTTGAAACATTGAAAAATATGAGTCATAACTTTTTTGGCAACCTCATAGTATCGCGTCTTGTACCACAAAGTTTTTCCTTCCTTTAGCTAGTCAATGTTTCGCATTCATTTCATTTCTATTGTAATTTATAATCTACCTTTTATAGCAACAGAACTCTTTCACTTCTTTCAACCCAAGACCTACTCTGCTGATTATTTTACTAGCCTGTTTGCTAAATCGTATAATCTTTGTTTTGGTATTGTTGATTTTTGTGCCTAGGTCTCAGTCTAATATTTCTTTCGTTTTATTTAGTCTTATTTGTAAATTCTTATCTATTTCGGTTAATATTGTTATATCATCCTATACCTTAGCATTTGTATTTCCTCTCCTTAAATTATGATTTCTTCAACTTTCTTTATTTTATCTAATACTTATTCCGTACGTAGATTAAAAAAAGATTGATGATAAGACATTCAAGTATTATCCCTACCAATTTTTAGTCTTTTTTACTTCATTATCTGTTTTTATTAGAGTCATTTGTTTATTATACAGGGCGACCAAGTTTGTTATTCAAGGTATCAATTTCTGGTTTGTTTTAAACGATAGCCATTATTATTATCCCCTATAAATATATATTGTTGTGGATTCAAAGGGTTAAATTTGGGGTAAACAATACAATTTCGACCACCCTGTATAGAGCAAAAAACAAATTATTTACGCGCAAAATTTATTTAATTCATTTAGGGAGAACGGACATGTATTGAGGTATTTTTATAATTAATAATGGTATGTTAGAAGGTACATAAAGAAAAACAGTTTTAAAGCAAATAGAATACGCATAATTAATGTTAATTTATTTTAATCCAACACGTAAAAGCATAAGAAAACCCACTAGGGTAAGAAAATCAATAATTCCAAGGCAAAAGTCTTCTTTGTAACAAGCAGACGTCAGTTTTATCTAATATAACAAAATATAAACTCTAAGAATTGTTGTGCTAAACGGTCTATAATTAACGAATATCTGCATTTTTAAAAGGTTACATTCGTCGAAATTATGAGCATATTAAGAGAGGAGTTTATAGAAAATATTTTCAACCGTGAGTTGGTTTGAACAACAAGCTAACAAATTTCTTAAAGAGCAAGGGAAATGCACGATCGGTTATATACTACAGATAAAGACAGATATAAAAGCATTGATATTGAAAACGCACGTACTAATACACGTGGAGTGGAGATGAGCTGCCAGCAATATCGATTTTTTATAACTCAAGTGGGGTTTTGAACGCGACAGCAAACATGCATCAGACAGAGATAAAGATAGTACAGGCGGGGTTTTATGACGACACAGAATAGTATCATTGTTCAGAACAGACAGTTTTCCAAACGTAGACAAACGCTACAGGTGGGAGCGCTTTCGGATACGTACGGCACGAAGACGGAGTAAATTTCAGGAATTTTCAAGACGGTTGTATCAAAATTTGTAGAATTTAAATTTGAAAATAAGCTTTTCGCGTGAAGTGTGTCCGAGGGTAGCATTTTGAAATGATATAAATACTCTAGCTAAATTATTGCGGTTCTCTAGTATCCTCTTCGCTTCTATACTACTTTACAACGATAAAGTACTGAATGCAGACCAAAATAATAATAAAGCTTTTTGTGCGTATTAGAATTGTTGATAATACAGTAAATATAGTGCTAGCACGTGTAACTTATTAGTAGCGGCCTTCCATTTATTAACGCGAAATACGTGTAGTGTATATGAAAATTAATAGAGGTCTGGCTACTACTATACTAAGCTAGAAATTCAATAAATGGAAGCATAATATATGTGGGGTAAGCATCACAAACAACCAAGATTGTATGCTGATATGGAATGGTACTATGAAAAGGAGGCGCTTGGCTTGCAATTGGGGTTAACGTCTGTGAATCCGCGGAGTATCACAGCGCATGGGCACGAAGCCTAGATGTTCTGGTGATCGTCGTCGAAGAAATGGAAGCCTGAAGCAGTTCCCAGGTAATTTACCTGAAATTTCTGTTGTCTGATAAACTTTTGTGAAATTTGGTGCTGTGTGAGTGAATTTTGAGGTTTATTTATGGTTATATAAACTTATTGGTAAAGATACATGTACTGGACAATTTATTGGGGTTAAATATTAAAAAGGGGTATTTAAAACTTATAAAATTCTATTCTGAATATAAATTGGATTGTAAAGGGTAAACGGGTCTATCAATTTGTATTAATTTATGCAAGGTAAAAGGCATATACAAAATAAAGTGGGTTATTATGAGCTCACCATACTCCAGTGTACAGTCAATTTAGGGTAATATCTGGGGCCCATCTACTCATATTTTATTCAATTTGTTTGCAAACAATTAGAAAATCAAGGACTTTAAAACATATCACCTTTGAGTTTGTAATTAGTGTACCAAACTGTTTTTATACACGTGAATAATTTGTCTTTAAATAGCGGTAAATAAAAGATTGTATGATTGTTGTATTATTTGGTGATTTTATTGAATAGTGTGCGAGTGTGAAGGAAGAATGGTTGTAAATTTAGGTATCCGAGAAGAGGCACAGCTGAGCTATCCAGGGAAGCTGCTAAAGATTTTTGAAGCAGAAATCAAAAGGTAAGCAATTTTTTTTGAAAATTGTGCATTTTTGAAAATAATTTGATGACACTGGTGAAGCATACAAATTAGTCCCGAGTTCACGGCAATATATATATATATATATATATATATATATTGCTGTGATATCGCCCTTTCGTTGGGTGTCATTAAAATTGCTATAAAATTCCCACGATTGGGCGTCATTAAAATTGCAATAAAATAGCCCCTACGTTGGGGTGCCATTAAAATTGCTATGAAATACCCCTTTTAAGATTTAAGCCCCTACGATGGGTTACATTAATATTGCTATGAAATACTCCTACGTTGGGTGTCACAATTGGTGGATTATTGATATTGGTGATGAATATCAACCCTTTTTAAAATCCTGTAATTTCTTGAACTTGTTTTTCCACGGCTAGCTCACTAAATGCCCTACTTCACAACAATAAAGATTGTTTAACCTCTTTTCTATCTATCTGTTGAAATAATTTAAATGAAGCAATCCAAAATTACACAGTATAATGATTCAAAAATTAGCCCCCGAATAAATTATTCACATTCACCAAATCTAATTTTCCTGAAAGCCAGCAAAAATATCTTTGTAATTACTCTAAAGTACTTTTCGAACGTTTAAAAATGCTTTCCCTGTTTTCAAATTCTCAAATGATCTTTTTGTTAACTCTTACAGATATATAATATTTAGCAAATTATTAAAATTGAAAGTCTTTAAGTAATAAAATTTTTAAGATCTCTAACCTGCGTTTTCCTTGCTCGTCACTGGAATTGCCTCAGAGTGTTGTGGTTAGCACCCCTTGATTGTTACGGCTCGATCTGCTTCACTTGATTTACCAGAATGATGGATTAATGGTTGCTTGTATTTTTCCCCTTGTATTTCTGGAGTAACTTTGAGTATCTTCACATTTATTTTATATTTTCATGTAATAATTTATTTGGACGTAATTTCAGACGTACATTTAAATATGCCTTTAGAGTATTTATCCAGACGGACCCCTTTTTCGGATTTTATTCAAATACGTTTACTTGCATCTTTATTCAAATACGTTTACTTGGATGTTTACTCGAAGCTCTAAATTTGTGAAATATTTAAAATAAAATACAATTAATAGTTTATCTTACGTTTTACGCGTAAAACGGTTTACTCTTCTTTGCACATATTGGTACTTTCAATTTTTCACTTTTAATAAAGTATTTACTTTCACTAATTATCACTGGTACGTAATTTTCAGTTTAAAACGACGTGATTCGTGCCTTTGTTGAAGATATACTGTCTATTTTCGAGTTTCATATCCTATTTATAAGCTCCACCTTCCAACGTTCTAATTGGCGCGCATCGCGTGTTCATTGATAAACGTTTGTAATTTCCGCCTATTCCTGTAGAACCTTGGTATTTCTCAAATTCCCTGGTTTCAATTGTTGTACTTTCATTCAATCTCACACGTTGATATTCAATATATCATAGCATCTTCTTAAAATTTCCAAATATCCATTGCAATTTTGTCACGTATTTCATATTTGTGTCGTTTATAGTTCAAAGCTTATCGTATAGCAAACCGCCTGTTATTTATTGTTTGTTATTTGAAATATGTTGGATTTTCATGTAAATATAATATTCCTAGACACGTATTCATTTTCTAATAATGGCGTATTAGAATGCGTTTACTTATTCATGCGTTCACATTTTTTGACGAAATTATTAAATACTTAGAATGCCAGTGTATCTATCTTTCCCGATAATGTGTTTATATTGATGCAATTTGTTGTGTTTAGAACCTTATCTGTTACTCGTTTCTATTTAATTCTGGACTTATAAATTTAACTTAAATCATATTATACAACGTACACATTATTATTTTAGTTAAATATTATGTAATTATTGAAAATGAGCTTTTTTCTTATGCATGAAATCAAATATAATTTATATACAGTGTGCTCGCTATTGACTTTTTTAAAATAGTCGATTTACTCCTATAATTGGTGGAATTATTTGTTTCTCTTAACGTTAAAATTATTTACATTTATTCTACGACCCCTATGACTTCATCTACTCTTAAACTACCCTCTTATGATAGAAATATATATATATATATATATATATTGCTGTGATAAGGGGTTGTTTAGGGGTGTATTGAGTAGCAAGGATCGTGTAGTAACAATAAAATAGGAATCAGAAAACTGCATTTATTTAGCAGAAAAATAGGTAATTCGTACATTATGTAAATAGCAAGCATTTAATACCCTGTATATAGACCGTAATTAGCTTTAAGCGATGCAAGTAAGCATATCTTACAACAATAGAACTCGTATTTAGCAGAAAAATAAGTAATTCATACACTATGTAAATAGCAAACATTTAACACTCTGTGTATAGACCGTTATTAATTTTAAGTAATGCCAGTAAGAATATCTTTCAACAATAGAACTCGTATTCAGAGAAATGATCGTACATGTAATTGAGAAGTGTTCTACAATATATAAAATAAAGACGCCGAAGATAAGAGATAAAACCTAACAAAGCTTTATGCAATTACGCTGAAACAATAAACATTTTTGATAAGAAAACGCAGTTTCAAAGACGCATAAAAATACATAAACGAAAACAGCATTAAAGTTACATCATTTATTTTGTGCAATTATCCAAAAGGCGATATCTATAAAAAACAACAAACTTAAAGTTGAACGTCTGGCAAAGATAATAATGTATCAATAGCAAATAAATATTACACAAAAAACCGAATATATTACATCAGAAACCACTTCAAAATGCAGGAAATGTTGAAGACAGGGCCTGGTTGGTTGAGATAATCTGCAAAATTGCTTGAAAACCCAGCCCACATGTAAGTGGGAAGAGCCTATATAACATAGAGCAATGATAAGACGAGTCAGTTCATAACTCATGCACGCCGAAGCTGCGTCACTGTTAACCAGAAAGTTACGCGTGATTTAAATAAAATACAATAGAATATCAAGTGTATATTACAGTGATAATAGTGCAACGATTACGAAGACTTTTTGCCGTTTTTTTTTATAAAAAACGGCTTCAAATTTGTGGTGTATTTCTAAATATTTCAAGTTGCGTCGAGAATAATCCAAGTATGCGTCCATAGAATAATACTTCAAATTTGTGGTGTATTTCTGAATATTTTAAGTACGCGTCGACAATAATGCTGAATTCAAGTTCCAATATTTCAAGTTGCGTCGATAATAATATTGCAAGTATGTATCGACAAGAATAATTCAAATCTGGGTCAATATAATATTTCAAATCAGCGTCGACAATTATATTTTGGTATAATTCTGGTACAATTTTAATTTGCGTCGAAAGCATTGAAGGGAAGAGATTCAAGGCATATAAAATAAAGAAGCACGAAGTAATTTTTGGAAAACAAGGGGTAACTGTACACAAATATTGGTTCAGCTAAGCAGAGCATTGGTAGACAACAAAGGGGTGTTGATCCACAACACGAACAACGTATCGCAGGTCAGATCTATTTAATTTTAAGATATTTTTCTATTTAAATTTTAATACTGAATTTAATCAATTTATATAAAACTTGTAATGAAGTCAACAACAAACATTGCGAGCAATGTCAAAGATGTATTGAAGCGAGTTTATTGAATTGTTACGTAAAAACTGCATGTGTTTCAATTTCTCCGCCCTAACTTATTCTATAAGCTAATGCAAACAAAAGCTATAACAAATCAAGCCTATCAGTATACCAAATGTATTAGAAATGAGATCATAATTCTCGCTATAATTAAACTACCGAAACGAAAGCGACGTTTACTAAAACCGTAAACAACTCAAATAAAGCAAAAGGTTAAATGTAAAGCGGACAATTATTAATTACTTGCACCTTATCAACTGATAACAAATACTTGAACTAAACTTAATATACGAAACAAATATCTGCCAGGCTACAATTGAATGGAAAGCGATACAACTTGTTAAGCGGCGAGTATTATTTTGCAAACAATGCAGTTAACTGAAGTTGCTTTTAGGTACAATAGTCAGAAATAGTGGACGTGTAAATATGAGCAAAATTTATAAAAGCGAAACCAGTAATAACTTACCAAGTAATAATTTCAAATAACGTAGAGGCTGCTGAACGAAAAACTATCAACCTTTGGCAGAACCCGAATGTTTAAATTTTAATAGTACCGTAGTTATGATCACACCAGCCTTTCTACAACTGTCGCGGCACACCATCACACAAAGTACTTGAAGGTTAATCGCGGTAAAACCATAGACTATACTATATACGCGACGGAGGGGAATTGACCTACAAGCTACATCTTATGCGATAATTGAAATTAAGTGTAACAGTCTCATTGCAGTGTCGTTGTTTAAACGTTTTAAATAGTTGCGCTTGCATTTATAAAAAAAATGGGATTACTGTAGTGTTTCCAGCAAGTATTAAACAGGTTGCGACTGCTACAACATTTGGTATGCAGGGACCAACGATTGATATGTTTAGATTTGTAGATGATTGAAACTAGCAAGAAAGAGTCAAAAAAGCAGTTCTTGTTCCTTTTATAGTTATCCAAGCCCGGTGGAGTGGAAAGCTTTTATATACAAAGTTTGGGATTCTTCTTGCGGCATACCGACTAAAACCACTCCCCCTGGCGGGTGCGTTTGCCAAACGGCTCCGCCGCACTGCAGCCTAAAAGGTTTATTGTGCTGACCCTGGTTAAGTTGATTAGTATTCAAGTCCTGGGTCTATCAGTGGATCTACTATATACAAGTGTCCCAACGATTGAACTCAGTTCTAGCACCTTTCCATTGCAAATCCAAGGTTCCTGGATAAGGGCTATATCGCAGTCTCCCAACAACTTACATAGTGGACGGGTTTGACCCCCCTCCAAGTTCCAGATTCGATTCTCTTGCCTTTCCTCAGCTTTCTACGCTGAGTTCTCGAAAGCCTCTTTGCTTGCAGTTCAGTGCATGCAAGTTTTTCTATAGTATTCTCCGTCTGGTGTTTCAGACACCGGTCTTGCAAGCGGACTTGCATCCATGGTCTGCTCCACCTCCATGGATACATTTTGGTTACCTGAAGAGCACCCCATTGCTGGTTCCAACTCTTCAGGTTCAGTTTTATTAGTGGAACCAATATTATTCATGATTGTTCCCACGAGCATGGGGGACGTAAATGGTCGCCATGCCAGGTGCCCACTGTTGGCATGGAAGGCGTGAATAAAACGGAGTGCCGCCCTGTTCCCTGAGTTTTGAACCGATTGAGACTGGTCAACTATCCAGCCACGCATCCCCTGGGCTCGGTCCTACACCTTACATGTGATTTCCAATGCTCCACCCGAAGGTACTACATTGGCCAAGAAGCGAGTTTTTTTACATGGAAAATTTGGAAATTTTGCCGAACCATGGCTGTTCCAAGCAAGGTCTTTAACGTGCGTGACAATACTCGCACACGGTACCTCCATTTTGCCTCTCAACCGAACGAGGGTGTATTTTTGTGAAAAATGCTCGCCTAACATTTTTCAAACGGAACGTGTCGGGATTCGAACCCGGGACTTTGGACGTAGTAGTCACACACATATCACTACGCCATCGGTCCTACACCACGGGATTTAGGAATTTTTAACGAGGTTCTTTCCTCTTGGTCCGGGCGGTTAAGCCAAGACCCCCATACCCCCTTGCTCGTGGGACATGACCACAACGGCAGGGAAGGGACGGTATGACGGTGTTGCAGAATTGTCCCGCCGGCTTCGTTTAACTCAGTGCAGGCCCATAAACTACGAAACTACAGCTTGGGTTGAGGGGTTTGGTCCGCGGAATCGGTTTCACTTGGCTAGAGAGCGGATTTTATCCCGCATCAGCACAGTCTCTTGCTCTCCACCATGTTGTGGGTTTTAAGCCACTCAGGTCACTGGTTCACTGAAAGAGATAAGCTTATCACTATCCTTCCCAGAGTAGATAGCCAATCCCTTGGCCATATATTCTGGGAATAATCCTACCCACCACCTGGACACGCGCGCAATAGGTAACCAACAACATGGAAAAAAACAGTTCTTAATTTAATGAAACGGTACTAACAGAATGATACTGAATTAAAATTAACAAAAATAAAACTAAATCACTATGTATGTAAAGGAGGGGCAAATAAGTCAAAAACCAGAATAAAAAATAGGAATCAACAATTTACAAGAAATTAAGGATTTTTGCTACCTAGAATGCCAAATAACGCAAGATAGAAACATTGCAAAAGATATAAAAAAAGGTTAGTATCAGGACGTGCTGCATTTAAAAAGAAAAGGCAGCTGCTATGTTAGAAGGCAACAAACAGAAACAAGGAAAAAACAGATGAAAGCATATGCGTGGAGCACAGCACTGAACGGTTGTGAAACATGGAAGTAAGTAAAGCGAACAGGAAAAAGATAAAAATCTTTAAAATGTGGTGCTACAGATGTATGATGTATCATGGACAGACAAAGTTAAGAACAAAGACGTTCCGTATTCCTATTCCTAAGTAGTAGTGAAAAGGAACTAGGAGAGATAGAATAATAGGACACTTTCTAAGGCATGAGGAAAAGTGCGGGATATATTAGAAGCAGAAGAAGTAAAAAGGAAAGTGATTTACCTACACTAGAATATTGCAGGTAGGTAGTGAAAGATGCAGGTTGTAGGAATTTCAGGGAAATGTATAGGTTAGCTCAGAATAAGAAACCATGAAAGTACGCGTCCAACCAGTTCCAGGACTGACGACCTAATGATGATGGTATTTTTCATTGAAGTGTAATAATATTTCTAATTCTGTTATCATAGTGCAATTTTACCCTTAACCTAATCATGTGACATACCTATTCTAACAAATTAGTAATTAAGTTGGCAAATTAAAAAAAAGGAACAGAAATGGACGTGACTGAAGTTGTCTTCATCTTCATCTTCATCTTTGCTCAATTTACAGCGGTCCACTTAAATATTGCAACAAATAAAACAATAATACTGTATGCTTGCAAAATTGGATCAACCTGGAAAATATATATAAAAAAAGCATGAAAAAGAACTTGCCGAGCTTCCAGCACGGCCAGAAGGGGGCAAAAACGGCAAATTAACTTGCAGTATAAAATTTTCAATTTTTAAAAAACTTTTAGTGGTAGATTTCAAGTATTACCAAAAATGGTTAGTTACAATACCATAAGACACAAGACTAAGATACAATTACCAACCCTTCAGCAGGGGTTAGAAGAGGACGAAGGCAATTCAAATTTCATAATGAAATTTTCGATTATGGAAAGTTTTCAGTGTTTGGTTTTAATTGTGACCTAGATCGGTTAGTTGCAATATCAAGATCTTAGAAAAAAAATTACCAACCCTCCAGCAGGGGTAGAAGGGGTCAAACGCCAATTCAAATTTCATACTAAAATTTTCGATTTTTATAAGTTTTCAGTGTTTGGTTTCAATTGTGACCCAGATCAGATAGTTGCAATACCAAGACCTTAGGAAAAAATTACCAACCCTCTAGCAGGAGTACAAGGGGTCGAAAACGGCAATTCAAATTTCATAATGAAATTTTCGATTATTGAAAGTTTTCAGTGTTTGGTTTCAATTGTGACCTAGATCGGTTAGTTGCAATATCAAGACCTTAGGAAAAAATTACCAACCCTCCGGCAGGAGCAGAAGGGGTCGAAGACGGCAATTCAAATTTCATAATAAAATTTTCGATTTTTAAAAGTTTTCAGTGTTTGGTTTCAATTGTGACCCAGATCGGATAGTTGCAATACCAAGATCTTAGAAAAAATTACCAACCCTCTAGCATTGGTACAAGGGGTCGGAAACGGCAATTCAAATTTCATAATTAAATTTTTGATTATTGAAAGTTTTCAGTGTTTGGTTTCAATTGTAACCAAAAACGGTTAGTTGCAATACCAAGACCTTAGAAAAAAAATTACCAACCCTCCGGCAAGAGTAGAAGGGTCGAAGACGGCAATTCAAATTTCACAATAAAATTTTCGATTTTCGAAAGTTTTCAGTGTTTGGTTTCAATTTTGACCTAAATCGGTTAGTTGCAATACCAAGACCTTAGGAAAAAATTACCAACCCTCCGGCAGAGGTAGAAGGGGTCGAAGACGGCATTAAAATTTCATAATAAAATTTTCGATTATTGAAAGTTTTCAGTGTTTGGTTTCAATTATGACCATGAACGATTAGTTACAATACCAAAAGCTTTCATAAATCGGAAATTTTATTATGAAATTTGAATTGTCGTCTTCAAACCCTTCTACCTCTGCCAGAGGGTTGGTAATTTTTTTATAAGGTCTTGGTATTGCAACTAACCGTTGATGGTCACAATTGAATCCAAACACTGAAAACTTTCAATAATCGAAAATTTTATTATGAAATTTGAATTGTCGTTTTCGATTCCTTCTACCCCTGCCGGAAGATTGGTAATTTTTTTCCTAAGGTTTTGGTATTTCAACTAACCGTTTTTGGTTACAAATGAAACCAAACGCTGAATACTTTCAAAAATCGGAAATTTTATTATGAAATTTGAATTGCCGTCTTCGACCACTTCTACCCTTGCCGGAGGGTTGGTAGTTTTTTCCTAAGGTTTTGGTATTGCAACTACCCGTTCTTGGTTACAATTGAATCCAAACACTGAAAACTTGTAATAATCAAAAATTTAATTATGAAATTTGAATTGCCGTCTTCGAACCCTTCTACCTCTGCCAGAGGGTTGGTAATTTTTTTATAAAGTCTTGGTATTGCAACTAACCGTTGATGGTCACAATTGAATCCAAACACTGAAAACTTTCAATAATCGAAAATTTTATTTTGAAATTTGAATTGCCGTCTTCGACCCCTTCTACCCTTCCGGAGGATTAGTAATTTTTTTCTAAGATCTTGGTATTGCAACTTACCGTTCTTGGTCACAATTAAAACCAAACACAAAATACTTTCAATAATCGAAAATTTAATTATGAAATTTGAATTGTCGTTTTAGACTCGTTCTAACCCTGCCGGAAGATTGGTAATTTTTTTCCTAGGGTCTTGGTATTGCAACTAACCGTTCTTGGTCACAATTGAAACCAAACACTGAATACTTTCAAAAATCGAAAATTTTATTATGAAATTAGACTTGCCGTCTTCGACCCCTTCTACCCTGCCCGAGGGTTTTTTCCCTAAGGTCTTGGTATTGCAACTAACCAATCTAGGTCACAATTGGAACCAAACACTGAAAACTTTCAATACTCGAAAATTTTATGATGAAATTTGAATTGCCGTTTTCGACCCCTTCAACCCCTGCCGGAGGGTTAGTAATTTTTTCCTAAGATCTTGGTATTGCAACTAACCGTTTTTGATCACAATTGAAACCAAACACAAAATACTTTCAATAATCGAAAATTTAAAGTATGAAATTTGAATTGCCGTTTTCGTCTCCTTCTACCCCTGCCGGAAGATTGGTAATTTTTTTCCTAAGGTCTTGGTATTGCAACTAACCGATGTAAGTCACAATTGAAACCAAACAGCGAAAACTTTCGAAAATTGAAAATTTTATTATGAAATTTTAATGCCGTCTTCGACCCCTTCTACTCCTGCCGTAGGGTTGGTAATTTTTTTCTAAGGTCCTGGTATTGCATATAATCATTCTTGGTCACAAATGAAACCAAACACTGAATACTTTCAAAAATCGGAAATTTTATTATGAAATTTGAATTGCCGTCTTCGACCTTTTCTACCCCTGCCAGAGGGTTGGTAGTTTTTTCCTAAGGTCTTGGTATTGCAACTATCCGTTCTTGGTCACAATTGAAACCAAAAACTGAAAACTTGTAATAATCGAAAATTTTATTATGAAATTTGGCTTGCCGTCTTCGACCCTTCTACTCCTGTCCGAGTGTTGGTAATTTTTTTCCTAAGGTCTTGGTATTGCAACTATCCGATCTAGGTCACAATTGGAACTAAACACTGAAAACTTTCAATATTCGAAAATTTTATGATGAAATTTGAATTGCCGTCTTCGACTTCTTCTACCCCTGCCGAAGGGTTAGTAATTTTTTCCTAAGATCTTGGTATTGCAACTAACCGTTTTTGGTCACAATTAAAACCAAACACTACAAACTTCCCATAATCCAAAATTTAATTATGAAATTTGAATTGCCGTTTTCGACGCCTACTACCCCTGCCAGAGGGTTGGTAATTTTTTTCATAAGGTCTTGGTATTGCAACTAACCGATGTAGGTCACAATTGAAACCAAACAGCAAAAACTTTCGAAAATTGAAAATTTTATTATGAAATTTTAATGTCGTCTTCGACCCCTTCTACTCCTGCCGTAGGGTTGGTAATTTTTTTCTAAGGTCTTGGTATTGCATATAATCGTTCTTGGTCACAAATGAAACCAAACACTGAATACTTTCAAAAATCGGAAATTTTGTTATGAAATTTGAATTGCCGACTTCGACCTTTTCTACCCCTGCCAGAGGGTTGGTAGTTTTTTCCTAAGGTCTTGGTATTGCAACTATCCGTTCTTGGTCACAATTGAAACCAAAAACTGAAAACTTGTAATAATCGAAAATTTTATTATGAAATTTGACTTGCCGTCTTCGACCCCTTCTACCCCTGTCCGAGTGTTGGTAATTTTTTTCCTAAGGACTTGGTATTGCAACTATCCGATCTAGGTCACAATTAAAACCAAACACTGAAAACTTTCAAAAATCGAAAATTTTATTGTAAATTTGAATTGCCGTCTTCGACCCCTTCTACCCCTGCCGGTGGGTTGGTATTTTTTTCCTAAGGTCTTGGTATTGCAACTATCCGTTCTTGGTCACAATTAAAACCAAACACTGAAAACTTTCCAAAATCGAAAATTTTATTTTGAAATTTGAATTGCCGTTTTCGTCCCCTTCTAACCCCTGTTGAAGGGTTGGTAATTGTATCTTAGTCTTGTGTCTTATGGTATTGTAACTTACAATTTTTGGTAATACTTGAAACCTAACACTAGAAGTTTATTAAAAAATGAAAATTTTATACTGCAAGTTAATTTGCCGTTTTCGCCCCTTTGTGGCCCTGCTGGAAAGTCGGCAAGTTCCTTTTCATGCTTTTTTTATATATATTTTCCAGGTTGATCCAATTTTGCAAGCATACAGTATTATTGTTTTATTTGTTGCAATATTTAAGTGGACCGCTGTAATTTGAACAAAGATGAAGAAGAAGATGAAGACAACTTCAGCCATGTCAAAAATGGAACAAACAGCAAATAAGAAAATTTTTCACTAGACTACGTTTTGTGTTTTGAAATTTTTAAATTTTGTTGTCCCTAAACGTAATTTGAAATGTTTACAAAAAATATAAAATCTTATTTTTTTCTAGAAAAAATAGAAACTACAAATTAAACAAACCACTGTGTAAGATCGTAAGTAAATAGTAAAAAGTGAGTAGCGCCGCTCCACTGTTATCTGTTGTTGTAGCGTTCTATTGACATTTGTTAGGTTATCTTACAAAATTAGATACAAATTCCATCACCTCTTTTTTAAGCCTTAGACCTACATTATATCAACGATAATACTTTGCGAATAGCTGAATACAATATTAAAATGTTTTTTAAAATTACTTAAAAGAACTTGAAATATATTTTCGGCGTTATGTAACCAACAATTCACGGTTCTGACGTGTGCGCAACAGTAAAAACTACATTATATAAGTGGGGAATGCGCAAGACAGAGACGCATACATACTACATTACATGAGTAAAAAGAACAACTAGGTTGTCGTCATTTTATAGTAGAGGTGCTATTCGAGAAGTCTCTCGCTATCGAACACGCATTTATGTATTTAATTAAATACGTTACGTAGATTAGCTTATTGTTTGCGATGATAGTATTAAACAGGATGGTGTACGGACAACCAATAAACGTGATTGACAATGACTTGCAAAAGCAAATTATTTTATTTTGAACCGTTAATTATACATCGTGTTTTAAAGTTGTGTGCTGTTTATGTGATGTGTTGTGTACTCGCATATGAGTTTCGTTAATAGACAAGACAAGATTACATAAATGATAGAAATGAAATTTGCATTAACAGGTGTCTCGAACTAATAATAGTTGCAAACAAAACAGGAACAATCTCACATTCTTGTGTTACTGTATGAAAATTGACGACATTGATATGGGATTATTCGAAGGTAAATGTAAAAACTAGTCATTATCAGTATTTCTTGTTAATTAACCCATGATTTATATAATTAACCTCAAAGCTGCATATATTGTAAACTGAGTAGTTCATTATCAAGTGGATGTGGGGTCTGAAATTGGTTTCAAATAGCGTCTCTACCGGATTTACCCAATAGAAATTCCAATCTATAATTATTTTTTTAATGTATGCATTTTACGACAAAAATCAGTTTAAATGCCTATGGGCAATAGGCGCGTTTCAAATGCGTTTAGTTTGACTACAGACACAGTTTTTGTAGAGATTCTATAACCTCTTAATCATAAATTAATGAATTTAATTTTTGAAAAGATTTTTGGTAGAAATTTATTTTATAATCTATTTAGGTAATTTTTACATGGCTCAGAAAAGGATATCAGGTGAAAGAACTTTTTCTCATGAAGTTGCGCATCTTCGTTTTCGATAATCTTAAAGTTCTTTTGAAATAGGGAATGCGTTCAAAATTATTATGGTGTTAATATTTAAGCAAAGGAAATAAGAAATGCTGGTCAAACAATCAATCTACTACATCCGATACGTTTTGTTTTGGACCTGTGCCACTGATCATCAGCATTTTCTCTACAAAGGTTTCTTTATTTCTCATGCTCTACATTTAAATTTAACATATAAATGTATGAAACTTGATATAAAGAGTTCGTTCATCCAGATTTACGAAATTTGATTACCAACGTAAATCATTCTCTATAACGGCCAAAGGTAAAATATGGCAAGAACCTTTACTCCTGAAGTTTCATCTTAGTCTTTATTACATTTTCAAGTTCTGGATTAAAAATTGTAACTGTTTAAGCAAAAGAATTAAAAACCCCCTAAGAATTTTTATTGTTTTTACATATTCGGCTTTACCGAACTATCAACCTATATCCCATGCGTCTTATTTTGGGATTCCCCCAATGATCTTTAGAACCGTCAGAATGTTTAGTCTTGATTTACATTTAACTAGTAATATTTTTTAACATTTAAAATTAAGGGACTCCATAAGAGAATTAGTTCGTCCAAAAACGTTAAATATGAAAACCCTTAGAATGAAAGTTATGCTTCGTGCCAAAAAATTTGTAACGATGCCAGAAATTAAGGCGCTTTTAATTTTGAGCCAACACTGCGCAACACCGTTGAGCCATTTCAAATTTTCTTGCCGTAAATACCTGTAAATTTCAATGGAATATGAACTAAAGGATGAATGTCATTCATAAATAATATTCAACCCAAATAATTTTTCTCGTCAGGTCAAATTCTTTTACATATCCCACATTAACCCCACCAACTTCACTCTTAAAAATTTCATGGTTTATTTGGATATATTGATTCATTTGTAAGATAGGCAGGGTATAAGATTGTAATAGTAGTAGTAGAAAAGGGTGTCTGAAACCGTCCTGCAACTAGACCAATTGATCGATCCTTTTTACTACACATCTCTTTCATGTACATTTTCTCTATTTTGCCATTCTCCCAATTTAAACATACCTATGTCTTTTTAATGAAAGTCATCACGCTTGACCAGGGAAGAGAGATGAGCTCCTTCTCAGAACCCTATTCCTTAGCTTCATATATTTCTCACATTCCCCCAGATCTGGGCAGCGATTTTCCCATGCCTTTCGTAGATGAACCCTAGAAGTTTAAGGTGTCTCCTTAGCCTGCAGTGATCGGCAAAGACACCGTGCATTTACATTTCCAATGCTCCACCCGAAGGTACTACATTGGCCAGGAGGCGAGTTTTTTGTTGCCTGGAAATTTAGAATTTTGCCGAACCCTTGCCGTTCCAGGCAAGGTAGGGATCTTTAACGTGCGTGACAACACACACACGGGACCTCCATTTAACCTCTCATCCGGGCGAGGGCGTAATTTTTGTGAAAAATGCTTACCTGCCATTTTTCAAGCAGTCGACCGTGTCGGAATTCAAACCCAGGACCTTGGGATCCGTAGTCTTACGCTTACTACATTGATCCACGGCGACGCCCGGCAAAGACACCACGTGTTTTTCTATTTTTTGTTATCCATACTGTCATTACTACTCTCATTACTTAATGAAAGTTAGCACGTTTGACAAGAGAAAAGAGATCAGTTTCTTCATGGCTAAGGTACCCTAATTCACCTAATGCACACTGGAACGCTGGGTGTCTCCTTAAGATGTAATGACCGGTAAAGACACTATTTTCTGTCTTTTTGTTAACCACACTGTCATGTTATAACCCCGGTGGCGTGTTCAGCGCCACTACTACAGTTGGCAACACTGATACGATCCACGTTCACAATATTGCACAATAATGATATTATGACATAATTACGTGTCAAATTGTATCACATACCAAATACGTTTATAATGATACAAGTTTATATTTACACAAAAGTAAAGCAAAAGTACTCACTTAAACGCGCCTCTCTTCTTTTGTTTGTAGCAGTACGATAGGAATAACTAGATAAGGAACGATAAGACAGGATAAGGAGGAAACCTACATCCTAAAAGAGAAAAGACAAAAGAACGACACAGGCAAACGTCACCGTTCGACGTCTCGTGGCTAATAATCTTCATGTCCTGTCGTGTCGCAAACCGCGCACTTACGCCACTCCGCGCCAGCGCATTCCTTTACGCAAACGCAACTGTCCGAAATGACGGAAATGAACAAGTCTATTTTAAAAATAATGGCGGGAATTCACTCACAAATTTAAAAGTGTACATCTCCAAATTTGGAATGTAACAGTCATTTATTTCGTCTGACCCGACTATCAGTGCTTGATGAAGGTTAGCACGTTTAACCAGAAAAGGAAGATGTGTTCCTTCTTGGTTAGGATACCCTAATCCATTACGCTATTCCTTAGTTTCATATATTTCTCGCATTCCCCCCTGATACTGAACAGCGATTTCCTCATGCCCGTCATAGATGGACTCTAAAAGGCTAAGGTATCTCCTTAGCATGTAGTGACCGGTAAAGACACCAAGTGTTTTCCTGTCTTTTTGTTAACCATACCGTCATTAATTCGTTGGAGGCGGGTATCAGTACCTGACGAAAATTAGCACGTTTGACCAGGAAATGGAAACTAGTTCCTTCTTGGCTAGGATACCCTAATCCAGGACTCTGTTCTTTAGCGTCATATATTTCTCACATTCCCCCAGATACTGGGCAGCGATTTCCTCCTGCCCTTTGTAGATGGACCCTAGAAGACTGCGTCTTCTTAGTATGCAGTAACCGATAAAGGCAACAAGTGTTTTTTTAATTTTTTTGTTACTTATACCATCATTAATTCGTTGGACCTAAATATCATTATCTTTTGACTACCAGCAGCCTTTACTTCTTTCTCACTCCTTTTTCACCTCCTCTGCACTTATAATTTTAATTTAAAGGTCATTGATTTTTTACCTATTTTGCGCCTGTAATTTTAATTCAAATGCAACTAACTTTCTCGTTGAATCTGTATCTAGTTCATGTCCTAAATAAGAACATTTCCACACTTAGTTTGCTTGTCGGCTACCTTGTTTCCTTATACATCACAATGTCCTGAAATCCTGAAGATCTAAACTTCTTTCTAGGTAGCTAATTCCTTCAATGCATTCCTGCACTTTTCAGTGGACACCTGGTCCTGGGAGAACAAATTACTTGGAGTGGTGTTACTTGACTATTTGAGCAAGTGAAGACCCTTTGCTATTCTTTCTCTATTATTTCTTGGGTTAACATATTTCAAATTTGAGTATTCCATATACCTCTGCCGCCTGTATAACTATAGTAATCAACTTACGGGATCCCTCCAATGTACTCTTTTGCTTTTTAGACATACCCCCTACCCCAGAAGATTATGTTCGCCATACGTGACTTGTTGATATTATAGCACATCATTGAATCCTGGAGGCGTTTGTATGATACGTATCTCTCTATTTTCAATGTCTTATAACAAGGAAGTGGAAACTCTATGATGTTTTCAAATAGCTGTTCAAAATTCGACATAAGCTCAGGCATTTTGCCACACCGCTGTATTTTTTAGGTATGCCATCGACAACCTCCAGCATATGGAGTAGTAGGTTACAAATTACTTTTGCAGTTTTCTGTTCAAGTGCTTCAATATATTGGAGGTTCGTTTTATAAACCTTACATTTTGGATAGGTTCTACCATGGATTAATGCCAGGATTCTCTACTAGTTACTTATTTATCTTTATGCGAATCTTAGAAACTTTGCTAAACCATTCTTATCTGTGCTGTATGAGTTCGGTTTTGCTCTTTGTTTGATGGTTTCTATTTGCTTCTGTGAATTTTGTTTGTATTTTCTATTTATCTACCCTATCTTGATTCTTCTTAGTCTTTTCTCTATCACTCAACTTTGCAAGTTGGAGTTAAAGAAGCACTGCGTGTTATTTTTTACCCATTTCTGTCACGCTTCTCTTTTAGTTTTCAGAGTTTCTTAGTCGTGGACCGTAGAGGAAAAGATTCTTTTGTTTTGTGTTCATTTGGAAGAATTTTGTCTATATCTTGAATGTTATTTGTTAGGCGTTGATATTTAAGAGAGTAAAAACGTAATATCTGCTGCTGCTGACCAGTTTTGTTTATTTTGTTCCAGAGTTTCTTCACGTTTATATAAAACCTGTGGCATGTTCGAAATCCAATTAGCCGTTACATGTTAGCTAAATTGGATGGCCGAAACATACTACTTTTTTTTTCATTTACAGAATGTGTCGCTAATCTTGTTTACATTGTTCAAAATTAAAATAGAATTTGTAGGATTGTTATTAAATTTGCAAATAGTTATTTATGATCTGAATGTGTACGAGCTTTTTCTTGTACAATTAGAAAGTGTATAGTGGTGGCCGTTAAAATGATTTAGAGTTTATCATATTTACGTAAAATGTCTAGCAGTTTGATTAAAGTTGCAGATATGTATATGCTCTCCAAATGTGCCATGGTCTACGGAAAAACTACAAGACAGTTTCTAGTTGAACCGTTCAATAGTTATAAACATTTTAAAAAATTGCCCAGAACAACCTTTCTCAATTCGGTTCTTCCGGGTGATTCGGAATAGATTGTAGTTGTTTCTAACGAATTTGTCTTCGTTTGTAGTTGAACCGTTCAATAGTTATAACAAGAACAAACTTTCCCAATATGCAAGACTTTTTTGATTCTGCTTCTTCCACGTGATTCGAAATAGTTTGTAATTGTGTCTAGCGAATTTGCTTTCGTTTGTAGTTGAAGTATTCAATAGTTATAAACATTTAAAAACATCGTCAAGAACAAACTTTCTGAAGTTGCAAGATTTTTTGAATCCGCTTCTTCCACGTGATCCGGAATCGTTTGTAGATGTTTCTAACGAATTTGATTTAATTTGTAGTTGATTTTTTGAATCCGCTTCTTCTGGGTGATCAGGAATAGTTTGTAGATATTTCTATCGAATTTGCTTTCGTTTATAGTTGAACCGTTCAATAGTTATAAACAAGAACACACTTTCTTAATATGCAAGATTTTTTTATTCTGCTTCTTCCTCGTGATTCGGAATAGTTAGTAGTTGTTTCTAAGGAATTTGCTTTTGTTTGTAGTTGAACCATTCAATAATTATACGCATTTAAAAAAATCACGAAGAACAAACTACCCAATTTGCAGGATCTTTTGGATTCCGCATCTTTCACGTGATTCGGAATAGTTTGTAGTTGTTTCTAACGATTTTTCTTTCGTTTATAGTTGAACCGTTCAATAGTGATAAGCATTTAAAAAAATCGCCAAGAACAAACTTTCTGAATTTGTAAGATTTCTTGAAAAAAATTGCCAAGAACAAACTTTCCCTTTTGCAAGATTTTTTAATCCGCCTTCTCCAAGTGATTCGGAATAGATTGTAGTTGTCTCTAACGAATTTGCTTTCGTTTGTAGTTGAACCGTTCAATAGTTATAAGAATTCAAAAAAATCGCCAAGAACAAACTTTCTAATTTTGCAAGTTTTTTTTTAATCCGCCTCTTCCACTTGATTCAGAATATTTCTTTCCCAATTTGCAAGATTTTTCGAATCAGCTTCTTCCACGTGATTCGGAATAGTTTGTAGTTGTTTCTAACGATTTTTCTTTCGTTTATAGTTGAACCGTTCAATAGTGATAAGCATTTAAAAAAATCGTCAAGAACAAACTTTCTGAATTTGTAAGATTTCTTGAATCCGCTTCTTCCACGTGATTCGGAATGGTGTGTAGTTGTTTCTAACGAATTTGCTTTCGTTTGTATTTGAACGGTTCAATAGTTATAAACATTTACAAAAATCGCCAAGAACAAACTTTCTCAATGTATAAGATTTTTTAAATCCGCTTCTTCCAGTTAATTCGAAATCGCTTGTAGTTGTTTCTAGCGATTTTGCTTTCGTTTGTAGTTGAACCGTTCAATAATTACAAACAATTAAAAAAATTGCCAAGAACAAACTTTCCCTTTTGCAAGATTTTTTTAATCCGCCTTCTCCAAGTGATTCGGAATAGATTGTAGTTGTCTCTAACGAATTTGCTTTCGTTTGTAGATGAACCGTTCAATAGTTATAAACATTTACAAAAATCACCAAGAACAAACTTTCTCAATGTATAAGATTTTTTAAATCCGCTTCTTCCAGTTAATTCGAAATCGCTTGTAGTTGTTTCTAGCGATTTTGCTTTCGTTTGTAGTTGAACCGTTCAATAATTACAAACAATTAAAAAATTTGCCAAGAACAAACTTTCCCTTTTGCAAGATTTTTTAATCCGCCTTCTCCAAGTGATTCGGAATAGATTGTAGTTGTCTCTAACTAATTTGCTTTCGTTTGTAGTTGACCCGTTCAATAGTTATAAGCATTCAAAAAAATCGCCAAGAACAAACTTTCTAATTTTGCAAGTTTTTTTTTAATCCGCCTCTTCCACTTGATTCAGAATATTTCTTTCCCAATTTACAAGATTTTTTTAATCAGCTTCTTCCACGTGATTCGGAATAGTTTGTAGTTGCTTCTAACGAATTTGCTTTCGTGTGTAGTTGAACCATTCAATAGTTATAAACATTTAAAAAAATCGCGAAGAACAGACTTTCCCAATTTACAAGATTTTTTGAATTCCGCTTCTTCCACGTGATTCGCAAAAGTTTGTAGTTGTTTCTAACGATTTTTCTTTCGTTTATAGTTGAACCGTTCAATAGTTATAAGCATTTAAAAAATCGCCTAGATCAAACTTCCTGAATTTGTAAGATTTTTTGAATCCGATTTTTCCAAGTCATTCGGAATCGTGTGTTGATGTTTCTAACGAATTTGCTTTCGTTTGTAGTTGAACCATTCAATATTTATAAACATTCAAAAATCGCCAAGAACAAACTTTCTCAGTTTGCATATTTTTTTAATCCGCTTCTTCCACGTGATTCAGAATATTTTGTAGTTGTTTCTAAGCGAATTTACTTTCGTTTGTAGTTGAACCGTTCAATAGTTATAAACATTCTAAAAATCGTCAAGAACAAACTTTCTGAATTTGTAAGATTTCTTGAATCCGCTTCTTCCACGTGATTCGGAATAGTTGTAGTTGTTTCTAACGAATTTGCTTTCGTTTGTAGTTGAACCGTTCAATAGTTATAAACATTTACAAAATCGCCAAGAACAAACTTTCTCAATGTATAAGATTTTTAAATCCGCTTCTTCCAGTTAATTCGAAATCGCTTGTAGTTGTTTCTAAGCGATTTTGCTTTCGTTTATAGTTGAACCGTTCAATAGTTATAAACATTTAAAAAATGCCAAGAACAAACTTTCTGAATTTGTAAGATTTTTGAATCCGCTTGTTCCACGTGATTCGGAATAGTTGTAGTTGTTTCTAACGAATTTGCTTTCGTTTGTAGTTTGAACGGTTCAATAGTTATAAACATTTACAAAAATCGCCAAGAACAAACTTTCTCAATGTATAAGATTTTTTAAATCCGCTTCTTCCAGTTAATTCGAAATCGCTTGTAGTTGTTTCTAGCGATTTTGCTTTCGTTTGTAGTTGAACCGTTCAATAATTACAAACAATTAAAAAAATTGCCAAGAACAAACTTTCCCTTTTGCAAGATTTTTTTAATCCGCCTTCTCCAAGTGATTCGGAATAGATTGTAGTTGTCTCTAACGAATTTGCTTTCGTTTGTAGTTGAACCGTTCAATAGTTATAAGCATTCAAAAAAATCGCCAAGAATAAACTTTCTAATTTTGCAAGTTTTTTCTAATCCGCCTCTTCCACTTGATTCAGAATATTTCTTTCCCAATTTACAAGATTTTTTGAATCAGCTACTTCCACGTGATTCGGAATAGTTTATAGTTGCTTCTAACGAATTTGCTTTCGTGTGTAGTTGAACCATTCAATAGTTATAAACATTTAAAAAAATCGCGAAGAACAAACTTTCCCAATTTACAAGATTTTTTGGATTCCGCTTCTTCCACGTGTTTCGGAAAAGTTTGTAGTTGTTTCTAACGATTTTTCTTTCGTTTATAGTTGAACCGTTCAATTGTTATAAGCATTTAAAAAAATCGCCTAGAACAAACTTCCTGAATTTGTAAGATTTTTTGAATCCGATTCTTCCAAGTCATTCGGAATCGTGTGTTGATGTTTCTAACGAATTCGCTTTCGTTTGTAGTTGAACCATTCAATATTTATAAACATTCAAAAATCGCCAAGAACAAACTTTCTCAGTTTGCATATTTTTTTTTAATCCGCTTCTTCCACGTGATTCAGAATATTTTGTAGTTGTTTCTAGCGAATTTACTTGCGTATGTAGTTGAACCGTTCAATAGTTATAAACATTCTAAAAAATCGCCCGAACAAACTTTCCCAATTTGCAAGATTTTTTGCATCAGCTTCTTCCACGTGATGCGGAATAGTTCGTAGTTGCTTCTAACGAATTTGCTTTCGTTTGTAGTTGAACCATTCAATAGTTATACACATTTAAAAAAATCACGAAGTACAAACTTTCCAAATTTGCAGGATTTTTTGGATTCCGTATCTTCCACGTGATTCGGAATAGTTTGTAGTTGTTTCTAACGATTTTTCTTTCGTTTATAGTTGAACCGTTCAATAGTGATAAGCATTTAAAAAAATCGCCTAGAACAAACTTTCTGAATTTGTAAGATTTCTTGAATCCGCCTTCTCCACGTGATTCAGAATAGATTATAGTTGTTTCTAACGAATTTGCTTTCGTTTGTAGTTGAACCATTCAATAGTTATACACATTAAAAAAAATCACGATGAACAAACTTTCCCAATTTGGAGGATATTTTGGATATCGCATTTTCCACGTGATTCGGAATAGTTTGTAGTTGTTTCTAACGATTTTTCTTTCGTTTATAGTTGAACCGTTCAATAGTGATAAGTATTTAAAAAAATCGCCTAGAACAAACTTTCTAAATTTGTAAGATTTTTTGAATCCGATTCTTCCAAGTCATTCGGAATCGTGTGTTGATGTTTCTAACGAATTTGCTTTCGTTTATACTTGAACCGTTCAATAATTATAAACATTTAATAAAATCGTCAAGAGCAAACCTCGATTTTTAAGATTTATTTGAATACGCTTTTCAAGATGATTCAGAATATTTTGTAGTTGTATCTAGTGATTTTGCTTTCGTTTGTAGTTGCCACGTTCAATAATTATAAGCATTTAAAATAATCCACAAGAACAAATTTTCTCGGTGTTTAAGATTTTTTGAAACCGCCTTTTTCGATACGATTCGGAATAGTTTGTATTTGTTTCTCGCGATTTTGCTTTCGTTTGTAGTTGAACGATTCAATAGTTATAAATAATTAAAAAAATCTTCACGAACAAACTTTCTCAATTTAAAAATTTTTTTTATACGTTTTTTCCAGGTAATTCAGAATATCGTTTGTAGTTATTTCTAGTGATTTTGCTTTCGTTTGTAGTTGCACCGTTCAATAGTTTTAAACATTTAAAAAAATCGCCAAGAACAATCTTTCTTAATGTTTAAGATTTTTTAAATCCACTTCCTCCATGCGATTTAGAATCGTTTATTGTTCTTTCTAGCGATTTCAGTAGTTATAAACATTTTAAAAAATCGCCAAGAACAAACTTTCTCAATGTTTCTTCTGTGCGATTCAGAAATATACGCAGTTGTTTCTAGTGATTTTGCTTTCGTTTGTAGCTGAACCGTTCATTACTTACAAACTTTTAAAGGAATCGTCAAGAACTAACTTTCTCAATTTTTAAGATTGTTTGAATTCGCTTCTTTCAGGTGATTCGGAATTGTTTATAGTTGTTTTTAACGAGTTTGTTTTTGTTTGTAGTTGCTCCGTTCAATAGTTATCAACATTTATAGAAATCGCCAAGATCAAACTTTCTTTTTAGTTGAACCGTTCAATAGTTATAAACATTTTAGAAAATCGCATTTAAACAATCTTAAAAATTGAGAAAGATTTTTCTTAAGCTTCTTTGGGAATTAAACCACTCAAGTTTTTAAAATGATCTTTATTTACGTTTCGATCCATGACCTAGGATCGTTGTCAAAATAATAAGAACTTCAAGTTTGACGTTTATGACATAAATTGAAGGTTACTTTGATTTATTGATGTTTGAAATATTTGATTTGAGTACACTAAGCAAAAATTTTTAAAGTTTAAAAGAATGATTGCCTTCAATTTGTGTTGCGACCTGGGATCGACTTTCCTAAGGTAGCCAATACGCTTAACGTGAAATCAGCTGATTAATTTTTATTGGTGAATTTTATATAAATTCAATAATTTGGGAAACATTTTTTAATTTTGAGAAAGATTGTTCTGGGCGATTTTTGTAAATGTTTATAACTATTGAACTGTTCAACTACAATCGAAAACAAACTCCATAAAAACAACTACAAACGATTACAGATCACTTGAAAGAAGGGGATTTAGTGAATCTTAAAAATTGAGAAAGTTTGTTCTTGGCGATTTTTGAAATGTTTATAATTATTGAACAGTTCAACTACAAGCGAAAACAAACTCACTTCAAACAACTACAAACGATTCTAAAGCATGTGCGCAAGTGGATTTGAGTTATCCTAATGTCGGGTGCGTCATTTTTTAAAAATTTGTCTAATTTTTTAATGGAATGAACTATGAACGAAATTATTGTTACTACAAACATAATGCTAGCGTTTTCCATGTAAAAATTCATCTATATAAAGTCGCGTGCCAGGTGACGTACGTATACTTTTTTCGGTTAATTACGGCAAATGGAGGAACTATATTTTGCACTCATTCAACTTTCTCATGCGGTGTAAAGTATCTTAATATCATTCGTTTTCGAACAGATTGCCTATATTGTTCTCTTATTTGGTAGATGTTGTCTGTTGTGTACTCTTAACTTTTCCTTTTTAAATCGATCTTCCAATCACAATTTTCCTTTCCTTGCCGATAATATATAAAATTTAAATAGAGATTACTTTACAGCATGCTGTAAAAGTTTGTTGCTTACGTTGTGCTTGTTCTTAAAACAGTTGAAACATTATTTGTAGCGACCAGCCCTAGTTCGTCAACGTTTATGCTTTCTGGAACAGTAGACAAGCACGTTCCAGGTGTCAAACTTTCCTTTGGTTTTTTCGTAACATTTTTATGTCATTGTTAGTAATCTTTTGTTCCATTTTCCTTAATTTCTATGGAATTAGTTGGTGGTAAACAGTTAACACTCAATACGTAAAGTATGCAATTCATTATATTGTTTCTTTTCTTAAAATTGTCTCGTAACTTAAATCGGAATCAAATCACTTTTGTGTAATACAGAGACGTATATAAACGCGCTCTAGAATTTAGTTGAAAATAGGACAGCAAGTAGTTCGCAAATTACCTTTTTTTTACATTGGTGCATTTCAGAAGTACAATTTCCAGCCCTTCAACAAGTGTTTTAAAGGATTATGTACATTGTCAGAATGATATAATTTCCAGATATATAGTTGTAAGGTGTTTCACAAAATGTGGCTTAAATGATACGGCCGATAGAACTCTAAAAAATAAGCAGGGTTTGCTTAATAAACAAATGTCTTACTACCCCTTTTTTTGTATTATAGGGTGTTAAAGTTAAAAAATAAAAAATGATTATTTCTCATTTCTTTGATAGTAGTACACAGTTTTTTACTTAACTTAGCAAATAGTTTAACTGATATAAATTCACAACTACAAACAAACCCCTTATGAACTTTTAGCAGTGGTGTACAGTAGCATATGGGTCCCCTTATTTTCCCCTATTTCGCACGACTCTACTTAAAAGTTGATACCTGCGTAGATATCAGAATTCGTGGTTAATTATGATAATTCGAGTTTAATTAATAAATTTCAACATTAATACCTATGTAAGGTTAAACAATCGGCAATTGTTTTATTAACATGGTAACAGAATAACTTAAAAACAATAACTACTAGCATAAAACAAACCATAACAAATGTACAAAGTGACCTCCATTTTGCTCTATGCATAACCGGATTCGTGTTTCTAAGGAAAATCTGTCTTTGACATGGTAAGAGGTTATTGATTAAGGTGTTGCAATACTGTCCAATTCGATCCTTCAATTCTTGAACAGTGTTTACTTCAGATGAATACACATTGTCTTTTAAATAACTCCAAATGGTAATATCTAAAGTATTTAATTAGGACTATCGAGGAGGTCAATGAATAGGGGCAACTACACCACGACTTAACCATTTATTGAACTAATGGTCATTTAGCCACCTTCGAGACCGCTGTCTAATTGTTGTGACGCTCTGTCGTGCATGAAATACATAGACCTACGTTCAGCCAAGGAAAAATCTTCTAAAATTTCTAATAAATAATTCTCAAAAATGGAGGTATAATTCTCCAGGCGGCTCCGTGGCATAGTGGTATGTGTGTGACTAATACGCCCAAGGTCCCGAGTTCGAATCCCGACACGGTCCGCTTGAAAAATGTTAGGCGAGCATTTTTCACAAAAATACACCCTCGTTCGGATGAGAGGTAAAATGGAGGTCCCGTGTGTGAGTATTGTCACGCACGTTAAAGATCCCTTCCTTTCTTGAAACAGCAAGGGTTCGGCAAAATTCAAAATTTTCCAGGTAAAAAAAACTCCTTTTCTGGCCAATGTAGTACCTTCGGGTGGAGCATTGGAAAATCATATGTAAGATATAATTCTCCAGGAGAAAAATTATATCCGTTTAATCGGTTAAACAACGTTGCCGCCCAAACATTAATTTTTTATGTGTGTTGGTAATGTGTAGTTCGAGTTAGCTTGAGATTTTCTTCATCCCAGTAATGAGCGGTGTGACAATTAAACTTTCTTTTGCGAGTGAACAAAGCTTTTCATTTGTAAAAAGTATTTTTTTCTAAAAAAATGCGTCAACATTCACCTTTTCTTGTAAGAATTCACAGAATTCGAGTCTTGTAGGTAGGGTCGTGAGGCATAAGTTCCTGCACTTGCCTATAATAGTATGGATGTAATTGCTGTTCCTTTGATCCTCTGCACACTAGCAGATAATGTGTTCGTTTGTAAATAAATTCTTCCTCGCTACTGGCCGAATCTTAGGCTACTACATTTAAATTTTTCCGCTCTCTTTGGACAGTTCTGGCAGATCTTGGTCGACCTGAATCAATTTTTCTGGGAGTTTTGAGAACCAGTTTCTCGACATCACATTTCTACAGCTACAACTTTTTCTATCTGGCAACTGCATATTAGGGAATTTTTGAGAATAAATTCTTATTGCTTCTGTTGCATTGCCAAAACTTTCTCCTAAAGCTAGGAACATATCAGTATATTCATTATAAGCTTCCATTATTATTGAAGATTAATTCACTAATGACTTATCAAATTACAAAATCTTACATATCTCTGTTGACAGGATTTCCAGTTTTCCATAGCCAACTACGTTCCACATATTTCTGTTTCTTAATATTTTTTGGTGGTTGCGTACTATTAAAAAGTTGAGCGTTTTGCACTCAATTTATAGTTTTAATATGAAGACAGTGTATTTTTTTAATTTTGTTATCTTTTATTAAATTTTTCTTAGGTACCTCAAATTATCCGAAATAAGTTTGTTTGATTATTTTTATGGTAGCAGTTATTGTTTCTAAGTTATTTCACGAGGGATGTCTTTTATGTTTTGCATACTGGGACATAGAGGGCGCAGCTACTCAATTGTCAGTGCTAAAAATTAACCTCCATCTTTAGTTAACGTAAATCCAAAGTTTCAGTGCGATACGTGTAGCGCTGTAGCCACAACGAACTGTTAAAGTTAACAAGTTAATCGAAAAATGGAATTAAACCGTGAAAATTTTCACACAATAATTTTTTTATAACTTCGAAGACAATTATCTCAACAAGAATGCCTGGTTGAGTTGGTTTCTGTTTTTGGCAATGAACCACCGCATCAGTCAACAATTTCTCGTTGGTATGGAGAATTCAAACGTGGACGAATTAGTATTAGCGGCGATCCAAGAGCAGGTGCACCAAAAACGGCAGTCACTCCGGAAAACGTCGATGCTGTGCGCTAGCTCATCAACCAACATTTATATGTGACATATCGCGAAATTGAGGCATCGTTGGGGGATTTCAACGACTTCAGTTCGAAAAATTTTGCATGAAGAATCGTGTGTGAAAATTAGTTTCCCGTTGCATACCGCATCTGTTGACCGATGAACAGAAAGCAGCTAGGGTGAATTGGTGTAAAAAACTCTAGACCACTTCAAGGCAGGAAACTGTATAAACGTGTACCCGCAAGTGGTGATGAATATTGGATTTATTCATACGAGCCAGAAAATAAACGCCAGTCGTCTGTTTGGTGTTCCAAGGCGAAGAAAAGCCGACAAGTCGTCCATTCTCGAAGTATCTCCAAAAACATGGTCGTAACTTTTGTCTTGAAAGCAGGTCATGCAGTAACAATTGCTCTACAAGATCAAAGAACTGTTACTGCCGGTTAGTATACAACCATTTGTTTGCCGCAAGTCATCACGGAGCTTTGAAAAACCAACCCCAAACGACGAATTTTCCTCCACCAAAACGATGTAAGTTCGCATACAGTTCGCAAGACAATTGAATTTTTAACGCAACAAAACATCAAATTGTTAGACCATAGTCCGTACAGTCCTGACCTAAGTCTTAACAATTTCTATACTTTTCCGAAAATCAAGCACGGTCTGCGTGGTCAAAGGTGCCAGCCGTCAGAAGAAGCAGACAATGCTTTCAAAAATTAAATTTTGATTGTTCCAACAAACGAGTGGAATAACTGCTTCCAGGGTTGGTTCGAGCGCATGCAAAAGTGAATTTATCTTCGTGGAGAATACTTCGAAAAACAATAGTCTTTAAAAGTTATCTACTGTTTTTTTCCAGCTCTATATGCAAAACTTAAAAGGCAACCCTCGTATTACCATATTAATAAAACTATTGCTGATTGTTTAACTTTACCTAGGTATTAGTGTTCGTCCATTAATTTAACTCAAACTATCATAATTAACCACATTCCTTAATATGATATTTTGCCAAATATCAATTTTAAAGAAGTGAAACAAGAATACAGTGTTTATGTAAAAAGTATTGCAAAATTCGAAAACAACCAAAATTGAATTTTGCAGTATTGTGCGAAATCGAATGAATTAAGGGTCCCATACTGCTGCTGAACGCCACTAGCAAAAGTGCATAAAAGGATTGTTTGCCGTTTGTCTTTTATATCAGTTAAACTGTTTGCTAGGTTTAGTATAAAAATTCAAACTACTTTCAAAGTAATGTAAGTATTCATTTTTTATTTTTTAACTTTATCGCCCAGTTACACAAAAATGAAGGGTCGTAAAACATATGTTTGTTAAGCTAACCCTACTTATGCCTTTTTTTTAAACCATTATATATAGCTGTCTCTAGTTTCCTAATTCCATGATCTTTAGCCTGGGTAGATTTAAATCTCTTCCTTATTCCACACAAAGAAAGAAAACTAGAATGCCAGACCCAACGAAATTCTAAAAAAGGAAGTAAAGAGTACATAGCAAAATCTATCGCAATAGGCATCTACTACTATAAAGAAAATGAAAATAACCGAATTAAAGGACTGGCTAATAAAATATTTTAAACCCTACTGGAAAAACTTGAATCAACTAGTTTATATAAGGTGTCAATAACATGTACGGTTAATAATCAAGACGAGTGGTCTCCTATGTGGAATTTCTTTGAGAAAAGAATGCATCAAGGACGTGTATTTTTAAAGGAATTCTTAAAACTATATTTCTTAAATGTATTAAATATTTATCAAATATATTATTCAGAAGAAGAGCAAACAGAAGAAGTATGCGTTTTAATTCCTCTTAACGGTTTGGATATGCGTTGTCTTTCTGTATACAGCAGCAATTGTTTGGTACCTACAGACAATATGCAAAAAGTTGTCATGAATTTAATAACATTCTATACAATACATTTGATTTTTTTCCAATGCTCCACCCTCAGGTACTACATTGATCAGAAAGCGAGTTTTTTTTACCTGGAAATTTTTTATTTTGCCGAACCCTTGCCGTTTTAAGCAAGATAGCGATCGTCAACATGCGTGACAACACACAAACGGACCCAAGCGCGAATACAGGAGAGGGTCACGGGGGGCCGGTGACCCTCCACTCCTCCCCATCATTATTGCGCCTCTTATTGTGTATTACAATAAACCTACCACTCGTGGGCCCTTTTTTGCTATGAATCCTTGCGAATTATTCACCTCGTACCCACCAAAAACTACCGCCTTCAACACCAAGAAAGCACACTGGACAGCTTTCATAGAAAAACTCAATATACTAACCCCAATAACTCCATCAACAACTTACGCCGACCACAACCCCGACGAAATAGCCAACTCCATAATAACCAATATTCTAACTGCTGCATTCATTACCATCCTTAAGAAAAACATTACCACTCGACCATCGCCCTGGTGGAAAACATTTGACAAATTACAGACGACTTTTATTACAACTTCTACATCGACTACAAAGGTCAAGACGCACTAACACAGACACTGATACTATATTAGCACTTGGGATTAAGTATAGAACCGACAGGAACACCCACAAAACAATGATTATTAAAGTTAAGAAATCACACGACTTACAGAAGACTAATTAAACCCTATCACACCACATTATGACAACTACCAATGACGCCAACTTGTAAATATTTCATAACACCCTCACAACATTACTAAACTCAGTTATCCCAGCAGCCTCTATTGAAGTTCCTACCCTAGAACAACAGTCCATCATTGATAACTCTCTAATCCCACCAACCACAAAATCTGATATATTGTTATTAGATAACTTAATCTCCACATTAAACCTCTAAAAAGCTTCTGGTCCTGATCAAATATCAAAAAAAATCCTTCAGAAGGCCTGGCCTGTCATTAGACAATCCATTCATATCCTCTTCCAAAAATGTCTACCACAAGGAACCTTTCCTGCATCTATCACCTTACTCCTAAAACCAAACAAACCTCCTGATGAACGCGTGTGAAGTGAGCATCTCAACTATCAGCATCTCATAAAACAACTTCATATTTACTTGCATCCAGCATAGTTCTACAGTTCTTGATAAATTTTACCAATAGTTCCGTCGAATTAACCGTAAAAATTGAATTTTTACAAATGAGATGCCTACTTTCAAAAACACATTTTAGCATCTCACCGTATTTCGAACTCGAGGGAGGTATAATCCGTGGAGTTTTATGGCCAAAACACATTTCCTCAATAGTTCTGACGATTAAGCTTGGCCGAAAACATTTTATTGTCAAGAAACTCGATTGCAAGTGGTATACGTGTATAACACTGAGATGTTGTCGAAGTTCTAAGAGTTCTGACTAAACTAAAATATTTATTCGGTAGTTATGATCGCATTAAAGCATAATCAAAACAGTTCTAGCGAGCATCGATGCGAAATCGTGTCCAAAAAATTTAACGTCCTTATACCGCCGCGCACGGTATACATACACGTACTCCTGTGCGATGCCGACCGATTTCGAAGAGTTCTGACTAAACTAAAATATTTTTTCGGTAGTTCTGATCGCATTAAAGTAAATCAAAATAGTTCTAGGGAACATCGTTGCGAGTGGTATACTTGTATAACACTGAGATGTTGTCGAAGTTCTAAGAGTTCTGACTAAACTAAAATATTTATTCGGTAGTTATGATCGCATTAAAGTAAATCAAAATAGTTCTAGGGAACATCGTTGCGAGTGGTATACTTGTATAACACTGAGATGTTGTCGAAGTTCTAAGAGTTCTGACTAAACTAAAATATTTTTTCGGTAGTTCTGATCGCATTAAAGTAAATCAAAATAGTTCTAGGGAACATCGTTGCGAGTGGTATACTTGTATAACACTGAGATGTTGTCGAAGTTCTAAGAGTTCTGACTAAACTAAAATATTTATTCGGTAGTTATGATCGCATTAAAGCATAATCAAAACAGTTCTAGCGAGCATCGATGCGAAATCGTGTCCAAAAAATTCCAACGTTCTTATACCGCCGCGCATGGTATACTACACGTACTCCTGCGAGATGTTGACCGATTTCGAAGAGTTCTGATTAAACTAAAATATTTTTTCGGTAGTTCTGATTGCATTACAGTATAATCAAAACTGTTCTTAGCGAGTACCGATGCGAAATCGTGTCCAAAAAAAGTCTAACAGCCCTATACCGCCGCGCACGGTATACATACACGTACTCCTGTGCGATGCTGACCGATTTCGAAGAGTTCTGACTAAACTAAAATATTTTTCGGTAGTTCTGATCGCATTAAAGCATAATCAAAACAGTTCTAGCGAGCATCGATGCGAAATCGTGTATACCGTGCGCGGCGGTATAGAGACGTTGGACTTTTTTTGGATACGATTTCGCATCGGTACTCGCTAGAACTGTTTTGATTATGCTCTAATGCGATCAGAACTACCGAAAAAATATTATAGTTTAGTCAGAACTCTTCGAAATCGGTCAGCATCTCGCAGGAGTACGTGTAAATGTATACCGTGCGCGGCGGTATAAGGATGTTAGAATTTTTTGGACACGATTTCGCATCGATGCTCGCTAGAATTGTTTTGATAATGCTCTAATGCGATCAGAACTACCTAAAAAATATTATAGTTTAGTCAGAACTCTTCGAAATCGGCCAGCATCTTGCAGGAGTACGTGTATGTATACCGTGCGTGGCGGTATAAGGACGTTAGACTTTTTTGGACACGATTTTGCATCGATGCTCGCTAGAACTGTTTTGATTATGCTGTATTGCGATCAGACCTACCGAATAAATATTTTAGTTTAGTCAGAACTCTTAGAACTACGACAACATCTCAGTGTTATACACGTATACCACTTGCGATCGAGTTTTTTGACAATAAAATGTTTTCGGCCAAGCCTAATCGTCAGAACTATTGAGGAAATGTGTTTTGGCCATAGAACTCCACGGATTATACCTCCTCTGAGTTTGAATGTTCGAAATACGGCGAGATGGTAAAATGTGTTTTTGGAAGTTAGCATCTTATTTGTAAAAATTCAATTTTTACGGTTAATTCGACGGAACTATTGGTAAAACTTATCAAGAACTGTTGAACTATGCTGGATGCAAGTAAATATGAAGTTGTTTTATGAGATACTGATAGTTGACATGCTAACTTCACACACGTTCCTGATGATCCTAAATCATATCGTCCCTTCGCTTTACTCCCTACCCCTGACAAACTGTTAGAACACGTAATACTTATAAAACTCAATTCCCACATAAACTGTTATTTAAAATAAAATTGACTACTCATATTTTGGTTTTCAGTTAACTATGTGAATGAAGCAGTACATTTAAGGCAAAAATATCAGTATTTTTCAATATATTTGCGACACAGATCCAAACAAAATTGTGACCCCTCGAATTTTTTTTCTATATCCGCGTCTGACGGGACCTATACTTTACCTTTCCCAAACGAGGGCGAATTTTTATGAAAAATGCTCGCTTAGCATTTTTCAAGCGGACCGTGTCGGGGTTCGAACTCTGTACCTTGGTCTCAGTAGTCACATGCATACAAATTGAGCCACGGAGTCGCCTAATTACATTCTACAACACGTTTTTGATGGAATACTAATACAAAACATTGATTTGATTACAATGTAAGCTGCGAGACAGATTAGGAACAAGATAATGAATGAGTAATTTCCGCATTAGACTTTTAACCCTTTTGCAATGAAAGTATTATATAAAAAAGCAGTACTATTAATGTAAGAAGCCAAGGTTGTCTCTTAAATTATTTTATCCTTTTTTGCTTTTGTAGTGCGTGAAATATTTTGTGCTTTCTTAGATCTTGAGTTTTTGCTTTGCCGAACATTACTTCGTTATTAAATATGATGAATCTTAGATACATGCTATTTTCTTCTTACTTTTCCTTTTAATGTAGTATATGGCGAGTAAAACACCGATTTTTTTGCATGCAGAATAAATACGTTCGTTTCGATACATTGCCTCAAGCCTAGATTTTACTACTAGATGTATTTAAAGATAATTAAATATCTTTGTCTGGTGATATGAAAATATTGAGCAAACATTGTTATTAGTCTACATTTAGAAATTTCTGTTGTCAATAATAGTTAATATTCTTGGTTAACTAATATTTTCAAGCATAAATAAACAATAATTTCCATGTTTAATATTTACATTAACATAAACAATTCGATGCTAAGAAAAACCGATATTTCAAAGTTGACGTAGTGTATTTCTTATGTACTGAATGTAATAACGTTCAAGAGTAGGGCTTAGGGTCAAAGGGTATCGTAATCAACATAGGTCAAAAAGGGGAAGCACATTGGAAATTTAAATGCAAAATGTTACGCCAGCGTGTCCTTGTTATGGAGTATAACAGCGGCTTTAGGTGCACCTCCATAGTGATACTAATAATTTCTGAACATTAATGTGTAGTATCGAAAATCCTAGTGATTCATATTCTTTTGAACATATAACAAATAATTATCATGTCGATCAAAGTCCATCATGTGTCATTGTCTCTCTATACGTAAAGAAATATTTTTCTGTGTTTGCATTTATTGAGTATACAGTTACACATAGTTTTAGAAGTAAGCACGTGCTGCGGTTATATATAAATGAAGAATAAAGAATGAAGATAATTAAATCAAAACAAAAATGCTGTAGAAGAATTTTTACTTTGATGCAATTTATATTGCTGAACATCTAATTATTTTCTTCTCGCATTACGTTGCATCGCAGATGGATTTTTTAGCAAAGATAGAAAAAAATTCTCCAAAACAATCTAAATTTAGTTTCTTGACGTATTTTTTAAAATCTAGTGTTCAGAAGTCTCTTTTAGGGTCGATAAACCGTTGTTTTGAGGTTTAGAAATGTCTATTACACGTAAAGAATGTTATCTTGTCTAGAAGTTTTTCCTCGAAACTAGCTAATGATTAGATAGAAAATATGAGTCATCCATATTTATAGGCTTGTTATTAAACTGCTGATCATAAATTGAATATAATGCGTGTGTTGCACAATTTTGTTTGTTTGTAGTCGTACGTAGTTCTTTGTTACGTCAATCTATTACATCCGATATTTTATATTTATACAACACTGACATTTTAAGGACCATTGTATTAGTATTACCACTCTTACATTATTGCGTTTCAGATTATTTTTGCGGCAAACAGATGCATGTTATATACTATTTTGCATTCACAATTCAACGATTTACGAATGGTAGGTCACCATCATTTTTTAAGACAAAACCGGAATAATTTTCTTGGAAATTTTGCGACAACCAGTAAGTTTTGTGGGCTATGTTTCAACTTGCAATACCCAAACAGTTTATTACTGTTGTTTTCTTTCAGGTTCATACGCATAAATTCAACTTTCATCAGCACTATGTCATATAGCACATTTTATGTTCCCGGATTTGTTACGTTCATTTTTGGCAATAATTGGTTATTTTATTTACATAAATTCTTTTTCTAGTATTAAATTCTCCAACAATACGCGATATATTGCACCTGTTCAGATAAGCTCGCTTTACCATAATTTTCAACTCAAATCCCTTTTTTAATTCATTATCCGTTCGTATAAATTACATGTCTATTGTTAAATCCTTCCGCATAATTAATAATAAATACTCTTTCTAAGAATTTCTCAACATAAATTTAGATGTTTTGAAACAACAAACTTATGCTACAATTAATTAGTCAAGATCCTGTTAGGTAACCGTGGGCGCGTTATACCTTCCGATAACGTATAATTGCATTCTAATGGGTTTCCCATCTAAAGATTTGTCGAAACAACATATCCTATTATTCTCCGGTAAAACTGTGTTTTCCAGTTTCAATCGCGTTTCGATAACGCGGATATTTGCTTTTCGAGTTCGTGTTAGTTTGAACTCCTTTTAAACTTTGATTCGACAGCTTGTGCGTTGATACACTTGTAAAAACTACTCGTTCTGTTACTCCAAGAGCGATGCTCGTTTCTCCTGTATCGAATGTGTAGATTTGGTGTATATCGCTAAGCGCTCCTAAATTGTTAATATTAGTAGGATTTTCCTTTTTTTAGCTCTTAGCCGGAGGCTAAATTGCTAGTTGCGTAGCCCGATTATTCCTTGATGTAGATTAACTGCTCTTGCATGTAGACCGCCGTTGCAATTACGGTAGTAGCATGGTTGTTGCTGACTACCGCGGCGATGCTAAGTCAATTCGCTTCCGACGATTGACAAGATAAGTATCCCGACACATGTATGTGACTTGTTTTCCTTTGCTAACATACCCAGCGATAAATCCAATTTGAAATTAGATACGCTAATGTTTGTTCCGGTAAAATCCTTACTAGAAAAGTTTCGAACTTGAATGCTTTTGCTTTTTGTACTTAACCCATCTACTTATACGATAGTATCGGCAGTATTCTTTTTTTTACTGATTAGAGTTATAACAAATGCTTCGTATGGTAAAATCCTTACTAGAAAAGTTTCCGAAATTTGAATGCTTTTTTAATTGTAACCCATCGCTTATACGAAAGTATCAACGTTATTCTTTTTGGTACTGATTAGATTTATTGCATGTTAGCTACGAATTGCGCACTTTGTGGAACAATTAGTGAATTTGTCCATAGAGTAAAATTGTTTTATTAAATAGTAACTTTAGTTAATTTTGTTTTACTGTTTCGATAGAAACTTCTATATTTGTGTTTTTTATTCTAAATAGGAAATCGTTGGCGATGTATTATTTTTGTGTTGCTAGGAACCCCTCCCTTCTCCGCATCGGTAGTTAGCCTGGTATATTTACGTTTTCTTCCGGCTACGTCATTGTACGTAGCATAATTTCTGACTCCACGTTGGGCGCCAGAAATTATGCTACGTACAAGGACGTAGCCGGAATAAAACCTAAATATACTAGACTAACTACCAATGCGGAGAGGGAAGGGATTCCTAGCAACAAAAAAATGATACATTGCCAACGATTTTCTAATTACAATAACAAAAAAACACAAATATAGAAATTTCTATTGGAACAGCAAAACAAAATTAACTAAGGTTACTATTTAATAAAACAATTTTATGTATGGACAAATTCACTAATTGTTCCATGAAGTGCGCAACTCGTAGCTAACATGCAATAAATCTAATCAGTACCAAAAAGAATAACGCTGATACTTTCGTATAAGCGGATGGGTTAATTAAAAAGAAAACATTAAATTTGAAACCTTTCTAGTAAGGATTTTACCATACGAATCATTTGTTATAACTCTAATCAGTAAAAAAAAGAATACTGATGATACTGTCGTATGAGCAGATGGGTTAAGTACAAAAAGCAAAAGCATTAAAGTTCGAAACTTTTCTAGTAGGGATTTTACCAGAACAAACTTTAGCGTATCTAATTTCAAATTGGTTTATCCCTGGGTATGTTAGCAAAGGAAAACAAGTTACATACATGTGTCGGGATACTTATCTTGTCAGCCTTCGGAAGCGAATTGACACAGCATCGCCGCGGTAGTCAGCAACAACTATGCTACTACCGTAATTGCAACGGCGGTCTACATGCAAGAGCAATTGAATCTACATCAAGGAATAATCGGGCTACGCAACAAGCAATTTAGCCTCCGGCTAAGAGGTAAAAAAGGGAAAATCCTACTAATATTAACAACTCAGGAGCGCTTACCGATACACACCAACTCTACACATTTGATAGAGGAGAAACGAGCATCGCTCTTGGAGTAACAGAACGAGTAGTTTTTACAAGTGTATCAACGCACTAGCTGCCGAATCAAAGTTTAAAAGGAGTTCAAACAAACACGAACTCGAAAAGCAAATATCCGCGTTATCGAAACGCGATTGAAACTGGAAAACACAGTTTTACCGGAGAAGAGTAGGATATGTTGTTTCGACAAATCTTTAGATGGGAAACCCACTAGAACGCAATTATACGTTATCGGAAGGTATAACGCGCTCACGGATATCTAACAGGATCTTTACTAATTAATTGTAGCATAAGCTTGTCGTTTCAAAACAACTAGATTTACGTTGAGAAATTCTTAGAAAGAGTATTTATTATTAATTATGCGGAAAGATTTAACAATAGACATGGAATTTATACGAACGGATAATGAATTAACAAGGGATTTGAGTTGAAAATTATGGTAAAGCGAGCTTATCTGAACAGGTACAATATATCGGGTATTGTTTAAGAATTTAATACTAGAAAAGGAATTTATGTAAACAAAATTACCAATTATTGCCGAAAATGAACGTAACAAGTTATATCGTTTATGTATTTTTTGACATGAACTTCTTTTTGACCTTAAGTTAATTCGTGGGGGGAAGCAACAGGTGTACAATTGTTTAACACTTAACTGATCATGTAAAATTGTATTAATTTGTTTCATGTTAATGTCCAAGCGTAACTCAATTTTTTTTGTTATTTTCTATTTAACGGTTATCATTGGTGGATTAGCATCAATGCTTCTGTTGCGTTATATGTGTTGTCTTCTACTTGATTTTTATTTTGCCAACTAGTTGACGGTCTGTTGTGCTGTTGTCTGACGTTATGTTACACATCTAGTAGTCGGCGTGGGCGTTTTTTGTATGTTTGTTGTGTACCTTGTAGCGGTGCAACGTCTCGTATGGATTGGTGTGGTGAATCGTCTATTGCTTGATACGTTTTTATGGCGTTTGTTCTGCAGTATCCATGTACTGTGGGAATGTTTAAGTCGTTTCTGACGAACCACCGTGCGCCGGTAATCGGTCGGAGGATGGTGTTTTGAAATGCCCCTAGGCGTCGTTCGTTTGTCTTGGATAGGTGTGTCGGTCATGCTTGTGAGTCGTAGGTGATGATCGGTCTGATGTGAGTTTTGTATTATCTGGTCCGTGTATCTGTCGTTAGTTTGTTGTTAAAGGTCAGAGCATCGGATATAGGTAGCCTTTGATTTTCTTGCTTTCTTAAAAGTGTCTCGTCTAGGTGTTTTTGAAAGCAGAGGTTTTTCTCAATAGTGATTCCCAGGTATTGTATGGTGTTCTTCCACGGGAGTTGCTGCCCTTCAACCAGTCGGGTAGGGTCTCCAGTTGGCGTTGTAGTCTTTGTGTGACTAGTCTGGCGTGACGTGCAGTAGTAATGAATATAGTGTCGTCAGCTTATAGTCTGTATTTAACGTTGTCGTTGCATGGTATGTCTTGTATGTAGACGTTTAACAGAGCCGCTGAGAGACATCCGCTTTGCGAAACTCTAGCCGTGATAGGTACTACGTGTGATAGTTGTCCATCTACTTGTACTTGTAGTTTTCGTTTTGTGAGGTAGCTGTCGAGTAGCTGTATGTATTGTAGTGGTACTTGGTGTATGGTCGCTAGTTTGTACAGGAGTCCTGTGTGCCATACCTTGTCGAATGCGTTTTGTATATCCAAAGATACTGCTGTCGTGATATGTGCTTTGTTGTAGTTCTTCGCAATGTGGTATATGACGTGTATTACTTGTAGTGTGGTTGAGTGATTTTCTCTGAAGCCAAATTGTTTATGTCGGTCTCGTAGGTGATATTTCAGTTTTTGTAGTAGTAGCCTTTCGAATATCCTTGATATCGAGCTGAGAAGCGATATCGGTCGGTATTAAACACCATGTAAATAGATGTCTCTAGTTTTCTAATTCCATGACCTTTAGCCAGAGTAAATTTAAATGTCTTCCTTATTCTACGAAAAGAAAAGAAAACTAGAATGAAAAAACTAACGAGATCCTAAACAAGGAAGTTGGAGTACATGGCAAAATCTATAGCAAAAGGCATCTACTATAAAGAAAATGAAAGATAACCGAATTAAAGGACTGGCTAATAAACATATTTTAAACGCTTCTGGAAAAACTTGATTTAACTAGTTTGTATAAGGTGTCTATAACATGTACGGTTAATAATCAAGAACAGTGGTCCTCTTTCAGAGAAGAAGGCATCAAGGTTGGGCATTTTTAAAGGAATTCGCAAAACAATATTACAATGTATTATTCAGAAGAAGAGCAAACCGGAGAAGTATACTTTTTAATTTCTCTAAACGGTTTGGATTTGAGTTGTTCTAAAGCACCGATGTGTTTGGTACCTAATGCAAAATGTACAAAATCTAACAGACAATATGCAAAACAGTAGCCTTGAATTTAATAACATTCCATAGCACGTTTTTGGGGGAATTGCAATACAAAGATTTGATGATTTGAATGCGGTGTAAGGTACGAGGCGTAAAAAACAAGATAATGAATGAGTAATTTCCGCATTCAACTTTTAACCCTTTTGCAATGAAAGTATTATATAAAAAAGCAGCAATGTTAGTTTAAGGAGCCAAGGTCGTCTCCTAAATTATTTTATTTCTTTTGCTTTCATAGTTCGTGAAACGTTGGTGTGTTTTTGTGAATTTACTTTGTGGTTTCTTCGACCTTGATTTTTACATTTCTGAGCATCATTTGTTACTTTTGTAATTTTCGTTTTTAAAAAAAAGATTAGACACGTGCTATTTGGTCTCCTTACCTTTTCGTTCAATATAGTTAGTACATGTCGTGTATTCGATTTTCTTGCATGCACAATAAATACATTCGATTCCATACATTGTCTCAAGCCTAGAATTTACTAATAGATGTATTTAAAGATTATCCAATATATTTGTCTGATCATATCAAAATATTGAGCAAACAGTATCATTAGTCTACATTAAGAAATAACTGTTGTCAATAATAGTTAATATTCTTGGTTAACTAATATTTTCAAGCATAAATAAACAATAATTCCCATGTTCAATATTTACATTAATATAAACAATTCTATTCTAAGAAAAAGTTTCAAAGTTGACGTAGTGTATTTTTTATATTCTCAATATAATAACGTTCAAGAATAACGCTTAGGATAAGAGGTTATCATAAACAACATAGGTCAAAAAGGGGAAGCACTTTGGAAATTTAAATGGAAAATGTTACTCCAACGTGTCCTTGTTATGGAGTATAGTAGTGGCTTTAGGTGCACCTCCATAGTGATACTAATAATATAATTGCTGAACATTAATGTTTAATATCGAAAACCCGCGTGATTCATATTCTTTTTAACAGATAATAAATAGTTATCACATCGATCAAAGTCCATCATGTGTCATTGTCTCTTTATACGTAAAGAAATATTTCTGTGTTTGAATTTATTGAGTATGCAGTTACACATAGTTTTAGAAGTAAGCACGTGCTGCGGTTATATATAAATGAAGAATAAAGAATGAAGATAATTGAACCAAAACAAACACGCTGTAGAAAGATTTTAACTTTGTGGCAATTTATATTGCTGAAGATCTAATTATTTTCTTCTCAATTCTGTTCCATCGCAAATGGATTTTTGAGGATGAGAGTTTTAAAATTGTTAAAGAGAGATAGTATTGATAATCGTCGGCAAAAGTAACATGCGACCTTATCGTAGTGTAATCTTCATGTAACTGAATTTAAAATTGCCTCGCGTTTTACGGTTTCTGTTCCGAGACGAGCACACAAGTTTTCGAAGCTTGTCATGCAGCCATGGATGCTTTTTTGCTTGCTAAGACCACAGTCTGGTAAACTTTCTATTTTACAAGGTCCATCGATTCTTGCTATCTTTTCATTGTTCGCGTTTGCTTGTATGTGTTTCTGTTCAAAAATATGTTAGGCTTAAAAGCAAAGACTGAAAAATTTTCTCCAAAACACTCAAAATTTAGTTCCTGGATCTATTTTTCAAACTGTGGTGTTCAGAATACTCTTTTAGAGTCTGTACTAAAGCTGACCAATTGCAGAATATGGGTCATAGTAGAGGGATTGGCCGATTCTGGGCCCTCCTCCTCACTCCCTCACTCATCTAACCTAGGTTTTTACATGTATAGGATTTTGAAATTTTTTTATTAATGCTTTCGAAGTCTTCTTTTCCGATAATTTCTTTTACGCCCTAGCCCATCTTGTTAGTGCTTTCCAGAGAAAATGGAGGCTTAGCTTTAACACCATACCTAGCGGAAACAAATCGGTCGAACTTTCCTCGTAGATAGCTGTTACTATTCTAAAATTTTTATTCGGACATTATACATAACAAAATTTAAAAATATTCAATGCCACGCATGGAGCCATTTAAACTTAATTTTAATCCCAAGTTATATACAGAAAACAGTCCTTTCTTTATGTTTGTTTGGAGTGGTTTTAATTTTATCTAATTTTATTAGCAGCTTAAAATTTAAATCGACACCCAAGTTCTCTATCTCCTTTTCTAGCCAATAGTCTGATACATACACGCCGTCTAGGTTTTCGAATTGTAAAATGTACCGAAGTTTGTCTTTATATATAAAGTCTTTGATTCCACCGACAACCAGATCCGTTCCTTCGTGTAATTCTTGCAGCTTGTGACAAGCTTTTAATCGTAGCTCTCCCACTATATCCTGCATACGTATCTTGTTAGCTTGATCGACTTCTTCTTGTCGGTATTAGAGAGAATTATTATTCTCCCACTCACTGTTGCGTAGTTGCATGTCCACCACTTTTGGGAATATATGATCGTTGTAGGTTGTAAGACCCTCAGTTTTAAATGATTCGAAAGGTTCTTTACTAGGCAAATATACAATGTTTAGCGGAACCCTTTTGCGTGTGGTGTACGCCAAGGTTACGAAACCCGCATTCCTTAGTTCGTCTATGTTATCTACGATTTTGATAAATACGTTTTAGAACAACCTTTAAAAGTATACGGATTTGGTACCATCCTTTTATGCAAGTACGCCGACATAACTAAAAGAGTCTTTCTTACTAACCAAAAATGCATACAGCTTATAGAACCCGTATGTATCTAAGTCAACCCATCGGCACATAAAATAATCTTTTAATTCTTCCTCATTTTCGCTAATAAGATGTTCTTTGCGCGAATGTTAGGCGTATTTATCAACCCCAATTTCGAAATGATTATTTCTTATTGTAGAATATGGTGTTGCAGATTGTGTAAAATATGTACTACCTGCTTTAATGTAGCGCTTGTGTAAGATTTTTATTTTATCTTGGCTGTCTCCTCCTCTACCATCTCCAATAATTTACAGGTAAATAGTTGAAACTAAAAGCCGAAAGCACATACCTTATAAATTTTTCCCTTTCCTCTGGTTTTTTTCGGACAAATTAATTTGCAAGTCAGTCAATTTCTTTGTATTGCTATCTCCCCAATACACGTACTGCAATAGGTTATTATACACTAAACAGTAGCTATTTTGCAGCTTACGCCAGGTAAAATAAAAATCTTACACAAGCGCTACATTAAAGCAGGTAGTACATATTTTACACAATCTGCAACACCATAGTCTACAATTCCAAAGAAATAATCATTTCAAAATTGGGGTTTATAAATACGCCTAACATTCGCCCAAAGGTTTACGACAACGCGTAAACATTGGCAGTAAACTCTATCCGTTTACGCTAAAGGAAATTGCCTCATTATGCACGCCATACGCTGTAAGTGGGAGAAAAAGACTGCTGGAATTAGAGGAAATGGATGCAAAAAGGCGAAAGTTGGACTAAATGAAAAACATTGCGACAATACGCGAACAATACGATGATGTGTTAACAAAGAACATCTTATTAGAGAAAATGAGGAAGAATTAAAAGATTATTTTATGTGCCGATGGGTTGACTTAGATACATACGGGTTCTACAAGCTGTATGCATTTGTGGTTATTAAGAAAGACTCTTTTAGTTACGTAGGCGTCCTTGCGGAAAAGGATGGTACTAAATCCGTATACTTTTAAAGATTATTCTAAAACGTATTTATCAAAATCGTAGATAACATAGACGAACTAAGGAATGCGGGTTTCGTAACCTTGGCGTACACCACACGCAAAGGGTTCCGCTAAACATTGCATATTTGCCCAGTAAAGAACCTTCCGGATCATTTAAAACCTAGGATCTTACATTCTACAACGATCATATATTCCTAAAAGTGGTGGACATGCAACTACGCAACAGCGAGTGGGAGAATAGGGATTCTCTCTAATACCGACAAGAAGAAGTCGATCAAGCTAACAAGATACGTATGCAGGATATAGTGGGAAAGCTGTGATTAAAAGATTGTCACAAGCTGCAAGAATTACACGAAGGAATGGATCTGGTTGTCGGTGGAATCAAAGACTTTATATATAAAGACAAACTTCGGTACATTTTACAATTCGAAAACCTAGACGGTCTCTATGTATCAGACTATTGGCTAGAAAAGGAGATAGAGGATTTGGGTGTCGATTTAAATTTTAAGCTGCTAATAAAATTAGATAAAATTAAAACCACTCCAAACAAACATAAAGAAACGACTGTTTTCTGTGTATAACTTTGTATTAAAATTAAGTTTAAATGGCTTCATGCTTGGCATTGAATATTTTTAAATTTTGTTATGTATAATGTCCGAATAAAAATTTTAGAATAGTAACAGCTATCTACGACGAAAGTTCGACCGATTTGTTTCCGCTAGGTATGGTGTTAAAGCTAAACCTCCGTTTGCTCTGGAAAGCACTAATAAGATGGGCTAGGGCGTAAAAGAAATTATCGGAAAAGAAGACCTCGAAAGCATTAATAAAAAAATTCCAAAATCCTATACATGTAAGAGCCTAGGTTAGATGAGTGAGGAGGAGGGACCGGGATCGGCCAATCCCTCTACTGGTCATTTGTATTTATAGGCTTGTTATTAAACTGCTGATCTAAAATGGACTATAATGCGTGTGGTAAAAATTTTTGTTTGTTTGTAGTCGTACGTAGTTCATTATTAAGTCAGCCTGTTACATCCGATATTTAATATTTTTATAACAGTGTTCTTTTAAGAACAGTGGCGTTACTACTCTTACCTTATTGCGTTTTAGTGAATTTTTATAGCAAGCAGATTTATGTATACCATTTTGCATTTATGATTCTACGATTTTCTGAATGGTAGGTTACACGACTAGCTTTTGAAACAAAACCGGGATAATTTTCTAGGAAACTACGACAACGAGTACCTTTTGTGAGCTATGTTTCACCTTGGAATACCCAAACAGTTGACTCGTTTCATTTCAGGTTCATACGCATACATCCAACTTTCATCAACACTAACTGTGTCGTATAGCAAATTTGATGTTCCGAGTTATATCGTTTACGCATTTTTTGACTTTCCAAATGAGCTTCTTTTTGACTTTAATTTAATTTGTTGCGAATGCAACAGGTGCGCAATTGTTTAACGCTTAAATGATCATTTAAAATTTCATTAATTTGTTTCATTTTAATGCCCAAGTGTAACTCAAATTTTTTATGTTACTTTCTGATTTACCGTTATCATTTCTGGAACAGGGAGTATTAGTGTTTTCTGTTGTGGTCGATGTTGGTTGACTTTCACGAAATTGATCAGTAAGGTACCACCAAAACACGGTTGTGTTTGGTAATGACTCATTACCAGAAGTAGTTTTTAAATTGTCGATGCACTTCTTTATACTTTTTTCAATTGAACATGGATTAAAATCATTTCTCGTAGATGTTTACAATTGCAATTCACTTTTTTTTCAAATACTATCATCTTTAATATTATGCTGTATCAAAACTGTTCGATGTTTCTCCTTCTTCGCTTTTTTTTGACAACATATATCAAAATTTTTGAGTTTTTATGTCAGGTATATGATAACTACGTTCTTACCACATCCGAAAATTTTAACAACAACCTTCTTCGTTAATTAATATTTACAAATCAAGGTTTTTCCCTAATAAATAAAGAAGTTAAATTCGTTACTTCGATATTCAAAATTGCTGCTTATTAAGTTTAATAGCAAAGAAAATGCAGAATTTTGATATTTATATTTTTCTTGATATTTTTAGGTCCTTTGGGAGATCAGAGTTTGCTCACATAAAATTGTACCATCCTTTGATTTTGCATAAAAGTTATTCAAAATATAGGATTTTGATTTTCGCGACTTTATTAATCAAAATTGTCATTTTAAAATTGCCCGTAATAGAAATCTAAAGACACACATTCCCCTAACATGCAAAAAACGACAACCAAGCATCTAAGTGGCAGTTCCGTGAACTGATTCCATCCAAAAAGAGTAGCATCTTGCCACACTTCAACCAATTAGTTCATCGAAGTCCATTTGAATTGATCAAAATTTATTCCAATGTTGGACAAGTAGTTGGAAACTCAGAAAACCCGTTCTTCCAAATTACTCTGAAGTGGATAATGTTTAAAAAATTTGTCGCCCAAAATTGCTTACACATTTTTGACACATTGCACTTGAGTTGATGACCAACTTGTTACGGTAATCCGTGCGAACAAAAGAAAGATACAGGAAAATTTAAAGAAGTAGTGCCGTGCTAGCCAAAAAGTCGTTGAGTGTGGTGAGTCTCACAGAAAAAATATAGGAAATCTCAAGAAATGATTTTTATTTACAAACCTATAGTTAAAACCATAATACAAGAAAAACATTTATAAAACGTCTAATTAGAAACCAGGGAGTATTTACAGTCCGCGAAGAAAACAATATTTTTACAAAATATTTCGAAGGATTTATAGTACAATATTTTCACAAAATAATAAATGCATTCCTGATATTTTACAAATTATCCCGAAGGATTTTCACAGTACCAAAAATTTGAAGCAAAAATAATACATTCCTGATATTTTACAAATTGACCCGAAGGTTCTTCACAGTACCAAACAAAAATTGAAATAAAAATTATTGCCTTCCTAAATTCCCTGTAAAGTGATCTAAATGGTAACGTCTCCCATGCACATTAAACAGGAAAAATTTAAACAAAATCTAGAATGGACCGCTTTCAGTCTTGCTGGATTTACAATTATCAAATCTTTGTTATCAAAATAGTTTAACTGTTAATAGGTAAGAGAATGGGTTTACTTACATATTTATCGCAATTACAGGCAATTTTTCGCTGTCGGAATGTATTCAATCCAACCGGTCTAGGTGATAACATTATACCTGAACGGTATGATATCTGTAAAAACAAGCATATAAGAAAAAGTTTATAGGTAGTAAGTGTTAAACTTATTTGCCATAATCATTACTAATAATAGCTGTCACCATATTATATTTCGACGGTCTTGAGCGAGGTGGAATTCATGTCCAATATCAAATCAAAATTTTAAAAAGGAAAAAATCCAATCCAAATTTATTGCTGGTGAAGTCATAGACTGCTGTAGAGAATTTAACAACTGTGGATGACGTTTGGTATCTCCATATACATAATGCTACGGCTAGCAACACGTCAAATTCCAACAGAGATAGTAAAGATAATTTTAACATTTTAGTATTTTTTAGCTGCTCTATTTTCAAAGTCCCATATTAAGAATGTGGTTCACCTTTAGGATAGACACGACAAATTGTCGTAACTACAATTATAAGGAATGTCGTGCGAATGTCATATTGCTTTCAGATTGAGGATTTACACCCGTGTAGAATTTATACTGCAAAGTTATCAAAACAAACCACGCTTCTTGAAAGCAAGAAAATGCCACAAAATAAAAACCTTGCATTCGTATTTACGCATTTTTGTGTCGCCTGAGGCCATTGTTTTGACCACAATAATCTCACTCGCGGAAAATCAGTACAATATTGTATCTTATTTCGATCGTCGTTTCGCTTGAAACGCGTCCATGTTTCGGTAAAACCCACCAGAAATCGTGCTTTCTCAAAAACATTTTCTATCGACCAAAACACCCACATGAATAATAACTTCCAAAACATCATCTGTTGACAACAGAACGGAGTGAACTGCTTCGATAAACATGAAAAGTTGTTAACCTCTTGGCCGACAACATGTGGCTAAACAACTAAGACTTTCTGCAACCAGCTATATCCAGCCTATATCCTGTATGAGACCATAGGAATTTACTATTTTAGAAGTATGTTCGCTATCGACCTTACAGAAAACACGTTACTACTAACTTCCCAAGAAAACAAATGCTTTGATAACCAAACTTATCGAAGAAACTCTTAAATTTAACTTTTTCGGAAACACCTTACAATGTTTGAGAACAAATGTTTTGACACCAATTACCAGATTTTAATCGCTATTTTAATATTTACGAAGCAAATGTTTTTGATAAGTAAATACCAACTTTTGCTATATCTAAAATAAAATAAATTTCTGTACTTTGTTATAGAAAAAAATCAGATGTTTTCACTTGATCAAAATAGAATGGATTCAAAATATTTAAATTTATACTGAATATTGAATAGGAATTCTAGCGGATGCTTGCATAAGTAATCGTTTAAATTGCGAGGGGTCGGATTTGCTAATACGCGCAAAATAACCGTGGAAACAGTACTAGATTTGCGATTTTAAGTTAACTAGCGTCAAATTATTTAATTTCAGGGACGGAATGTAACAAATTCTTCTGCGTTACACGTTTAAAAATAAAAACTGAGTAATTACAAAATCAGAGTGTCAAAAGGGGAGAAAAATAGTGGAGTCCAGTATTATTTATTCCGTCAGCTCCTCAGATTTGTGGCTGTATGTGATAATTCACCTTACTTTTAACTAATTAGCACGCCTATTAAATTGCTCTTACTAACTCCATAAAACTCTTTGTCTGACTACAACGATAATGTTTCCTTCCTTCTAGTTACATTTTAGCAAACCTTAAGTGTCGGATATTGTTTCGTTTTCTAAATCAAATTTTCTCATTTGTTATCTACTTTTCACATTATTTTAAATTCAGTTTTCTATGTACTGATTGTTGCGCGCAGTTTACCTTTTCATGGGCTAATGTAAATCACCCGCCATAATTATAATACCAGCCGCAATGTTCCGTTGCCGGCCAGACAGAATTGACGATTATTTTGAAGTATAGGGTCTATGGACGAGGCAGGTGAGTGAGATATCTGCATATTTAACTTAAAGATAGTTAAAAGAATTTTGGGCCAAAGCGCAAAGATCGAAAAATAATTAGCTGCTGTTTTGTGTTAATACACAATTATTCCGTAAAAGTTTTCCTTCTCTTATCTAAATCCAAAAACCCAACGTGTACGATGTAGATTTAATAAGATTTTAGTTGAACTCTAAATATGTTTCATAAAAGGTCAACATGACCACCGATATTGATAACCTGTAAATTGAAAAATAGTCTACAGTTTTTGAAGTACATGTGCGTGAATGTTAATAAATTAACCTGCACATAAATAATTGAACATGGAACATATTTGGGATAGAAAGATGTAGATAAATTATATTTGTTGAACATGAGCAATTTGCATAAATATTATAAACACATTTTACAATACTTAATGAATTATGAGTACATATGGAAATTCAAAATGAGTATTTGGAATTGTAGTGATTATTAAGCCGCATAAGAGTAATCGAAATGATTGAATTTTTAAAATGTAGTATCTAATAAATAATTTTAGCAATTAGTTTACGCGTAAATTTTTGGTATCTAGCTAATGTCAACAATCGATGCTGTCAGGTAAATAAACCTGTGGCATAGATATAAAGGGTTCCTGAAGGATAGATCACTATTTATTGCGCTTGACTAACTTGTACAAAACTCGTAATAGGGTGGAGTCTAACAAATCAGCCATAGGACCACAGAAAAGACAACGGTCAGGAGAAGCAAATGCAGAAGAGATGGCTAGATTTTTGCTCTTTGCACTTTATCTCAATTCATGGAGGATTTTCGAAGAACATAACATGTGCATTTGTTCAGATTTTCCTGGGGAAGCCAAATCCGTTAGAATTTTTGAAGTCGAACAACTCTATATTTACATCCTTTTTAAGACCATAACCTCGAGGTTTTTGCGCACATCAACATTTATCTTTGTTCCTGGGATGTTATCTAAATGTCTAAAGTATGCGTTACTCGAGAATTTCTTGGGGAATCTAAATATGAAACACTTTCTGAAATCTGACCAGCATTTACCGAATTACAACCTGTATATATTGGTTTATTGTAGGTTTGAGTAACTTTTCTATACTGGTTATCGATAAATATGAGCTTTCGTATTTGCTTTCCAGATACACTCTTATGCTGAACGGATACCACGCATACTTCGCTGCACCTTTATGCTATATTAATAAAAGACGATCTATGCGGTTTTCGGTGTAATTTTCTTTTCACTTACTTTGGGTAACCTATACGTAGGGGTTGTCTACTCACACAACGCCATATAGCACGTACAAAAAATCTTTTAAACAAAACCCACACAACACCACCGCATAAATAACATAACCAAATTACAATGATCTCATAGTCTAAAAATAAAAAAACAAAGTAATAGTGGGTGTTTGGAGTAAGATTATGTCGCAGAGAGCGCCGCCGACTTAACGTTGCTCCAAACCCGCATTATGATGCGACTTTAAATAGGAAACTGAACCTGGATGGCTGCAAGCGTGGCGTTGGGTGTTTTTTACCTATACGAGAAATGGATAAAAAATCTTTGGTTTTAGGGCTTATAACTCCGTTAGGTTGCTTGGTTTAAAAATTGTAAAATATTTAAATTCGGCTGAATGTTTTGCATTAAATATGTCACAGGTCTCAGAAGGAAGCCAAAATTTAATTGCATAGTAATTTTGGACTTTGCATTGATAACTTCTTATGGATTGGTGCGATTTGAAAAAATTTAAAATATTTGATTCGTCCAAACTCCGGATTTAAAAGTACATCTTAGACGTTTGGAAAAGGATAAATCAAAATAAATCTTAAGATTCATTTCTTAAAATGGCTGTAATGCGGTAAGGACTGGTCAGCGTCGCCGTGGATCAATGTAATAAGCGTAAGACTATGGATCCCAACGTCCTGGGTTTGAATCCCGACACGGCCGACTGCTTGAAAAATGGCAGGTGAACAGTTTTCACAAAAATTACGCCCTCGTTCGGATGAGAGGTTAAATGGAGTCCCGTGTATGAGTGTAGTCATGCACGTTAAAGATCCCTACTTTGCCTGGAACGGCAAGGGTTCGGCAAAATTCTAAATTTCCAGGCAACAAAAAACTCGCCTCCTGGCCAATGTAGTACCTTCGGTTGGAGCATTGGAAAATCACATGTAAGGTAAGGATTGGTCGGCGTCGCCGTGGATCAATGTAGTAAGCGTAAGACTACGGATCCCAAAGTCCTGGGTTCGAATCCTGTCACGGTCGACTGCTTGAAAAATGGCAGGTGAACATTTTCCACAAAAATTTACGCCCTCGTTCGGATGAGAGGTTAAATGGAGGTCCCGTGTGTGTGTGTAGTCACGCACGTTAAAGATCCCTACCTTGCCTGGAACAGCAAGGGTTCGGCAAAAGTCTCAATTTCCAGGCAACAAAAAACTCGCCTCCTGACCAGTGTAGTACCTTCGGGTGGAGCATTGGAAATGTAAATGCACGGTAAGGACTGGTCTGATTTTAAAAATTGTCAGATTTAAATTCCACAGGAAAGTCTAAACCAACACATATCTTAGACAATTACATAACAGTCCAGGAACCGGTATGAATCTGGATGGAAGCAAAAATTTTGAGGTCAAAGTTTTAAAAGGGTTGTAACTTGGTTAGGATTGGTTTGATTTTAAAAATTGTAACAGATTTATATTCGGGAAATTGTGAATCAAATACATATCTTAAGTTATCCGAAAACCTTCCAGGAACTTGGGTACAGGGCAAGGAGCAAAAACCTCGCCAATTCTCTGATAAGGTCCAGAAGTAAACACAAACTGGGTACAAATATATATATATATATATATATATATATATATATATATATATATGGGTGTCAGGTGATTAGAGCGATAAGACAACCACAAGAGGATTCCACACTGTTGGACTAATCACTCTTTAAATAAATATAACGTACACTGTAAACGGAGTATAAGATATAACAGTATGATAAAATTTCACTTTACATACAAGAGAGTTTAAATATCACGTCATGAAAATATACGTTAAAACAGTGTTCAAACAAAAAAAGATTGTTATGCCGCAAAATTCCCAAAACGTACAAAAATATTTATTTTAACTAAATCTCTAAATCTTAATTTTAATATATAAGTATTTTCCAAAGAAAGTACCCAAAGTTGAACTCGATCCAAAAACTTATCTCTAAAATGCAGCACTGAATATCCACATAATAAATAATAAAATCAATAGAAAAAGAAATAAACAAAAATAACAGCTTTATATACAAAGAAGAGTAACAACCTACTATGAATGAAGTTTCATACTTGTAATAAAAGGATTTTGCTACAAAGTAGTCAATCAAACCATAATTTTCAACTTTATTCTAGCTCACAAGCAAATCATTACCCAAACAAAACGTCACAAAACAATGAAAGCGATAAGATAATTAATGGAGCACTAACACGTGAACATATATTTCGATTAGGGGGCCGTTCTAGAATTCAGGGAAATTTACCCAGTGAACTTCAAAAATTGACCAAAATCGGTAGTGTATAATTTTCAGCACCGTTCTGATATTAAAACGTTCCTTTATATTAAACAGTGGAAGCTGCTTAAAAATTTGCACTTTAACCCAGCATCTAGGCGTACAACCTCTGGTGTTCAAGCGTTGCGTTGGCGGTAGATCTTCATAAATAAAAGCAGACCTCTCGTCTACGAACGAGGTCATTCTGAATCAACACCGAAACAGAACTACGGCGATAGCATATCGTTTGTCATAAAAAAGGAAAAAACCGCGTGACGTTAAGTGGGACATGGGATGCACCCTCGCCTTATGTCCAAAATCTGTAACCAAGACCTTCAACGATTTGGGATAAACTTTAATTCATAAGCCCGATTAAGATGCTACATCACGGCAAGCGTCCTTAACAATCCTAACTCACTGGGTGTTTGGTAATTGATTACCAAGAAGACCCCTTGCATTCGTGCACTAAATACGTACATGATCCTAAAGCGGATACACATTTTGACGACGACGGGTGTGATGGAATAAAATGAATTCCTTTGACCATTTCGGCACAAAAATTATCTACACGTTGCGATAATAAGTTTGACTAATTAGTCTTTTATAACACCAAATGTTCTAAATTTACACATCAGGCGATGGTTTTAAAGATCAAAATGTCAATGCGTGATGACAGGCATGCTTATGCTTAAAGACGATATTGGTAGGTTTCATTGTACAATTTCAAGAATAGAACTATAACACGTTACTTAAAATGCGGATGCGTGATAGGCAAATATATCAAAATTGAAAGCCACATCACGGATGTAAACTACTGATTGATAAAAGTATTAATCTCAATTCAATTTATTCATTGGGTAACAGTATTAAAAATTACGTCACCATGCAACAAAAGTGTTGTCATGTATTGACAATTATAGATGAAAGGTTAAGAGGTTCAATTCCACTCGCCCAAAATTTTTAAAAATGATTTTGGTTTTTATTCATATTTTACAAATTTTACTTAATAAAATCACCCTCAAATTTGACGCGTATCTTGGGTTCGATTTTACGTGCAAATTACAAATAATAATTGTAAAGGTACTTACTACTTGTGGTTTTTCTTAAGTATTCGAACTAGGTTTGAGGTATTTCAAGATTCGCCGTTTTTATTCCAATTTCAATAGGATCCGTAGTATTGATAGTTGTATGTTCATTTTTGTAGTCATATTAAACACTGCCACACTTTATACTTTGTTTTTCTAAGACCTTAAGCAATAAATTCGAAACGTATATTTAACGATACAAGTTAGAGATGTTGCCTGCTGCCTTGCACTCTGTAATAAAATTTTCTTGCACATACAAAATTGTCAGAGGAAATAACAAGTATATACTGAGAATAAGGTTCGTGTTATAGTAACATCACATTAAATAAAAGAATTTCATAAACCGAGTTCAAGAAATAAAGTCCATGGTATTCAACGTTTTTGATAACAAACGTCAACTACTTGGTATCAATGCAAGACAAATTGAGAATGAATATAGTTAATAAATTACCGTAGTTAATAGTAAATGGAGTTCTTACGTGAAATTAATAACTAAGTATTTGCGAAATTCAAAATTCAACAATACCGTTGTAACGTTCACCATCCGCGTGTTGTACATGAGCGACAGAGATCTGTAAATTTGTTTACTAAGAGCATTTTTGTAAATGTGAACCTGGCACGATTTGAGAAGCGTTACTGTTGAAGGCGTAAATCCAAATGCAGGCAGCTCTCTAATTTTGGCAATTTTATCTTCTTGCTGTCCGATATCTTATATTTTACATCTTTTAATTACTAGTTCGATTTGAGATGATCATGTAGGCCTTGCATAAAAGTTTGAATTATTATTTGGTTTTAGTAACTAATGTATATATTGTATAGCTCTGATACTGAAGTAAGCTTTGCTTCCATATACAACAGACCGCAGAATCTCAAATCTAAATTTAAGAATTCACTTCCTAGACTATTTCAATTAGTAGAGCATAAACAGGCTCTCCTGCTCGAATAGATTAGTATATTAATCTTTACTGGAATTTTTATAGCAGAGATATTTAACAAATACTAAGAAAGAAAAAATGAATATTTGCACAGTATAAATCACATAAACACACAAAAGTACCAAAGTTTCAACTTGCAGTACGAATACACTTATGTTGAAATTTCAGCGTCAGAATATCTCACAATCACACTCGCTTTTTTTAAAAATATACTTTTTATATTTCCTAAGTGTAATCTCGAAATTTTGAATTAATTAAACCTTAAAGTTACTACTTTTCGCAATAAAACTATAAAATACTAAATATGGGTTTGATTATTTTCATAGTCTTTTACGCAAAAAATCACAAATCTTAAAAATAATCTAACCTTTGATCCTCTGGTACTATGAAATAACTGACTCGCCAGGTCTCAATAATTTAAACTCCAACGCCAGAAATGTAAATGCTCCTTAAATAAGAATCTCCTCCTCTTTTGAATCACTACCAAATGTTCCTCACGATGAGATTGTCTCTTGAATAAAACCACACAAGCGACCTTCCTAGCATAAGCAATAAACTAATTAGCAATGGATTCAATTGCTGTGGAATTAACTTAAATAGAATTTAAGTGAAGTTGCATAAAATTTGACCACAATTTGAACTAGAATTAGAAGTTGAACAGAATTTGAAACCCTGAAATACCTCTTTTACTTAAACTAATTTAAAATATGCAGGTCTACTTACAATTTTTCAGAATCGGCGAAAATCAACTAAACACTTTTATAACATAAGCAATACTTAACTAGCATTATTTTTCATAGAACACTGTTATTTTTAAATTACTTCTTCTGCTCGCAGAATCGCAGGAATAAAAATTACTTTTGTCAGGCACGCGCACGCACGCACGTACACACATGCACGCACGCACACACATACACACACACACACACACATATATATATATAATCTCTCATTCGAATTATAAACAATAACGTCTTTAAGAAATTCGCTATATTATCCTAGTATTGAACTTGTTACAAGTTACGTAATTCAAACCAATAATAAACGTTTTAGTTCATTAACAAAACATCTGATTAGTCGATGGCTCTCAGCAATGCAAAACCGATTTGCTTTACCATTTGTAAATTCAAATCATTGTAATTATTAATCTCTCCAAATTTTTCTTCATAAATAGAAAATTTGTTTTAAAATCTCTAAACATTCAAATGTTGACTCATATTGAGTGGAATAACGAACAACTACGTGACCTTTTCCTTGTAGCACTTTATATACAGAATTAATGCAAATTTTCAGTGAAATTAAAAATTTTACCTTGATAATGAATGCATGATACAAATAAAATATCTATCCATTTAACTAAGACAAAACGTAGTTTTATACACCGAGTGTTCTTAATGAAAGTTTGTGCCTTTATTATTAATTATTACGAATTAAAATTTTGCCGTGATTGACCAAAATGGCGTAATTTCTCATCAATATATGTATGCAATGTACGTTTATATGCTCGTAGAGGATGACAATTTAATAAAGCTATTTATATTTATACATACTATAACATGGAACACATGAGATGCCGAACTTTTTGCACAGATATGTGGTGATTGTCGTCTACAGACTTGTGGAAATAATAATCTACAATGATCGAAAAGCTCTTCAGGTAATTGAATTTTGAATAAGCAAGCGTCATAAATTTACTTAGATATTTCGGCTCATCACTGCAAATGTTAATTTTTATTGAATAGAATAATAAAAAAGTACGTGACTTTTTATATGAAGCGATTTTGAGTGAAATTAATGCAATTTTCAGTGAAATTACACATTACGAATAACACTAATAAATGAAAAATTCTCTCATTTATATTTCGAGCGTCGTTTCCTGAATATATCTGACATAAGTCAAAAACTTAACACTGTCAGGTATTATCGACAAAAATGCCAAACGTAATTGAAAGTTAGGTTGATATATATTGTTGTATACAGGATTTAAATTTGTGTAATTTTTCGATTTTAGTCATTCGTTCCGTTGGCGTAATTGGAAAACACATTGGCCGCGAGAGCCTAAGATACAGGTTAAAATACTGTCCGGGAACTTATATTTTACATCATTCAATTACTAGTGTAAGGTGACGGCGTACTGCAATTCACCTTACGTAACGAGAACACAACGGTGTTTTACCAATATTTCCTTTTATATTAAAATAAACAGGAGACGAGATTTGAGCATCTTTATTGTAGCACGAACACAAGAATACTGAATACAGACATTTACAGCCACCGCATGGTGGGGTGAAAGGGCAAAACTGGCACGCAGGCCGTCTCATTTCCTAGCTATAACGGTACATTAAAAGAATGTACTAACATACTACCAAAGTACAATTTATTGTCATGATGGGACGTAACATGCCGCCTCCCTTGAAATTAGTAATTTCGAAAAGCTAAATAAAGGATAAACTACGCTAATTTTACACTCTAACAAATATATTACGTAACACAAGCTGTTTCAATTTAAACATAAACGTTTTTTTTTGCATTAAGCTAACTACATTAGGCTGCGCATTAGTCATTAGTCAATATCGATTGGTAACGCACACAATTTCACAGTAGGTCTTTTTATTATGCCACTTGACGTACGCACACTAATTACCCGCACCTCACCATCAACTCCTGGATGCACTTCAGTTATACGGCCTAGCTTCCACATACGTGATGGCAAATTGTCTTCTGAGATGATAACTAACTGATCTGGAGCCAAAGGAAAACCTTGAGAAATCTTCCATTTTTGACGTTTTTGCAACTCCTGAAGGTACTCTCCTTTCCATTTCAACCAAAAATCCTGCTGGATGCGCTGCACGTATTGCCATCGTGATAGTTTATTAATAGGTTCCATTGTTAAGTTCACTTCTGGAACTGCCATTAAATTGTCACCAATTAAAAAATGCCCCAGCGTCAGATAGTCAAAGTCGTTTGCGTCCTGCGAAAGAGGTACTAATGGACGAGAATTGAGTACACTTTCGACTTCAATTAATAAAGTATATAAGTCAATAAAGGTTAAATTAGCATTTGACGCAACCTTATAAATATGCCTTTTAAAAGACTTTACGGCGGCTTCCCAAAGACCACCTAAATGGGGCCCCCTAGGGACATTAAAACGAAAGTTTATATTACGGGAAGTAGTTTCTCTTTCGATGGCGTTCTGAAACCTTCCATTTTTAGAAAATCTACGATCTCACGCAGTTCATTGGCTGCACCACATAATTAGTCCCGTTATCGCAAAATATTTCGAATGGAACCCCACGTCTGCCAACAAATCTTTTAAGCGCTGCAATAAACGCTTCCGTGGTTAAATTTTCTACAATTTCGCAATGAACAGCCTTTGTTGCCATGCATACAAACACACAGCCCTACGATTTAATTATTTTCCGAGATTTACGTGTACCTTCCTTGATAAAGAAGGGTCCAAAATAATCTGTACCTACACTTGAGAATGGTCTATTGTTACCTTGTATACGACACGCAGGTAAATCAGACATTTTGGTTGTGATGTTAAAGGATTATGTCGAAAACAAAGCACGCATCTCCGTACAATTTTTCTAACAACATTTTTACCTGACAGAGGCCAGTATTTTAATCTAGTAGCGGCTAACGTACCTTGAGTAACCGCTATGTAAACTAGCTTTATGAGCTCGAGAGACAATTGCATCACAAAGTAAGCCCTTTGCAAGCAATATTGGATGTTTATTATCAAATTGCATACTCGAATGACGCAAGCGCCCTCCTACGCCTAATATCCCGTTTTCATCCAGAAATGGATTTAACGACAATAACCTTGACTTAGTATTCAGCCCTTGAGAACCTTGCAACTGGTCAATCTCTTTACTAAAAGAAATTCTTTGGTCAATCTTTAACAATGCAGTTTCCGCTTCATTGAGCTCCTTTACCGACAATTCTGAGGTATCCCTTTTTAATTTATTTTTACAGTTAAAAATAAACCTTTTACAGGTAGCAATTAAACGAACTAATTTAGTAATGGACGAATATTTTAAGAAAATGCACTGTGCAAATTCACGCAACTCATTAACGTCACAATCGCTGATCCCAACAGTAAATACTTTAGCCTCTGGCACATCTACCTGGCATTTTATTGAGTTAAATAATTTCGGTTTAAAATCAGCTTGATTTAGAAATGCAGGGCCTCGCCACCACAAATTGTTTTTTATTAAATCAGCAGGGTATTGTCCCCTAGAAATAATATCTGCAGGGTTGTTGAATGTGTCAACGTGATACCATGAATCCGACTTTGATATATTTTGAATTTCTGTTATTCGATTCGCTACGAAAGATTTCCAACGACTAGGACATGATTTAATCCAACACAGAGCAATGGTTGAATCTGTATAATAATTAATCACCGAAAATTTCATATTGGACGAACTTTGCACTTTTTCGACTAATTCAGCCAATAATGAAGCAGCACATAATTCCAATCGTGGTGAACTTATTGTTTTAAGAGGGGCTACTCTTGATTTTGCGCATAAAATTCCACAATTAATACTATTGTTGGACATAATTTCTCTAACAAAAACACAGGCTCCGTATGCTCGCTCACTAGCATCGGCGAAACCGTGTAATTCAATACGTGAATTGTTCCCAAAAACAAGTTTGCGAGGAATGTTAATATTTGAAATGTCGTTCAATTGAGAACTAAATTCCTTCCAACGAGTGTGAAGCTCATTTGGAACGGTTTCATCCCAACCGGTTTTAATTTTCCACAACTCTTGCATAATTAATTTGGAAATTGTAATAATGGGACCGAGCAATCCAAGTGGATCAAATAATTTTGAGACGTGACTTAAAATCATACGCTTTGTGACACGCGATTCCTTGCAATCTAATCGTGTTTTATATAGTATCGCATCTTTTGTAGGGCACCATAAAACACCCAAAGTTTTCAAACTGTCACCCTCATTACACGGAATAATTAGATTTTGTTGATCAGATTCTATATTTTTCAATAGATTACCGTTATTGGAATTCCACTTTCGTAGTGGAAACCCTCCCGAGTCTAAAACGTTTATTATTTTGTTGCGCAATTGCAACAATTCAGCTTCATTATTACCGCCAGTAATTAAATCATCCATGTAAAAGTCATTGGTTATCGTCCTATATAAATTTGGATCAGAACTTGCATACGGTAATGCAAGCTCAAACAAACATTTTGTTGCAATAAACGACGCGGGTCGTGTACCATACGTGAGCGTTTTTAATTCGAGTATCTCGACTTCCTCATCTGAAGAAAAGCGAAATAATATTCTTTGATACGGCGTGTCTTCAGGATTAATCAGAATCTGCCTATACATTTTTGTTATATCCGAGCACAAAACAAATTTATAAAATCGAAATCGAGTAAGAATGCTGAAAAGATCGTTTTGTAATACCGGACCTAGCATTAGAATATCGTTTAGTGAAACATTTGTTGACGATTTGCAGGATGCATCAAAAACAATACGAATTTTAGATGTAAGGCTTTCGTCCTTGAAGACCGCATGGTGAGGCATATAATAACCCTCGCCCGAGCAGGTACTTAAGCTCCCTATTTCGATCATGTGCGCGAGCTTTAAATATTCTGACATAAACCTATCGTAATCCGTTTTAATATCGAGATTTTTTAATAACCTTTTTTCGAGATTCAAATACCGCCGCTTAGCAATTTCTAACGAATTTCCTATTAATTTAGGGTTGGACTTCCATGGTAAAGAAGCAATAAATCGACCTGCGTCATCGCGCTTTGTAGTGTTTTGATAATGTAACTCGCAATCCTTCTGTTCTTGAGAATTTTGCGTAGTTTCAGTTACGTGCTCAATTTCCCAAAATTTAGCAATGTTTTTAGAAATTTGTTGCAATGTATTTAAATTGCATGTCGCAGGGGTGAAAGATTCGATTGGAATGTTACCTGGAACTAATCCTGAAAATAGCCACCCAAACACAGATTTTTGAAGAGTAATATTTTCATCTAAGAGTCGTATTTGTCCCATGCGCAATAATTTGAAAAATACTTGAGCCCCAATTAAAATATCAATTTTTTGCGAAATATAATATTGTGGGTCCGCAAGCTGCACATGATTTGGTATATTTATGAAATACGGGCCAAACGATTTTGTTGGAAGATCCCCTGAGATTTTATTTAAAACATAACAATCTAAATCGATTGAAAAACTGTTGTGTTTTGATTTGATTCTTGTTTTCGCGAGTACGTTACTGCTGGTTGTTTTATGACTTATGCCGCTAATGGCCAGGTTAGTTTGCACCGTTTTCAGATTAAGTTTTCCTGTTACATCTTCGCGAATTATATTAATTTGAGAAGCCGAGTCGAGTAAGGCCCTTGCATTGCTGTAGGAACCCTTACCGTCCTCGATTTCTACCACACAGGTAGCTAATACAATACTACAAGGATTCTGCACAGCGTGAAGTGAATGTATTTGTTCACTTGAAGTTTGAGGTTCATTATAACGGGATTGTGCTGAGTTAACTTTAGGATGGTTAGGGTTAATGTTTTCATTTATCGACAGATTGCGACCACTGTCATTATTTGAAGACGTTAAATGCAAAATTGTATTGTGATAAGGGGTTGTTTAGGGGTGTATTGAGTCGTAAGGGTCGCGTAGTAACTGTAAATAGCAACAGGAATAATAAAACTGCATTTATTTAGCAAGAAAATAAATAATTCGCACATCATGTAAATAGCAAGCATTTAACACCCTGTATATGGACCGCAATTAACTTTAATCAATGACAGTAAGCATATCTTCCAATAATAGAACACGTATTCAGCAGATGTAATTAAAATACGTCAAGAAGCGTTCAATAAGTTTATAAAATAGATACGCATGAGATATGATAAAACCTGGTAAATCTTCATGCAATTACGCTTGTAATAAAGAAGGAATGATAAAGCGCTTTGATAAGAAACGCACTTTCAAAGATAAGTTTTAAATAGAGACATAAACGAAAACATCACTCATGTTACATCAGTTATTTTGTTCAATTTTCCAAAAGCTTTATCTACACAAAACAACAGACATAAGCTATAGTAAAGTCCAACAATAATAACAAAATAGGCGGTCACGGATTGTAAAACAATAGCAAATACCAGTATGATATGTAACTTCAGAATGGTTTCGTCAGAAATCAATTTGATAAGCCTAGGAATATCAAAAACAAACATGGTTGGTTACAACACTTTGTAAGGCTGTTTGGACAAACCAATCCAAATGTAGATAGCAAAAGCTATATAACGCCCAGAGTTGATAAGAAAGCGCAGTCTGAGATGGTTCTTATTATTGTATAAAATGTAGGATTATTTATGTTTGTGGTTAGGGACGTTGCGCAGACTCGGAGAGGCGAGAAAAAGTGGATTCGGTTGACATCCAGCATGGCGTACGGACGTATCGGGATTTTGTTGGTTTTAAGAATTATTAATTATTATTTTGAACAGTAAATTAATACTTGAAGTGTGTTATAATTGTGCCGGAATAATCATTGTTACCTTAGTTTACTTATTGTATAAAGTATAGTTTGAAGAACACGCAATAAATAACAGTCAAGCAGTACGTTTTATTTTGTGTGCCCTGAGATATTAAAAAAGAGATCACAGCATTCTGACGCCAACGGGGGCGAAAAAAAAAACTTCTTACAATCATACTCGTAACGGGGTAACTAAACAGTATTTCAAAGACAGTTATTAGTGGTTACAGTTTGTGTAATTTAAAACAAAGCGACGTGTTGAAGTCGTAGTTGAAGGCCGTTGTCCGCTTGTACACACGTATGGTGTTTACATCAGCTGATAGCACGGAATGTCAACAGTATGGTAAGATTAGGAATGCAAAGGTAATATTAAAGTAAATCAAATATTACAACGTATGCTGAAAGTTTTCATCGGTAGACAATTTACAAAACAAATTGTCATCACGGTGTTGTGCTTTATGGCTTTATAGTGACAGGTTAATAAACTTGCACTTATACGCTTTCTTAAAACATGCCTAACAAACGTGAAGGGGTAAATATTGAAGATCATGGTCAAGGTCAAGAGGCAACAGCCGCGACCGATGTTATTACGTCGCATAATTTAGCAGCTGCATTGTTACGCTTAACAGAGGGTATAGCATCACTGCAATCTAGTGTAGGAGTTTTAATTGATAAGAAATATATTAAGGAGGTTGTAGGAGCTAATGAAAACAAGACCGCTATTAATGCAAACAATATTGTAAATACCGATAATAAAAACTTTCTAACACATTTTAGAGAACTGGGGGGATCGCAATTAAGTTTTAATCCTGTAGGTGGTGTTACACATCCCATTGTTTTTCTGAACAAAATTGAAAAATTATTTACAGATTCTGGTGTTCCGGAAGGGCATAAAATTACCTTAACGGTAAACTGTTTGAGGGGAAGCGCGGCAGAATGGGCCGCAATTAAGGAAGGTAGTTTTGATACTTATGCCGAATTTTCTGAGGCTTTTAAACAGCGATATTGGGGTGTGGAAAAACAAAGAGATCTTTATTTAAAAATAAAATACGGTACATTTGAGGGAAGTAACAGAGCCGATTATTTTTTAAAATTAGTAAAAGAAGCTAGCTTTCTTGTTGAAGCAATACCGGAGGCGGCGCTGATCAAAATGCTTTCGAATCATTTTGCAGCCGAAATTCAAAGGGAATTATTACTCAAGGTTTTACTAAAATAGAGGAAGTGGAAAAATATTTAAGTAAAATTGATGGTACCTATATGAGGGAGCAAAACAGACCTGTTAATACTAATTGGCGTACAGAGCGCAATTTTAGGAATAATACTAATAGTAATGTACAAAACCGTAGTAATTATAGTACACAAAACATAAGGAGTAGTGCCCCAGGGACAATAGTAATGAGGAAAACGATCAAGGGAACAGCAGCTTACCCTTAATGATACGGCAAGAAGTGGAAATATACGTTTCATGACTAAGTTTTATAATGATGGTCAAATGTTATTAAGCGAAGGGGAGGAGGAGGAAAATATAGAAAGGGTACTAAGTCCATGTATTCATGTTAAGGTGGCAGGTTTACAGGTTAAGGTATTGGTTGATAGTGGTAGTGAAATCTCTGCTATTTCAGAGGATTTTATGATGTTTTAAAAATATGAGGGATTTTCCAGTGCTGCCAGTCACTAATATCGACATTGCTGTTGCTGTTGGTGCAAAAACACAGAAAATCAAACAGCAAGTATTATTACAAATAGATATGGATGGGATTGAGACTGAGGCAATTTGCTTGGTAGTACCCAAGTTAAATAAGAGTTTTATTTTAGGGTGCGACTGGTTACTGAAAAATAAAGCTAGTTTAGATTTTAAAGAGTTTCAATTAAAGGTATCCGTAGATGAGAAATACAGGGTAGTACAGCTAAAGTATGATATTGAAACGAGTAATAATTTACATATTAATTATGTTGAAAAAAGAGAGGAACGTAACAAGATTGCTTGTCATCCTGAAAGACATCAATATACGGAAAGCGAGGTTAGTAACGTTATAAATAAGGCTGTACGGTTAAATGAACATGAAAAGAAAATGTTGATGTCAGTGGTTAAAAAATTGGGAGGGTTTTCAGAGAGTCCGGGACGGGCTAAGGGTTATCAACATGAAATAATCATGAAAAGCGAGGAACCCTTTTATAAAAGGCATACCCGATACCTATAATTCATAGGGAGGAAGTTCGTAAACAGATTGCAGAAATGGTAGAATATAATGTAGTTGAGCAAGCACAGACAGAATATATTTCTCCCTTAGTTTGTGTTAAAAGAAAGATAGTAGTGTGAGGATTTGTTTGGATGGTCGGTTTCTTAACGCACGTATGGCGAAGGATTATGTTACTCCGCCAAACCCTGTTGAATTATTATCGAGTTTTAAAAAGGTCAGATTCTTAGTACCATTGACCTTACGTCCAGTTTTGGCAGGTTGAAGTTAAGAAGGAGCATCGTAAGTTTCTAGGATTTTTGTTTGAAGGTCAAACATACCAATTTCAAGTAATCCCATTTGGCTTAGTTACAGCCATGGCAGGATTGATTAGATGTATAAATGTTATTTTAGGCCCACGATTTTCACATTTTACGTGTACATACGTCGATGACATATTAGTGTACTCGAACTCGGTGCAAGAGCATCTAGTGCATTTGGATGCATTATTTAGTCAATTAAAAGAAGCAGGTATAACTATTAAGTTGCGCAAATGTTTATTCGCTGTTGAGCAGGTTCCCTTTTTAGGACATTTGATATCTGCTAAAGGGGTTGATATTGATCCACGTCGAGTAGAAGCGATCCAGAATTATCCGTGTCCTAGAAATATTAGAGAGTTACGTGCTTTTCTTGGGTTGATCAATTTTGAGAGAAGATTTTGTCAAAATTTAGCTGAATATACCATTCCGCTACTACAATTACTAAAAAAAAGGGGAAAATGGAAGTGGACTGATGTCGAGCAGGCTGCCTTTGAAAATATAAAGAGTAGGTATGTGGGAACCGCGATAGTAGTTCATCCGGATTTTTGCGTGCTTTTATATACAATGTGATGCATCAGAATTTGCTCTTGGAGCTTGTCTTTATCAGTTGAGTGATAATGGGGAGCGTGAGGTCATAGCGTACACTAGTAGGTCATTAAAGGGTGGTGAGGTGCGTTATACGGTTACGGAGAAGGAAGCTTTAGCTGTAGTCAATGCACTTCAGCAATGGCGTTCCATAATATTGGGTAGAGAGGTCATATTAATGACAGATCACAAAGCTTTAAGTTTTCTTTTAACATGTAGACTGAGATCGGCAAGACTATCCCGTTGGATTTTGTTGATTCAAGAATTTGACTTATCCATCAAATACTGTTGTGGCAGGGATAACGTGGTTGCTGATGCGCTATCGCGTATCCCTTGTCGGGTTAAAAGGAATGAGGTACCGGATTGCAATTCAGATGTGATGATTTTCTATATAAAATGACCAGTGAGTTAAAAAGGTGAAGGATAATGTAAAAACTATTAAGGAGGATCAAGGTAAGGAGTCTTGGATTATAGATAAGATAAAGGTATTACAGACCCTAGAGGAAACGGGAAGTAAGGAACGAGGAAAAATAAAATAGGGAGTGGAATAGGTTGCATGAGGGTATCTTATTTAGGAAGGAGATGAAAGTTTGCCGGGTTATAGAATTTGTGTTCCTAACAGTCAAGTTAGTGAATTAGTGCAGCAGCAACATGCTAGTCTTGGTCATTACGGTAGCGACAAGACATTTAAACACATGAAACATTTATTTTATTGGCCAAAATGAAGAGGGTGGTTCGACATATAGTAGCAGCATGTGATCTTTGCCAAAGGGCAAAATCCTCTAAAAGGTCTTATGGGGAATTGAATCCTGTTATAGTCGCACGGCCTGGGGATATGGTTTGTGTGGATTTAGTGGGACCATTGCCAAAATCTCGGGGTTGTACTCAAGTATTTGTAATGGTGGATGCATTTAGTCGTTTTGTCAAATTATATGCAATTAAAAGAGCCACGGCTCCCATAATTGTAAATCGTGTCCTTAAGGAGTATATACCTGCAGTGCAGTTACCTAAGTGTATACTTAGCGATAATGGCACGCAGTTCACTTCCAAAATATGGACGCATAAACTAAAGGAACAAGGTATCAAGGTCAAGGCGATCTCACTTTATTTTCTCCAAGGTAACTTAACGGAGCGTTGCAATAAAGAATTAAAACGTCTGTTGAGGACTTACTGTTTTGATAGGCATACTAAGTGGGCGTGGGAAATTAGTAAAATTGAGGATTGCATGAATAACGTAATACACGGTGTCACGGGTACACTCCATTATTTTTGCAAAAGGAGAAGTCCTGGTTAATCCGATTGAAAAACTCTTAGGGTTGCCATATGACGAAACCAGAGATAATAATCGGTTGAGTTTGGAAAGACATTGGGAGATAGCCTATAAGAATATATGTAGTAAGGCCCAGAAGCGGCAACAAAAGCATTGTAGTAAGGTGAATATCACCAATTTTAATGTAGGGGATTATGTACTTTTAAGAACCCATTATCAGTCTTCAGCAGTAGATAGTACTACTGCTAAATTGTTTTGTTATATGAAGGACCATTCAAAATTATACGAATTGCAGCTCCTAATTCTTATGTGTTATGTAATAAAGATGGTGTAGAGTTAGGTAAACATAATATTATAAATCTCAAGCCATATAAGGTACTGCCTCCAATGTAAGGATGTTTTGACAATTTTGTTATCTTAGGGGCCATCGTATTATAAGTTCGGGCTTGTTGCTATTAATTTTACTTGTTCTTAGATAGTTTCATTGTTGGCTGTTGTATTTGCATTTTATACATTCGCGTGAGTAACTTATACTATGATTAGGCTAATCCAGTTTAAGTTAGGGGGGGTCGTGAGATGGTTCTTATTATTGTATAAAATGTAGGATTATTTATGTTTGTGGTTAGGGACGTTGCGCAGACTCGGAGAGGCGAGAAAAAGTGGATTCGGTTGACATCCAGCATGGCGTACGGACGTATCGGGATTTTGTTGGTTTTAAGAATTATTAATTATTATTTTGAACAGTAAATTAATACTTGAAGTGTGTTATAATTGTGCCGGAATAATCATTGTTATCTTAGTTTACTTATTGTATGAAGTATAGTTTGAAGAACACGCAATAAATAACAGTCAAGCAGTACGTTTTATTTTGTGTGCCCTGAGATATTAAAAAAGAGATCACAGCAAGTCTCAATTTGAAGCACGTCGAACTTGCAATACTCGTAGTCGAATATTTACGCGTCAAATAAATAAATTTTAAATTATATTATTGTGAAAAGTAGTGTTGCGTAATAATAGTTGATGACGAATTGCGTTGAAGATATATGAAAAAGCTTTTGCCGTTTGTTGAAAACGTATCTAAGAAACCTACGACTTCTAAGGTGTTTATAAGAACTCTAAGAAACCTACAAATTCTAAGTGGGATATTTCTAAGGTGTATATAAGAAATCTAAGAAACCTACGAATTCTAAGTCTGATATTCAGAAATTTGAAGGTGTACCTAAGAAACGTACGAATTCTAAGTAGGATATTTCTAAGGTGTATGTATATAAGAAATCTAAGAAACTTACGATATTAAGAAGGATCTAAGTCTGGTATTCAAAACTTCTGAGTGGTATTCAGAAATCCAAGTTGTATTTAAGTGGAGAGGTCTAAGGCGTATCCAGAAAAATATAAAGTAAAGCACGAAGTGAATTTTGGAAATGAGGCCAGGACTAACTAGTATAAGGAATCTTTTCAAATTTAAATTTAAACACTGAATATATTATTTTTCTCAAATTTGTAAGGAGTCAACCAAACTATTTGATACGTTGAAATTTACATAACAAGCATAAAAGGTCTTGAACGTTCCAGATTTTTTTAGTAAAAGGTGTCGTTTTGGTGACTTTAAATTAAATTAAAGGGATCTAATTTTTGGGATAACTGATCCAAATAATATTAATTGATTGAAGGGTTTATTTAAAGGATTACAAAATTGTGAAGTGTAGATATTATTTCCTTTCATTATACGAATATTGATTGACTTCGTTTTATCAATTCAAACAGGTAAGAATTAAAGGGGTAAATTAATTTGATCATCGTAACGTTGTGCACTCTGTGTAAATTAAACTGGGCTAGTCGTGGCATAATTAAATTAGAAGATCAGAGAAAAACACAGATCGGTGGCGTTCAGCAGGAAACTGGACGTTTATTACATCTGCGTGCGGCGTTATCATATCAATTTAAATATATATATGAGCAAATATATTGCTACAAATGTCTCCTGATTTTCTGTCACCATTCACTATGTTTTAAATTATCTGTAAATAGCAAGTCTTCAGGCAGGTATGACCAATAAATTTATGTTTAGAGAAATAATTTAAAACAAATTAGCGTATTGTTTTTAATACATTCAAGTTGGTGACGTTAGAGAACGATATGTGTTAGCATTTTATTTGGTTGTTAAAATGCTTTTTAATGTTTGGAAAATGGCACTTTATTTTAACTTATTCTTTTTTCTTTAACCTAAGCATTGCTAATTAAACTATGAAAAAACTACTTAGTAAGTCATTTTGTGAATCACCTTCAACTTCTTGCGATATTTCCATGTTGTAAGCTTAATAGTGCTTTTTATAAGCCTGATACGAGGCCATAAAACTGCTTGTTTACATCCACGAACTGTAAAAGGTTGCCGCAATCGTATCTATTAAACTTAATTGATAAAGGATTTTGATGTCAGCAATTAAGGTCAACAATTTAATTCTCGCCAACAAAAATTACATGTTTGATTACAGCTATATAAAATTCAAGCATTTATTAGACACTGTTAACGGGTGATGGGTGGACTACCCACAACATGTAGTAAACCCAATTAGTTAAAAAAATTGAGGGTATATAGGGTGCAGAAAAATCTCGGTAGCAAATGTTCAGACATAGCTCAACAGAAGTATTTTTGTAGACTACATGTATGTCCCAAGTGCTGCATAACCATGAAGTTTCAGATAGTTAAACACCTTGCAATAAGTTAGGTATTTATAAATAGTGGATTAATTTATTTTTACGTGTTCAAAATTGGGTGCTCCTTTGTGAAACAAAGCCTACAACAACCTATAGCTCTTAGCTGTTCTCTCAAAACTGCCTTCAAGCTATAATGAATATGCAAATACTAACTTGTGCGCGTGTTTTAATTGGAAAATATTAGAGCTACCATATTATCTCTTGAAGACATAATGGAGATATTATGTACGAATTTAGTTAACCCACATTTATTATCAACCCTAACTTTACAGTTACGCACTCGGACTCCGTTGTTCGTCTATAAAAGGTATCTATGAGCTACTGCATTATCTCTCTAAATTTGATTCATAATTTTACCACGACCTGTATATCCGCACTAGAAGCTTTTAAAAATTATTTTTTCTATTTCCAATTTCTTGAGCTGCTTGGGTTATACTGCATGCTATGGCAGTGTATACAAATCTTTTGCCACACGTGGAAGATTTATAAATAATATTTTCTCTTTCCACAACTGCAACCAAACAATTCTTGTTGGTTAGCATTTGATTCTATACAATGGCAAAATCAGGTTTACTCGTAAAAGAATTCGCAACACCCGAAGTTGACATGTTTTGACATATTCCGTCATTTGCAAACCATTTCAAGAACGATTTGCATTTGCATTTGAACAGGAATTGTTGATGATCATTTGATTGTCATATTTGGTGGGGGTCCATTTTGATGTGCTAGTTACCTCTGGAAGATGTGCTCTTCGAGTTTGGAGAATCTTTACCTGTGCATAAGAAGAAATATGTGTTCCAATACAGCGGGCAATTTGTCAATTTCGGGCAACAACTTTAAAACTATTTATTCATAAAGTATGGTCCCTTGCATATTCAGTGGAATGTGCATACAGCTTGCCTCCTTGTCTCCTGACCTTAATTTTCTGAACTTTGATGCTATTTGAAGGAAATAGTTTACTTCGCCCTGGTACCACACGCAAAGAAACTAATTTTCCATATTGTACAACTTGACGTAACGATGCTAGAAATCTGTTGTTTTTGGGAAATAAAATCTTTTTGACGTTGTTATAGGCTTGTTCTAGAATAGTGGTCGCAGTTTTTAACTCTTGTTATAAAAAAAAAAAGTTTACGTTGTCAGGGCCGCGCCTTGAGCTTAGGTTGCCTATGTTCAACACGTATTGTGCCACCCATACCAAACATATAGAAGTTAATAGAAAAATATTTTAATATTAATAAATATAACAGCAAAACAAATTCTACAAATTAAAAGTTAACCAACAATTAAATAAACATTAACCTAAACAAGACCCAATAATTATTTATCGTAATAAGGAACACAATGTATAAAAGTTTTACATACCGAGCTTTAATTTCAGAAAACTTTTGGAGAATACTACGAATATTCAATACATCCAGTATCACTCGAGACATCATTGTCAGTTCAATTAAACGTTTTTGAAGCACTGCAGTCCTTAAGTGGTTCTTGTTCTTGATCAAGCTAAGTTTAGAGAACGATCTCTCGGCTGAAGCAGCTGAAACATACGGCGTCAAAATTATTCTTAGTGCAATTACTGTATTAGGAAAATAATTTTGCAGATCATTTTGTACCAAATAACGTAAAACTTCAAAAGGTTTACTTATTTTCTAAACTGAAACCGCATCATTTACGACCAAATTTAAACTGTGAGATGCGCATGGAACAAAAAACGCACTGGGTTAGAATCTAAAATCCTTTTTTGCAGCCCATTGTGCTTCCCTTTCATGTTTGACTCATTGTCATATCCCAGACCTCGAATATTTCTTGGATCTAATTTAGATATGCTAAATGTTTATGAAGCTCTTGAAATAGATTTTTGGATGTTGAGCTAAATATACGGAAAAACCCTAGGAAATGCTCACAGTGTCTACAGTTTTTATTTAAAAATTCAAATCAACAAAACGTACTATAGCTGATAATTATTCCTGGCGACCTTTGTCTGGTTGTCTAAAATTATTGAGTAATATTTAGCCCCTGCTAGTAACTTTAGTATATGCTTTTTAATACCATTTGCTAGCAACGCTGTAATCTCAATTAGAATATTGTCACCTAAATATGTAGGCATGTATTTGTTCGTTTCTTAATATGTTTGAATCTTACAAATGTGTTCATATAACGTTGCATCAAAATTTGATATCGTTTCTATTGCTTTTAAAAATTTCCATTATTTTGTTCTCAAACAAGTGATTTGATTCTCCACGAAAAACTAAATTTAACCTAGCTATAAATTGATTTAACATTCTCAATTCGCAGTATTACATCATACCAGTGCTTTTTCTAGATTAAAAAGTTTTTGTCCTTGATTTTCAATTATGGTTTTACTCTTCAAAGCATGTGCCAAAGTTGCAACTGTTTTAAAACTAGTATTGTGTATTTTGATTTTTCGTGGCGCGATAACAGAAGAGATAAATATTGCCAGTTACACAATCTTTAGACACTGAATACAAAAGCCACTTCTTTTCGCATGTTTCACCATAAAAATGATCTGAGAATTTTTTACGCTTCTCATTTTTGGACATGGGTATCCTTTAACTTGAATAGAAAATGATTTTGCCAATAAATATGAATTACCTATATCTTGCCTGTATTTTTTTCCCGACTTTGTCAACGATACAGACAAGATACATTCCATATTTATTGGCAAAATCAATTTATTAACTAGTCTTTTTATTTGTGATATTAGTTTAATAGTTTAAAGGTTATCGATTTATTGAATTAGTTTGATGGAATACATTTTTTAAAATAACTTGACATAGCACCGAAGATAGCTAACGTCGAAATCGCTCGGCTGTAATTTATATATTTTGAGTATTATATTATTTTTACACGAAAATGCTCTCTGTTTTTGGATTTTATCATATACTCTTCCCTTACTACTCTCACTTACTTGTAAGGTAGCACTAATATTGTGACTCATAGACGGCGCCGATTTTTCAGTTTTTACATATTTGAAAATCGTACCTTTCTTTTCTTGTTCTTTGGCTACCCTCTTCTTTTAGTATTGAGCGCCGCAGGGTCTTTTACGCTTCATCATTTTTTTATAAGCTGGAGTTACCTCAGTACTGTAGCATCTGCGCAACTTCAATTCTACAAGATTCTCTTAATTTATTTAACGTAATCTTTCGCCTAAACTCAAATTGATATTCTCCTAATATATCTTCCGCTCGTTTTTTCATTCGTCTATGTACAATTCTAGTTAGTATTTTTGACACGTGTGCTGTCAAGATTATTGTTTGAAAATTTTCACATCTATCCGCGCCTCTTTTTTGGTATAGTGACTATGAGGTTACGTTTGAAATCTTTGGATATCTCTCCAGTCCCATACATATAGCTTACAAGTTGGAAGAGACGTATGTTACTGCCTGTCCAGCAGCTTTTAGAGTTTCTGCATGCCTTACCATTTACCTATGCTAATTCAAACTCATCTCTAAGTATAAGATATCCCAAGTCGTCTTTTTCGATATTTGATTCCTGTTCTAGTGCGGCTAGTTCCTGTCCTGCATATAAATTCCCTATATTTTCTTGCTAACTAACCATTTTCTCTACATTTTTTATGATGATGTCTCCTTCCACGCCCCTTATATTTTTGCTACACGGTTTTATATTGCTAAAATTTCTTCTAATTAGTTTATATGTTTCGTCTGACTTTTTTATTTTCATCTTAGTTTGTACCCCTCTGCACTTTTCCTCAAGCCATTTTCCTGTGTTTGCGAACAATTTCCCATTTTATAGCTTTGTATCTCTGTTTTTCTGCTTCATCTGTTCTCTTTTTGTATTTTTGTCCTCTACTAAATTCAGGATATCCTTTGTTATCCATGGTTTTGTATTTTTTTTTCGTATACCTCAGAATATCTCTGGCCGCCTCGTCTAAGTCGGATTTAATGTTATGCCATTCTGTTTCTACTTCCTTAGTATCAGAAATTTTCCCGATATCTTTCAGCAATTCATTTGATTTTTTTTTAATCTTTCGTGGTTATCTTTATCTTTTAGTTTCTCAAAATCAGTGTCTTTTCTGTTCACTTTCTTCAAATCTTTAAATTAAGCGCGACCTTCATAATTACGATGTTGTGGTCAGTGTCTATATCTGCTTCTGGGTAGCTTCTACTGTCTTTTACTTGAATCCTAAATGGTCATCTAACAAGAATGTAATGTATTTGATATCTTCCTATATCTCCTGACATCTTCCTCATGTATCGTCTTCTAGCGTGATGGTTAAATTGTTTTTGTCGCAGAATTATACCAACCTATTTTCCCTGTCGTTTCTCGCGCCTAATCCAAATAAACCTACTACCGTTCCTTCCCTAGCCTCACCAACCACTACATTAAAAGCCCTCGTATACTTGTATACTTGTATTATTACTGTATTGACCTGTTTAGACTCTAATCTAACCATGAGTACTTTTTCGTTCTATTGTAAGTAGTTTTCTACACAGTTGTTACGTTCCAATTTTGCTTTAGAAATTTCCATTGTTAATTCATAAGTCCGCTTTACGATAATTTTGTTAAATCAACTACGTTGCTATTCTCACATCCGTCAACTTAATTAATAATAAATGCGCTGACTAATACTTTTTAACTCAAATCCCTTTTTCTTTAAAAACGACAAGTTTATGCTACGATTAAATAATTTACATCCTGTATATTTTATTTTTCTGCAATAAATACGCTTTCGATTAATTTCTCAACTTAAATCTATTTGCTTGGAAACGACAAGTTTATGATAAAATTTAAATAAGTCAATATCCTGTTTAGGTATCCGTGAGCGCGTTATATCTTCCGATAACGTATAATTGCGTTCTAGTGGGTTTCCCATCTAAAGATTTGTCGAAATAATATATCCTACTATTCTCCGGTAAAACCGTGTTTTCCAGTTTCAATCGCGTTTCGATAACGCGGATGTTTGCTTTTCGAGTTCGTGTTATTTTGAACTCTTTTAAACTTTGATTCTTCAGCTTGCATACACTTAGTGCAACGCTTCGGCTGCTTCTGGTAACGTTCCCGAAACCGTTCTTTTGAAATGCTGACTAAGACGCTCGTCACAGCATTTTGAACTTTATTTGTTGTTTGAAAATGATATTCTTTATCTGTCAATTTGACTTTTGGGAATAAACAAAGATCACACGAGGGCAGATTTGGTGAATAGGATGGCTGTGATGGTACTGAATGCTGTGAGGTTAAAAATTACTGTACAGACAATGTAGGAGGTGGCGCATTTTAGTGGGGAAGAATTCAACTACTACCAATGTTTGGACGCACATAGAGGACTCGTTTTCGAAGTCTTCTAGAATTTTTTTGTAAAAATATTGATTCACCGTATGTCCAGAGGATATCCATCCTTAATTAAGAATGTGCTTGCAATCGAAAAAGCACATCAGCGTGCATTTCACTTTTGACTTCGACATGAGAGTTTTTTGGCCTGGGTGATCCATTTGAACACCATTACGAACTTTGGAGTTTTGTTTCTTGATCATATTGAAAGAACTAACTCTCATCACCAATGATAACACGATTCGATAACTGGTTTGATTTGTACTTGTTCCAGCAGATCGGTTGCCACACTTTCCGTGCATCTTACTGTTGTTCTGTAAGATTTTTCGGGATCTTTTTCTTTTTTCCATGCCCAGATCTTCTGCTATTATTATGCGAATAGTTCCCTATTTATGTTCACTTCTTTTCACAGATAATTCGTTTATCAGAGATCGTACAATTTCACTCACTCTTGCGTGGTTAACGTCTGTATGTGAGATCGCAGGTCGTTCACTGCACCCTTCGTTCTATCTTCACTAAACATTTTATGCCAACGAAAAACTCTTAACACAACCTCATTTCCAAAAGCCTCCTGAACCTGGGGCTAAATTGTTGTCTCATCCTTACTGAGTTTAATGCAAAAGAAATTGCGTATCATTGTGCAATACTTCGATTCCATTTCCGTTCCGAGCGAGAAACGCATGTTTACGTCTTATACTGCTACTCAAGACTGAAAGTATAATGGGATTTGCCGCTTGAACTATTTGTGGGCTAAGAATCAAGGTCACACATAGTGGGTCCATGAAGGATGCAGTGTTGTCACATTTGGCTTTAAAAATCAGTCTCATTACTTTATTGTCCGACTCTACAAATGACTACATCACCTAAGCACTCAATAAATTTAACATCTAAGAACTCTTTCAGCAAACCGATTAAAAAGCACAGCACGTGGTTCCATCAGTCAAAAATTATACTTTTTGCTTGTTTGTAGTATTTACTTTGATTGCTAAATAATATAGAGTTTCACTTGTCCACAAGTGTGAGCTGATAGCAAAGGAAGTATTTTATTTCTTGTCATTTTGTCCTATCTTAAATATCCAGACATGTACAGAATGGCATTTTTTGAGTTTCATTGTCCCAATTTATGAGAAGTAAACAATTTTTGTATTTTAGTTTAAATTGAAGTTCTTCGCCTCATAGAATTATGCAATACGCGCGTGACGATCACTTGTAGTGCAGATTTGAAATTTGCTGTAAATTAAATTAATTTAACTATACGAGGATATCCCTACCTGATATTTTTAACTTTATTCACCTAATAGTTAGAATAAAACATATTGCTTGAAATAACAGTTAGTGTTACCACTTACAAATGCTACATAATTTGGAGAATGAACTATTGAAGTCTTAACCTATGGGGGTTGTCGGATGCTTACTGATTTATAAGCAATTTTCAACTAAGAGAAATTCCAATATGAGTTAATTAAAATAAAAATCAAAACCTTAATCGCAGGAAATTTTGATTATGTACCACTTGTTACTATTTTTATAACTACAGTATTTTACGGACTATAGCACGCTACAGATTATAAGACGCACCTTAATTTTAAAGCGATTTTTAAAAAATAACATTTTTACCATTTTCATTATCAGATTGCAAAGTCAGACTAAAAAATTCTTAGTTTATAAAACCGAACTGACCTTTAAAATCCCTGAAAATCATCATCTGATTTTTCTTTTTCCTCCTCCTCTTCTTCTTCTTCTTTTCTTCTTCTTCTTCTTCTTCTTCATCGTCATCGTTGTCCTCTTGAGCGTTACTTATGCCGCACTTCTCGAAAGACTGGACTTTTTATATTGATTTCGAGTATAAGACGCACCTGAATTTGAAGGCAATTTTTTGAAGAAAAAATGCGTCTTATAGTCTGTAAAACGCGGTAAGTGCCATATATCATTTACCTACCGATATACAATACTAAAAAATGTTATATTTGATTACAAGGGCTATTCTCTTTGTGCTATGACTAATAAAATAAATCCCTTTTTTTGTCCAAATTTTTCAAGTATTTCCTTCCATAGTCGATGCATTTCTACAATCGTGAAAACCAATCTTCAAAACATTTTCTCCAATCTTTCGGCGCTAAGTGAAGTCATTGTGAGGAATCCAACGGGATTAAAGCTTACGTACAAGTATATGTGTAAAATTGTGTCAATTGCTTTCACACCTATCTTTAAAGTTCTTTGAATACTTCTGACTGTAACATGACGATCTTCTATGACCATATTTCGTACGAGACCAATATTCTTTATGTAACTGCAGTTTTTGGCTTAGGAACTCAAATGTTGTCACTTAAGAAAAGTCGATCACGTTGAAATTCATTGTACCACCGTTTTACCCTAGCCAAGGAACGTGACTTCACCAAACCCATGATTTATTTCATCAAAACGTTCTTTGCGATTTAAACTACGCTTGAAGTTGTAAAAAATTACGGTTAGTATCAAACAAAATTTGTTTTAAAATTTCACAGCGTGCTAGATATATATGCTCAGCGGAAAGAGAATAGTCCTCGTATATTATATATCAATTTTCAGTATTAATATTTTTAAAATAAAATTTTATATTTCATCTTATATCAAGAAATGTATGAATTTTATACATATTATCACTCGGCATTTTGCTACATTGTTAAAGACACATGCCGGAAATTACACCGATATGACGAGTAGATTGATTACTGTAATATTTTTTGTTGATACTTTTACCTTAATCATCGTATGAATAGATAACTAACTTCATTTCCTAATAATAAACATGAATTATTACTACTTCGAATGTTATTTTCTATGGTTTATATAATATTTAGTGCGTCTGCTGTCCTTAAACTACGAATGACGTTACATATTGTTGTAATATACGAGTGGTCGTCTCTATGCTTCTGTTTATTTTTAAATAATTTCTATTTTTAAATTTTTAAAGATACCTCTTCTTATATGTCTCGACTAGCTCAGTCCAATTCACACAGAGCGCACGCCGATACGACAACAAAGACTGTTTAATCCCCCTTTTTACTTTAGCTCCTTTCTATTTGAATGATATAAACGAAACAAAGCAAAATTTGTATAATTACTAAGAATATGTACACTTTATAGTTTAATTGATACTTTCATTTTGTTATTCATAAAACTAACCCCTGAATTAAAATAACAATGTCTATCTGATTATGCCCAAATCATAACTCTCTTAAAGCCAGCAAAAATACCACTGTCTGTTACTAGAAGCACTTTTAAACGTTCAAATGACCTTTTTCTCTCTACATAAATTTTCAATAGATTCTTGTTGACCTCTCACAAATTAAATACTTCAATATATAAAAATTGTAGTGTTAAATATTGAAATAAAACCTTATACTAATAAATAATATTTTTATCTCTGACCTGCGTTCTCCCTGCTCGTTTCTACTTCTTAGAACTGCCTCTGCATGTGGTTGGTCAGCACCCCTGGATTGTTTTCATTTAATTTCGCCCAGTATAACCCTTTGTTGATTAATTTTCTTTTCGATGCTCAGCCATCAATGTTTAGACTTAAATTCGTTTCTTAAATTGGTTCAGCTTGGAGTTTATTTCGATTTACCCAGAGTATATTTAGAATAGATTTAGAATATGCTTAGAGAGTATACTAAGAGTGTATTTAGAGTATACTTGGAAGATAATTAGAAGATACTTACAGCCGTTTTTCACAGTAAACGGCAACTTTTATTATATTTAGTGGCACTTGAATTATCACGACTTTTAAAATATTTCTGTCGCTAAATAATTATTTAAATTTTTCTATTTTCACTTACGTGATATTCGGCTTTGAATTGGTATAGTTTGTGCCTTGGTCAAAGATATACTGATTGTTTATCAAGTCTGTGTTCTATATAAAGACTCCTTCTTCCACCTGTGCTTATTGGTTTTACTCGCGCACTTTGTCAATTGAGGCGTTGTACTTTTCCTTTATCATTGCAGCCTTCGGACTTTTCTATAAATTTACGATCCAGACCAGTATCTATGTGATGTATATTCTCACGTAGGCGCATACTTTGCATATCATATTTTTCTGAAAATCCAACTTTTACCTTCGTTTAAGTCACGTTCTCTTGTTTATATTTGGTATTGTTCAAATTTTATCGTGTAACCAAACATTCGTTATTTGTTATTTAGTACTCCAAAATCTGTTGGATTTTATGAAAATACAATGTTGTTTGTCACGTAATAAAGTTTCTATGATGACGTATTCGAATGCGTTTATTTATTTATGCGTTAATATTTTGGAATGAGATTTGTTTATAGCTAGCATGCCAGGTTATTTCCTTTCATTGATTGCGTATTTATTTCAATAAAACTCTTTGCATTTAAGGCGTTGTTCCTACGTGTTTCTTTTCAATTTTATGTTTGTATATTTAATTTAAAATGCATTATACGACGTACAAGTTGTTTATCTTACTAAATATAATGTGATTTTTGAAGATTGAGCTTCCTTTCATAAATTAAAGTGAGTTGTAATTTATATACAGTGTGCCCGATATTGGCTTTTTGCTTAATTGTCGAGCTACTTCCATTTTATGATGAAATTGTTTGGTTTTCTGAACTTTAATGATATTTACATGTATCTCACGACCCTTATGACTCAATACACCCCTAAATCACCTTATTATCATAGCAATATATATATATATATATATATATATATATATATATATATATATATATATATATATAACTCAGCATTGGCCATGCTTTTTAACAGATTTATTTATAAAATTAAACAAATTTGCCAGTAGTTTGGTATTTAATAATGTAAAATAAAATTTTCTATCCAGTGGTACCCTTGGTTTTAAAATGTATCAATTTGGGGAGCAGGAATCGCATGTTATATCTCTGTTCGGCGGTGAGCCGTGTCACTATATATATATATATATATATATATATATATATATATATATATTATTATGTATTTCGCTCCACGTTGGGCGCCATATAAATACTATCTATTTTTCGCCCCATGTTGTTGCGTCATTTAAATATTGATATGATAACGCCGTACGCCGATGTGCTGAACGCCACCGCTCTGTGTTTTTTTCTAATCTTCTAATTTTATTATGCCACTGCTACCCCTTTTTAATTTACACAGAGTGCACAACGTTACGATGATCAATTTTTATTTACCCCTTTATGATTACCTGTTTGAATTGATAATTGATCATCATTCAAATAATGAAAGGAAATAATATTTACACTTCACAATTTTTGTAATTCTTTAAATACATCCTTCAATCAATTAATATTATATGGATTATTTATCCCAAAATTTATATTCTTTTTAACTTAATTGAAAGTCACCAAAAACGACACCTTTTACAAAAAAATCTGGAATGTTCGAGACCTTTTTATGATTTTTACGTAAGTTTCAACGTATTCAATGTTCTTGTTGATTCCTTACAAACTTGTGATAAAATTTATATATTCAGTGTTAAAATTTAGATTTGAAAAGATTCCTTAAAACTAGGTAGCTCTAACCTGTGATATTTTGATGAGTTATTGCGTGTTGTGGATCAACACCCCCTTATTATCTTCAAACGAAAATTAATGCTCTGCTTTGTACTCCTTATGTTTGAACCAATAATTCAGTACGGTTATCCCTTGTTTCCAAAATTCATCTCGTGCTTTATTCTATATTTCTCTGGATACGCTTTGGACCTATTTCCTTAAATATCACTTGGAATTCATAGATTTCTTAGGTATTATGAATTTAGAATTATTCCTATTAGTCTTAGAAGTGTACTAGAATTCGATTAGCAGTGGTTTAGAATACCAGACTTCGGATCATAAATTAGCAGCGTATTAGAAATGTACCAGAAGTGGACCAGAATTGTTTTAGACGCGGATTAGAAGCCCTATATCATTATAAATATTTAATTTAAATTAATTAACCAATTTCTACTCACATTTACTGCAAAAAGGGCAAAAGCTTTTCATATACTCTTAACGCAATTCTTACACAGCACTGTTTTGCACAATAATATAAATTTTATTTATCTGACGCGTAAATCTTTGATTAAAAGTATTGTGGATTCGACGTGCTACAAATTGAGACTGACTCTTTTTTATCACCTCTGCGCGTTATATAGCTTTTGCCCACTACATTTGGATTGGTTTTCCAAACAGCCTTACAGATTGTTGAGACCAACCATATTTGTCCTGGACAATCCTAGTATATTTTCAAGCTGATTTCTGATGAAACTATTTTGGAGTTTGGTATCATGATGTTATTTACTATTGTTATCGTTGCTGGACTCTCAGCTTATGTCTGTTGTTTTGTGTAGATAAAGCTTTTGGATAATTGTACAAAAATTAATTATGTAACACGAGTGCTGTTTTCGTTTATGTATTTATTTAAACTCATCTTTGACAGTGCGTTTTTTTTTATCAAAGCCCTTATTGTTCCAGCGTAATTGTATGAAGATTTATTAGGTTTTATCTTATCTTCTGCGTATTTATGTTATAAACTTGTAGAACACTTCTCAGCGTCGTTTAATTACATGTACGATTATTTCTTTGCTGAATACGCGTTCTATTATTGGAATTTACCAGAAAGTACGTGGTTAGAGTTCGAAACACTTTGACTTTTAAATAGGCTATGTCAAGGATGTTTTGGCCAAACAAACCTAGCAAGCATGGTAATAGAAGCCAGGTAAACTATCCACAAGAGAAGAGATTTGAGTAAATAGACACTTGAAACGAATAATTTTATGTTTGAAAGAAACTATGCTGTAAATGTTCTATATTCTTTTGTATGAGAGAAAATTGTTTTTGAATGTATAGATGCTTTTTTTGATATTGCTGTTTGATTTCATTGTAAATTCCTTTACTTTTGTTGAGCTAGCCAGGCAAAGAAAAATTAGAAAGGAAGGTAAGTCAGGAATTTCAAATTCACAATTTGCTGTACCTGTGTTATATCACTCATTTAGCGGCACTCCAGCGTGCAGAAATTATCACAGTACTCTTTTAGCGACGCTCCAACGTGCGACCGTTGTCATATCAATATATATATATATATATATATATATATATAATAGTTATTAAGATGAAATGAAAACTCAACTTTGTATTTAAAGTTGAATTACCATTTCAAATCGAACTAATTGAAAACCACTAGAAGAACGGCTACAGCAGGATTTGAACCTGCAACCTCTGATTCTCCGGATCAGGGCTCTAACCAATTGAGCTATCTAGCCTAATTGTTTAGATGATGTTATACTTAATACTACTGAAGCTTGGCCCTTGTTAATGATTTTCAATTACGTCTTGCATTTAAGGAAATTGAATCATTAACAAGGGCCAAGCTTCAGTAGTATTAAGTATAACATCATCTAAACAATTAGGCTAGATAGCTCAATTGGTTAGAGCACTGATCCGGAGAATCAGAGGTTGCAGGTTCAAATCCTGCTGTAGCCGTTCTTTTAATGGTTTTCAATTACTAGTTCGATTTGAAATGGTAATTCAACTTTAAATACAAAGTTGGGTTTTCATTTCATCTTAATAACTATTAATATATATTAAGCATTCATTTGCATTCCAAATGTGGATTATTCTTCTCTATTAATATATATATATATATATATATATATATATATAAATACTTTAAGTAGTTAATTACACAAGGTAAGTTGATAAATACTATTGTATTACAGTTAATAAGATGAAATAATAACTTAGACTTTTATGCAAATTCCAAATGATAATTTTATATATATTTATATATATATATATTGCTGTGATAAGGGGTTGTTTAAGGGTGTATTTTATAGCAATGGTCGTGCAGTAACCATAAATTATAATAGGACGCAGAAAACTGCATTTATTTAGTAGAAAATTTAATAATTCTTATATTATGTAAATAGTACGCATTTAACACCCTGTATATGGAGTATAATTAGTTTTAAGCGACGCAAATAAACACATCTTACAACAATAGGACGCATACTTAGCATAGAAATAGGTAATTCATACATTAGGTAAAGAACAAATATTTAACACCCGGTATATAGAGCATTAGTAATTTTAAGTAATGCAAATAAGGATATTTTTCAGTAGAAGCACGCGTATTTAGAGGAATGATAATAAAGGTAATCAAACACGCATTGAAAAGGATTCTAATTAGTTATGATATAATCCGGAGATAAGAGATAAAACTTAACAAAGCCTTGTGTGAGTGCGTAGAAACAATTAACATCTTTGATAGTAAATGTAGTTAAAGATGCGTAAATAAATAAACATACATGAAAATCGAAATTAAAATTACATCAGGTATTTTGTATAATATGGAAAACGCGATTATTTACTGAAAACACCGTATGGTCTGATAACGAGGTATCTATAAGCAAACAACCATTACCTGGGAAAAGAATATGTTACATCAGAAAACCACTTCAAGTGTAGGAAATACAAAGACCTCATTGGTTAAGATAGCGCCGGATTTGTTAGGGGCCCGGCCTACATCCAAATGGGATCACCCCATATATTAACAGCGAGCAATGATAACAGAGCTCAGTTTTAACTCAACAAGGCCAAGCTACGATACTCTGAATCGAAAAGTCATGCATAAGTGATACAAATATGAAGAATTCTTTTGCCGATTAACGTGAGTAGAATTTTGGGTAATTTATGTAAACTAATAATATAATAATAATAGGGCTTCGAGGTGTAATAATATAATAATTCAAGTCTGACGACAATAATTCGAGGGTGATGACCATAATTCTAGTCTGATGACAATAACTTCAAGTAAGATGATAATAAATCCGAGTGTATAGATAATCTTAGTTGGTTGATAATATTGCAAATGTGTTGATGACAATAATTCTGAATTGATGTTGGTTGATAATGAATGGTATAATAATTTAAATGCATGAAAAATTCTAATTGATGGTATAATATTTTAAAGCGTCGATAATCTTGGTACAATTTTGAGTTGCGAGAATCAATAAAGAAGCACGAAGTAATTTATGGAGAAAAAGTTCTAATTAAGTAGCAGGTCAAATCTTATTAGTTTTGACATTTTTTCTATTTGAATTTGAATATTGAATTTACTTAATTAATATAAAAGTGTAACAGAGTTAACAACAAACTTGGCATACGTTAAAAGTACGTAAGATTATAAAGGGGTTTAGAACGTTCCAGGCTTCTTTGATAACAAGAATAGTTTTTGGTGACTTTAGATTGATTGCAAAGCATATGAATTTTGAGATAAATAAGACTTATAATATTGATTGATTGAAGAGTGTATTTTAATAATTTTCAAAACCTGTACATAATATTTCTTTTCATTATATGGAATTAATTAACTTCATTTTATAATTCAAACAAAGAGGTAATCATAAAGCGGTAAAAGAGAGAAAATTGATCATCGTAACGTTGTGCACTCTGTGTAGAATAATAATAAAAGCTACCCATTGCAGAATAATAAGTAAAATTAGTGGGAGTGTAATTTGAATAGGAAAACACAGAGAGGTGGAGTTATAAGTAGAAAACGCCATTGACATCGAGTACGGCGTTATCATATCAGTTTTTATTGGACGGCCCAAAGACAGGGCTCGATAGTTAATACATAGCAATATATATATATATATATATATATATATATATATATATATATATGGCGTCCTGATTTACGTCGTTTCAATTTATTCGTTTGTGAATGACGAAGAATAAGTTCAATTAGCAAGTTATTTTCAAAAAGTAAAGTATTAAATTCCTTAGTAATTTGCAGTTTCAGAAAGTTCCTATAACTAGGTTGCTCTTTCCGATTCGAAACATATGACTACCTTGTGTTATCTTGAGAACCTTCAACATTTGCTTAACAATTCAAGGTAAACGATTAGCTTTATTTATGAAGTTAGATAAAAAATCAGTATCACGTTTACACGAACAAGTCGACTTACAAATATTTGTTTATGCAATAAGAATTTTCTCTGAAGTATTAATGGTTACATTTAAAGTAATATTTGTAACGTAAAACTGGCTTACATTGCATATTTTTAACCCAAAATATAAAATACTACTAATGTCAACAATGAGATTGAATAAACAGATCTGGATACCAAAGGACTCGTAAATTGTTATACAACAATTTGGTAGAGAAAGTATATTCTACTAACATCAAATTTGCTGCCGCTTCCTGAAAACCTTTGTTTTTATGAATATGTTATTGTATATTTTGTAAATAAAATTATTAATCATGATAAAAGAATACAGATGTATTAAACGAACAACTTAAGCTAAATTTATTGTTTAATTTTGGACAAATGTGTCCAATAGTTGGAAAACTTAATACAATTCTTAGACCATTATTGCTTGATAGGTGAGATATTAATGGTGGCCTATTGGTAACAATTTTTACAGTGTTACCTAACAGGTTTGGTCTAAAACGACAAGCTATTTTTATAGTCTTGTCTTACAGTACTCATCAAGTAGTTCCAATAGTGTGGTTTAATAACCGATATATTTTATTTACAGGAAGCGTTTATATATTGTTTCTTTTGCAATAGCAAGGTAGTAAGAGCATGCCTTTTACGTTCTTTCTTTGCTCTAACTATATTGTTTTATTACAGTAGCTGCGCACTCCTTTTTTATAACCGTGTTCACACTGCGAATGCAATATTTTTTTCTGGGTGTTTCCGAGTTTTCCCTTAGAGTAATTCTTGTTTTTGGCGAGTCTAACAATTAGTGGCGCCCGATTGGTGTTCTAATTTTAGCTTCTATAGAGTGTTATATGAGGTATACCATTTGAGGACCCATGATCATCTCTCACTTCCTTGCCCGGGAATAGACCCCTAGCTACGTCTGAAGAAGCATTTCTTTTAACTAGTTTTCTTAGGTAAGGGTTTTTGCAGCCACCCACTCATTGCAAGGGGATATTGCAAATAGCATTTCAATATTGGATGAATGCATTGTGGGCTGAATATTTATAAATGAAAATTTAAATGGCAATACTTATTTGAATATGTTAGAAACGAAAATAACAGCCGATATAACCAACATCATTGCAAACCATCCACAGCATTTTCGTAAGACAAAGGTTTCACCATGCTCATACTGCTAGAATGATGATTTAGACAAAATTTTTCTGAGATAACAAACTTAACGACGAGAAACCGTAGAATATTGTCCTCCTAGATCGTCTGACCTTGTTTTAAAGACTTATTCTTGTGGGGTTGGTTAAATCGAATGTGTATTATACGAAAATAGTCTGTGGATCCATTGGGAAACTACAAGAAACAAAAATAATGTTATACTACTGCCAAGCAGTACATAGAGAAAAAGTTTAACACCCTTAACATTTGAAGTTTAATTATTATTACTTGTTTAATGTACGCTGATTTTTTTAACTAAATTATAGCATTAGTGCGGACCTAAATTTCAATATGTTTATGAAATTAGCTTTTTACCTTTCAACTGAATTGTAAATTTAAAAGGGTTAAAACAGAGACCGAAACGTAATTGGCTATTGGATACTGCAATCGATTTAGAAAGCGATATGTTTCAACTTATTTGCCTTTTTCAAATATACAGGTTCACGAAGGTTGGTAAGACATACTAATTTTCTAATTGCATAAAAATTATTTTTGTCTGTATTTTGTTGCATCAGTTTTTCCAAATTTATTCTGTATCTGTCTGTACAACTCTTTTTAGAATAATGATGTAAACAAAATTCCTATAGGAATGATAACAAGTGATTTCTTGACGCACTTGCTATGAATAAGTTACGGAAATGAATGATTGATAACGTATTTTATGCAGTGTATGAGTACGTACATGTGACTTGTTGAATCATTGTTTTGTAGATGCTGGAAATGCTCCTTTGTATACAATTAAATGTTATTTACGTGATTAGATATTACATTCTTTTTATTTGTTTAATGTTGTGAATATTGTGGAGATTTATTCTACATATATGCATATATAGTAATTGATCTCTTTATGGCATCTTCAAGTTTAACCTTTAGAAATAACCATTGTTTCTTATTGTTGTCCAAGATAAAAGTAACCCGAAACTTTGGCTTTAGAGCGCTGATTATTTATAAGAAAGATTCAAAAAATTACTTGAAGGTTGATGAGATAGTTCACAAATAGTGAGTCTTTCGAAGAAATTTTTAAGTATCCGACGGGTATCCTGCTTTATATTGCATTGCTGTTCTCGTTATAAAAGGAGGCGAATGACAGAACTACCTGAAAAACAGTTAACAAATATTAGGATTACCGTATATAAAGCATAAGCAGCCATAACTTCATTTTTAGTTGAAACTAATCTCTTCTACATTCAAAACACATTGGTAATCTTCCTTTCCCACTCTAACATAAAATACAAGTCAGATTACTTAAAGTGTAAATGATAATAATTCTTCCCCATTATTAATAATACTAGTTCTAGGTTTGCACCGTATCATATTAAATACTAATGAAATTGACGCTTAATCCACATTCAGATGGGTTTCATAAGGACACGACGTTTATCACTACTTTTGAACGTGCAGACTCACACGCACAATTAGGCCGGATAGTGTCTGCCGCAAAGTATTGCTTGTGAAAGTTACTTATGGACGAGCAGACTAATAGTTAGGTTCTGAAAAAATATTTGAACTTACTAAAACGCATCTTCAAAAATTTTTGCAACTTTGTACAAAACTCAATCTGCGCAAGCAGTTCTAGCAGAAAATGGTTCATCCAAATCTGCAGAAAATGAGCTCTCTTATGGATAAGCTTTTCTGTGGCGCCACTGAAAATACCCCTGGAAGAAGTCATATGTTTAGTGTATTCACTGTGCGATCTACACCTAAAATAGACATCGACATTATATGTCTGCAAACAACTAAATATCTGTGATCGCCAAAATTTCCTCCCGAAAATGTAACAAGGGAAGAAAGCACTGTCTTGAAACAGCCACGCACACACCTATAAGTTACCATACCTCCTGCAGACAAAGCCAATTCCACAGTGAATGCAAATCGGGCAGAATAGGAGGAAAAAGTTAGCTCCCTACTTGAGGACAGTTCCTATACCCGAATAGCTAAAAATACTACAAAAAAATTTTAAATCGGAATTGCCAACCTCTTTAAATCGTCCAATGTTTACAAAAGTGTTCAAAAGCGTCCATCGCATAAGTTTGGTCTCGTAAAGATGCATCAACCTAACGTCCCATTCTGTCCAATACTAAGTACAATATAACTTACGTTATTGTAAAATACCTGGAAAACTTTATGATGGCAATAGTAATTCATCTCATATTTTGAACTTCGTCCATTGAATTCAATTAATGCACGTATTTTCCTTTATCCTGGTGATATACTAACCAGTTTTGGAACAACATCTATATTTATTAAGGTACTTGTCAGGCTACTGTCATGATAATAAAACATCATCTACCAAACGATAACGAGTCTGAACACCTAGTTACTTTCATATAAAAATGCTTGATACGAATTTTGTCTTTTGCGGAGTTTTACAAATAAACTTCCAAAACGCTCATGGACTGATAGTTCCTAGACCCTAAGTATGATTTCCATATGGGGTCAATATCTTTATGGTCTGGCCCAAATGGTAACAAATGTTTCAGAAGTTCCTAAATTATTTAAATTAGCACCACAAAGGTATATAAGCTATAACGGAAATTGATAAGAAGGAAACTTTATCGTTCCTTGGTGTACTGGTTGTCTGGTCGTTAAACCGGCGTTTACATTTTATAAACCGAAAACCTCCCCACACATACAAATAGATACGCCATGTCTTTCCCCTTCATCGTTCTTACATAAGTCGTCGATAATTAACTTTCCAATTCGTAGTGCGGTTAATATTTCAAACCCAAAACACCTAACTTTGCGAAGAACTATTCCATCCGAAATTCATTATGGACAACGATTACCGCAAGATAGATATACAGAGGGCAATGCACCGTCATCCTCGCCCAATCCAAAATAACAAACCCCAATGCAATTCCAATGCACAGTACTAAGCGGTCCTTCCATATGTATATATAATGACTGACTGCATTACAAAAATCTTACGGAAACAGGACATCTAAACTACTTAAAAACATATATCTAAAATCGCACATATCTCACTATTACGTAAAAACTTTGAAAATAGTCTTAAGCCCCAAGTATATGTTGGGAAACAGGAAGATTGGTGCAGACAAGCATAAGTGAACATAAACAGTGCCTCACTGCCAATGAGTACAATTGTTTAGCATCGTGCGAACATTAACATAAAATAGGCCATACTCTCAATTTCAACCAAACAAAATTGATTACAAGTACTTTTTTTCTACAGCACAAAAATTAAATAAATTGTGGAAATCCGTAAGAATTTCATCGACGAGGGGTACCAACTTTTCTCTGTATGCAAACTGGCACTGAATGCTACTCGAACCGTAGCTTTTACTCTAGCGTAACTATAACAACAATTGACTTGCATTGCTTAGTCATGCTGCAAGTAATTATGCCTACTCTGTTGCGCTTTAAAAATCGCTCCACAAATCAGTTTAGTTAATAATTAATTTTAGGGGATTTTTCATTAATTTATGTCATTACACGTATTTGTTAATACAGTTAGAAAAATAGACTTGTGGGAATTACCTTTGGCAGTTCTTGTTTACAGTTTTTATCGTGTGATTTTGTGGTTAAGATAATTATCACAGGTCGTCGTACGAACATGAAATTTTTCGACCAATCAGGACACGTAACGTACAAACGGTGGTGGGGTTTCAAGTTATTGGAAGTGCGGCCATGATGGCATTCTCGACGTAACCACCTATCTTGAACGACTTAAATGGGAGTGCCATTATAGAATGTGGCGAAGTTATACTTAGCGATTCCTATACCTATCCCTCATCGTACTTCAACTTAGTCTTATTCCAGTTTATGTTGTAGAAAGAAATCAACAGACTCACTCCATTATAGGAAATTTGAACAAGAGCGGCAAATCGCACTTGTGATGAACCCCGAGTGATTTATAAATCGTACTTGATATGCAGCCTGCTAATATGCATTAAATTAGAAGTTAAATAGGGTAAATAATTAATTTACAATATTGATTTGAAATCGAAAATATATTATTTCGTTTGTAAATTCTGTGTAATGTATTGCGCCCTCTGTTCAGACAAGCGATCATCTAAACCGTACCCTTTAAATTATAACAACTCAAATAGTAATTTCTGCATTGTTTTTCAGTTATTTTGTTAAATAGACACCTTTAGAGGGTGATTAAGTCTGCTCATCCAAAAATAATTTTGCTTGCTGTCACTACTTTGATATAGACACCAATTGGGCTTAATGGGAAGGGCGATGTGTTTGAAGAGGGTCCCGAAATGCTATCGTGTGGCATATACCAGTTTTAATCGGGAATTTTCTTGGACGCCACTTAATCTCAAAATACGCGGATTTCTAGGGAATCGTTCCAAAGGAAATAACAAGAGGATATCAAAACCCGAGATCACGAAAGTGATTCTGGCTAAACATTTACACGATGAATAATTTAGTACACTAATACTAAAACCAACCTGAAATAAACGTTAATAATAAGGACAGTAATATATCTATTTAAAAACTGCTAGATTCCAAAATCAAATGCTAAATCACTTGTATATTGATCACACCTCTAGGTAATTCGAATATATTTTTTACATCAAGGTTGGAACTATTACCTTTACATTAGTTGTGAAAATCATAAATATAGGACTATTACCCAATTATGTTTTTATGACTAGTTCTTGTATGCATTCTTGAACAAAAATCAAATATATCAAAAATGACTTCGCTTAATAGAAAATGTTTTCGGCGTACAAAATTACTTTTAAGTTGTTAAACTAAAAACAAAAACGTACTGTGGATAAGTTTATAAATTTATAGAGCAGAAACAATGTTCATCAATATACGGTTACAGTAGATGATAGTTTCAAATAATTTATTATAAATACCTGAGCACTCATTGGCTGTAGATACCGTTTGGAAACAAATTAAAATCGGTGATATTCTGGACTCAATTCATCCTAACCAGATCTTTCGGGACTTCTGGGACTACGTTAAAAAGTTTGATGTTCTTAATTAACACGACTTTTTCCAAATCGTCTGTGGGAACCAGTTGTTTCTAAAATTATAAATAACCAACCTGGTCGGGTATTATTCCGAACTTCATCGACTAATCTGATTAATCAGTTCAACACCTTATTATTTAAAAGTTTTTGAATGGTAATGACGAAATATCCAACAAAAATTTATCATCCCTTCGTACACCACGAGATTTTCTTCGGCAGAACTCTGAAAAACGAACTAAGACTGCAAATTGAAATTACTTTTTGTCGTCGTTTTTCTTTATCTACCATATGTAAATTTATTTTACTGGAACATTAACTTGAACAGAAGAAAGAGGATTTTTATTTTCTGAATCAGCATAATTTACGCGTGAAACTTCTTCGTTCCAAGACGATTAGGTCATAGGAGCCAGAGTTAGACATTATTAATCAAAACAAATGAATCATAAAGCTGCACTACTTTTGAACACAGAGTAATCATGATATTACTTCAAAACTTAAAAACCGCCATAATGAATTTGATAACTTCTGAGTTTGAACAATGTAATATACAAAATAGATCAAGAATGCGTGTAACCTAAAAATTACATCTCTTAAAAGAAATGATCCTAACCGTATTGATAGGATTTATCAATACAAAGCTATTAAAATGAAATATGATTATAAACATTTCAAAGGAATGTTACAAGCTACTTAGTGATTCTCCAATTTAAAGAAGACTCATGTCAGATATAACTCAATCTGAAAAGTAATTTGGGTGTGTGGAGTTAATTTTGTTTCCTCTTGATTATCCGCAGACTCCGAATGTAATCGGTCTATCGTAATGAAGAAACAAACATTTTACCATGAGTTCCTAAAAGACCCATGAAGTACAATACTTTTAATATGCCAATTTCGATTGCTTTCTGATCTACAGACAAACGACTTTACTTTTTCATTACTCTCTTCGTTTTCGCTATAATGGTATCGTAGTTGAGGTGGCTTCATAAATTTACACTTTACTTTTCTAGCTAGCGAGTTATTTGTAAAAATCGGGTGTGTTTCGTCATGTATGCCAATTTTAGGAAGAATATAATTGTTTGAGGGTTCCGTGACGTAATGGAATATGCAACCAAGGTTCTACTTTCAAATATCGCACCCGCTGTAGAAATGTAAAGTGAGTATTTTACCAAATATTATGCCTTCTATCGGATGAGAGGTCAAGCCGGAGCTAGGGTTCGATAAAGATTTAACTTTCCAGACGTGAACATTCTCACCTTCTCTTCACGTAAGTATTTGACTGCTTTTTAAACGCTGTTTTTTGTTTCCCGATAAGCCTAACATCAAACAATCAACTTTCTCCATTTTGTAGGTATTTATGCAAATTATTTAAACTGATTCTGCGCCAATCTCAAAAAATTTTTTGTCTCAGCATACTTAACTTTAATATCCATGTAGATAACATCTCTGACACCTTGGACGTTTTTCACTGTAGCATTTTCTTTGAAGAACTTCATACTGGCAAAATACTGTTGGTCAAGAATGACTATTCTCCCAAATTATTTTCATTTCATCAATTAACTGGTGTGTATTTGGAAGTAGCGCCTAGTGGTAACTTTGATTCCATTCTTCACAACAGTTGGTGATTACGGATTTTTCAATGTTCTTTTTGTCTTAAAATAATGTTCCTTTATAAGAATTTTTAACCTGGTAGAGAGAAAAATAATTGAATATCTTAGATCAGGCGAATACGTAGGCTGATGAACCGCGACAATGTTTTTGTTCTGTCAAAATTCAGTAATGAAGAGCGTAGTTTGTTACGTGTTAAGTGAATTAATCCGTAACATACCTTTTGATTTATGGGATATTCAAGTTTCTATTTCTTACATTTATTTAATCTATTGCATTTTGTATAAAAGTAAAAAATTCCTTTTGTTTCCTGGGTCTGGTCCTGGCTATTTTATAAAATTATTAGGTACATTGTTAGAATAGAATGATTTAAATATGTATAAATGCGTTAAGATGCCCTTGGGGATTTTTATTGCTCTCGGGGAACGTTATTGAAGTGACGAAGTTGTGTGTTCTAATTGGTTGTGAGACATCATCCGATTTGAATATATCAATCCCGAGAGTGACGAATAAGTCTTCTGTACCGAATTTTCGAAGATGCCGCTATCGTGTGTGTAGTGATGCGGTGCTCGTTTATTGCTCCAACCTTTTTTACCTTTTCCTTTAGGGCGCTACAGCTATTACCGGTAAGCAATAACGTCATTAAACCTGATGAAAACCAGATTATAAAAGTCCTGAGAAATTGGTTCTGTTGCAGGAAGTCGTGAACCGTAAGTGATAAAGCTTTTATAACTGATAAATAGACATTTGCGTGATTAAAAACTTGAATAGTTAATTAAGTAAGGGTCGAGGAACGTAGCAAATTGTGCAATATACGTTGGCGTATGTACAACGCTGTTTAAGACTGATAGCGCTCATTTTTCGAACACACAAAATAATCAGATACACATTGACGCTAGGAAGTTGAATCCCATACAGAAGGCGCTGGAATATTAACCTGCGTTTTTTCGAAAGGATTAGTCCAGAGCGTTGTCGAATCGAATGCTATTGACCACTTTATTAGTTTATTTACACCTCACATAGGCTTATTTTCGAATAGTTACAATTATTACGCATGTCGACTTACGTTTGATGAGTAGCCGTCGAGGTCGCATTTGGAAGCCATCTCTACCCTTATTCAGGCGCTAGGTAGCATAGAATACCATTCTTTTGAGTTAAGTCATGTGATCTAACACTAACCCACGTTCCAGAGACTTTCAATTTACTGGATTTAAGGATTGAATAAAGTTCGTCAGCAAAATTTAACACACATATAGCGAAAGATCAAAGAAACAAACGTATCTTGTTTAGATGAACTCTTGTTAGCGTGCTTTTCCGAAGGAGATCAAGACAAATTACACCCAAAGAAAATATCTGCAGGTTTGCCTACCAAAGTTGGTAGGAAAGTCTGACTACTTGTTGTAAACCAGGCACTAGCTATTCTATTGCGGGCAATCGTTATACTATTGCGCAATTGTTAAAGCCGCGTAATTCTAATAACACGTATCACCACGTTCTAAGTATTGCGCAATAGTCAAATCTTCATGCACATTTAAAGTCAAATTTCCTACACTATATAAGTAAAACATATTACTCACTTGTATGGTATTTTGTAGCTAAATTTCAGGGTCCATGTTTGTGGGTAGATTACGCCATTGCTGAATTTCAAATTGCCAATCCGTCCATCCTAAAAGTCTATGTTCGTAGAGGAATGAAGGAATACCAGGTAGAGGTACACGAAGGTAAAAATAAAGGAACCTACATCCCTAAAAAGAGAAAAGACATACACCACCACAGTTAGATTATCTTTGGTTTCAGGTCTCATCGCTTAATGGCGTCTTATAACACCGCGCGCACTCCGCCATTCACTCTACGCAGGCGCGACTTGGGGAACGACGGAAATTGTCATTTTTTAACTTAAAAATGTCCGCAGGAATTTATTTACAAATTAAAGCTAACTCTAAAAATGTATATTGCCAAAGTTTGGCATGTAACATGCTTCTAGTAGAAGTGCAGAACTAAAAGAGTATAAGCCCAGTAAAATGTTATCAATAACTAGAATTGCTAAAGGATAAGTTAATAATTTTGAAAGATCTAGGAGATATTTTACGTGTCTTCAACACACTTACTTGTTAATCCCTTTGATTTGCATAAACTCTTCAACCAGTGTTCCTGAATTTTTTTTATTTCTATAGAATATGTTCAATTGTTAGAGCTACATCATCTACATGAGGTATGTCAATTGTTCGTTGTTAATATCATTTTCAGTCAATTTTTTTATATAGTTTTTTATTATAGTAAAAAAATCTTGCTAAAATTTTCCAATTCCAAGTAATGCATGTTAGTCAAAATATCAGAACAACTTTTATATGATAAAACGCTACCGCTCACTTCCGATTTTGACAACTTGGGACGTTAAATGCCACTTTGTACCATGATACTTGATAGTTCAGTGATTTTGTTAATAGATAACCAAAACTCTGTCTCAGCATATAAGCGATTTAAGAAATTTTGTTTTAAATATCCTTAGAATGTGCATAGGTGCTTTTAATTGTATCACTTGTGGTCAGGACTCGTGATTAAAATGTGATTAAAATATTTCATAATTATCATTGACCTTGAGAGATTATAGGTGATCATTATTACGGAACGGATACTTCTGTAGTTTATCAGTCAGTGTTAGCAAAAAGATTTTACAAACTAATATTTAAGGGTATTAAAAGGTTTTTGTTGATATTGAAACATGTTGCTTCAAATTCCATTTTGTCAATGCATTATTATATATATATATATATATATATATATATATCTCAAACAATGAAATTTAATGGCGAGTGACTCAATATTAGCCACAAGGGCATCCTGTCAACGCGTTTCGCCCTTATTGGGGCTCATCAGGACAGGAGTAGCAAAGATGTAATATTTAACACGAACAGATTATGTGAAGTACAGCATCACCTAGCCCGCAATTTGCACCTTCGTGCTGTTTCACCTGACCTTGCAGGTTTTATCAACAGTCGGCACGGAGGAGATCCGGTTCAACTGCCTTTTTCCATAGCCAACGATTATAATTATACAGAATAAGTAAATTTAATGAGTCCTAAATAATATCAAACAATGAAATTTAATGGCGAGTGACTCAATATTAGCCACAAGGGCATCCTGTCGACGCGTTTCGCCCTTATTGGGGCTCATTAGGACAGGAGTAGCAAAGATGTAATATTTAACACGAACACATTATGGGAAGTACATACATAGTTTTGGTCAAATAAATTTTGGCATTTGATTAATTTTTTCAATTGAAATCAATTGAATAGTTACAGTGTACAGAAAAAAAAATTAAAGTTCTAATGACGAAGGATCAGGAGATACAAGACCAACGTATAAGGAAGTATGTGTAGTCAGTGAACGGTATCCCAATCGAACTCCAGTCATTTTGACCAAAATTTTAAACAGAGGAGTTGTCAAAATGGTGAAAAAGCAGGCAGTCCTAAAATTAGTACTGGTGGAATGGCGCTGGACGTTATTATTATTAATTGTAGACAACTCAAAAGTTTTAACAACGAAATTTGCGCTCAACTACAAAATAGATAAGAAATCGATTAGAAATCTGTTGAAAAAAGGAATATTTTCATCCCTACAAAGTTCTGTATTGTATGAACTTAATCAAGACAATTATGATAGGAGAGCACAGTTATGCAAAGAAATGGTGGAAAGATGCAATAGTATCCAAGAGTTGCTAATAAAATTATATTTAGTAGAGAAGCGGTTTTTTGTCTCAATGGGAAAGTGAATATACGTAATTGCAGATATTGGTCACCTAACAAATACCATTGGAAAGAACAAACACACGCGCGCGCATACACACACCGGCCTCAATAGTGAACGTGTGGATGGGAATTGTAGGACAACATCACGTAGGACGATTTTTCATAAATAGAACTTTAACTGCAGATAGGTACTTAGAACTATTTCAAACTGGAATATTGCCAGCTTATCGAGATTTATTTCTAGCAACACGGCACCCTCATTATTACGGTAATAAAGTTTTGAAATTTTTGAACAATGTGTTTCCTCACAGAAGGATCAGCACACGTGAAGGGATAGGATTAGTCAGCACATTGGAACACTTAGAAAATCGTCTAAAGATGCACACTCATCTACAGAAAATCCTATGCGAAACTACTCATCCTATACACCATACAGTTAATTTACATTTCCAATGCTCCACCTGTAGGTACTACATTGGCCAGGAGGCGAGTTTTTTGTTGCCTGGAAATTTAGAATTTTGCCGAACCCTTGCCGTTCCAGACAAGGTAGGGATCTTTAACGTGCGTGACAACACTCACACACGGGACCTCCATTTAACCTCTCATCCGAACGAGGGCGTAATTTTTGTGAAAAATGCTCGCCTGTCATTTTTAAGCAGTCGGCCGTGTCGGGATTTGAACCCGGGACCTTGGGATCCGTAGTCTTACGCTTACTACATTGATCCACGGCGACGCCCCTATACACCATACAACAATCCCTGCTAAAATCTATCCAGTTAACCCAAACTACAAGTAAATGAATGCTAAATAAAATAATCATCCCCATTATCCACTGCGGTGTGGATTCCTGGTTCCCACTTACCGCACCCACCGCTCGAGAAGAATCCTTAACTCCATAATTCGCGCGTACCTTCTGTATGTATCCTGAGCCTTTTGTACCACCCTTACTGCGACTCATTACACAATCTTAAAATCGCCCTCCTCCAAATTCAGCTAATCTCCGCCCACATTTCTAACTTCAAATTCCATCGCTTATCCATCTCCGTTTACACACTGCACTATTCCTCTCACTGAAATCAAATCCCGCATATATAACTCCCTACTCCATGCTTGATAATCATCTTGATCCTACTCTAATACCGGCAGATATTCCTTCTAAGTTTTTCCCACTGTTACAACATTCCTACTCACATGCAACACTAGCAGAACAACCATCCAATTCCTAACCGGCCATGGAAACTTCTGAGAGAAATTACATTTCTTTCATTTAATTTCCCCTCCATTGTCCTTGGAATCAAAATACCCGGAAACCCCGAACATTTACTGCAGCACTGCCCCTCTCTAATCCCAGTTTCATAACAAATTTAAACAAATTCTAAACCACGACACATTCTCCCCACTAGCTGACCTAAATTTCGTCGTCACTAATTTTCCCTTGCCTTTAAATGATTTCCTTCAAGAGATCCTTAACAACCTTTTTCTTTGAAAAATACAAAATTAATAAAACTACGTACCTATGCTATATATGACATTTGCTTAAAATGTTACCCTTATACGTGTATTATATATTAATTAATACAGTGAAATTATAACTTACATTATTATGCAAAGCCATTTCAAATCGAGCTAGTAATTGTAAGAAAAGAAAGCAGGGTCTAAGATTCTAAACTGTACTCTTCCAATTTGTATTGGTTAGCGCGTCGTATTATATATTGAAAGGTTGCAGGCTCAAATCCTTCTATGCAATAACACTTTTCAAACGAACCAATGAAATTTTCTATGCAAGAAACATTTAACAAAAGTTCACTGCAACAAAAAAAGATAAATATATTTTGTAGAACATTCAAAGAAACATATTTGAAACCAACGTCATTGAGATACTTATTAGGGGCAATACCTAAGCGTGATGACAATGGATTGCGTGCTTCTTATAACATTTCTTTACCGATTGCAAGGTTTTTCTCCAATGCAGTGTGGCTTTTTAGATGCAAACTGCGCTCCAAATGGAGAAGAACTTATTCACCATCTGTAAGTGAGGCATTTTTGGGAGCAATGCTGGATATATTACAAACAAAGATAGGAAAACAAAGAGGTAAAGGTAGACCTAGATCAGACTATTGTACGCAGATAGTGAAAGATGCAAACTGTGCAAATTTCAAGGAAATGTGTAGGAAACAATGAGGGTAATCGTCTAACCAGTTTCAGGACTGAAGACCTAATGATGATGAAGAGCTAAAATTATTAAGTGTTCTGCCAGTTAAGGTTCGTGGTTTCGAGCGGTCCTTTTAAAAATACTTCTTTGAACTTTAACAAATTTATTTTTGATTATACAGAAATTAATTGGAATTTTGACAAACTTGAATATTTAGTCTAATTCGAAATACATTAATTAATTGTACAATGAGCTATCTACGAACTGCAATGTAAAAACTGAACGTTTGATGAACTGACTGCGAGTGGAGCTCCCGGGCCTTATATAATCTCCCCACCCCCTCACAGTTCTGTGGGAACTTGCAGACCTAATGTCGGTTTACACTTGACTCTATTCATGATACATAGTTTCTATCTTAAAAGCTATTCATAATTACAATGTTACAGGCTTACTTCTGCGTAATCTCGGTACGTGACTTCCTACGACCGTCTGTGACCTGACATCTGCAGTGTCACTTATCCTTGTGCTACTTTGTAGCGCTTCCGTTCCCATTAACGTTTATAAACTGAAATAAATTGTAACAAATTGTCTTTTATGACATTGTTGCACATTTCCTAATATTTCCTAATAACTTTCTTAAGTATTAGTTTTATATTGATATAACAAATGGGGGATCACATAACTCCTCCCGACGTACATTAAAAATTAAGGGTTTTTACCTTTTCTTGATTTTTAATTAAATTCGTTTAATCTCATTTAAAATTCATAATTTCTAGGGGTACATTTGTTTCTTAAATCTAAAATTGTTTCTTTTATTATTCTTATATCTAATACATATTTTGTAAGTTGCATAAATGATCAATAAAATAGTCAATATAATTAATATAATTGTCCATACACTAATGTTATCGTAGTGCACTTTGGGCGTCTTGATCTCGTTCAGGTGTTCCTTGTAATCTTCCATGAGTTTCATGGCGTGGTTTAGGTTGTCTAATTCCAGGTGTTCCAATTGCATTGGTTTTCGAATTATTTCTTCGTCTTCGTCTTGGGTAATCTTGATTTGTAAAACGGGTAGATTTGCCAATTTCTTGCTTTGTACGGGATCTTGGTAAACTCTCATTATTTCGTTTTTTAACTTTAAATAACAATTTTCCTTGAGGGTGATTAATTTACTTCCGGTTAGTGCTAAATTACTTTCATCTTGATTGCAATACATTGTTGCGATTACTTCGGTGGGGAAAATGGCTATCCATTTGTTTTCCGTTACTTTCTGAATTTTCATGTTGGTGATTTGTACAGGTTTGACTTCACAATTTTCATAGTGATTGGTAAATTTTAGTAGTTGTACTTCGCAAGGGCTGTCTTCTTGAATTGTTGTTGTTGTCAATGATTGGCATAAGTATTGATTGGGTGTGACTTCATTACATTTTTCGTTCGTATAACCATAGCTTTGTTCATTTAAGGATGGAATTTGGTTTTGGAATAATAACTTGGTATGTGCTAGTCATTTTCATTGGAAAAGCAAATAAGTGATAATAATTGTAACTGTTAATCTCTACTATTGGTATTTCTATTAAAAATGTTATATCGTTATTTTTTACATAGCCTTTAACTATGGCTATTTTTTCAAATATTAAAATGTTTGATTCTATTACATCGAAAGGTAATTTACTATTAGTTATAAAAGATTTTATTCTCAATAATTCTTTTAATAAATCTATTGGTTCTATTATACTTGAATGTAGGGTATTTAATTTTGCAAAGGTTACTGCGTTTTCTAATGTTGCTAGGATTTGTTGAATTAAAATTAGGGTTGATATTATCTGGTTGTATATCGTGTTGAATCTGATTAAATCTCGCATGCCTAACATGGTAGTTCGCATGTTATTTTCTAAGGTTTCTATTCGATTGGCTATACTATCTTGATTTCTAACTATTTTTCTTAGGGTTTCATTAAATTTGATGATCGTTGATTGAGTTAACGATATTTGGTTACTAATTATGTTCTCGATGTCGTTTTGGTTCTCTATTAATTGTTGTATCGCGTTGTCATAGCGTTCTGCGTCTTGGTTATCTAGATTGCCGGTAATTGCTTTGATTATGTTTCCTAATCCGTTGATTAGTCCTCTTTTTCTTCTCGTCATTTGTTCTGTAGGTATTAGTCGATTAAATTTGTCTTCTATATTTTTCAAAATACTTTCTGTTATACTGTCGTAGTTCATCATTTCTATTGCGTATTCTTTTCCAAATTTTGTTGTGTCCATTGACTGTTTTAGTCGAAAATATTTATTTTTTATTATTTGAAATTCTTGTTTTAGCTCGGTTAAATCGAATTTTTGTGCAAAGGTCCAATAATCTATAGTGTTCTGCATACTGCCTAATTTTATTGGTAGTATACCGGGGTTGTTCTTATGTCTTCAATTATAATTTCTGTGTCCGTTCTACCTGAGTGGAGGTTGACGGTAAGGGTGACGATTGTCCATCTGAAAGTACAAGGTGTCTTAAATTTTTGAGGTGAACATATTTTGTTGTCTTGCCGTCGTCTATTGCGGCTACGTTTTTGTCGGATATTCGTTTGATTTTAAAGGGGCCTAAATTTCTCGGTGCCGTTTTGTGTCTTTTACTTTGGTAATTTTTCTCGAATACGGTTTGTCCTATGGAAAATTTGTTTAGGTCTGAGTTTTTATTACGGGTCGCGGTAATGCGTTCTTTATCGTTATCTAATTTATCCTTTACTTTGTCATAAGTTATTTTTAGTTTCTCTGTGTGATCTTTAGCGTATTGCTGATAGATTTCTTTGTTATAATGTATATCGTACGGGTTGCGTGTCCTAGGGTTAGTTCTAAGGGTGTAAAATTTGTCGATGAATAAATTGTGTTATTATACGCGATTAATGCGTATGACATTAAGTTGGTTATGTGTTCTTTCTTGTAATTTATTCTTAATAATCTGATCTGTTCTAATAGGGTTGAATGTAGTCTTTCGATTAGTCCGTTGGATTCAGGGTGGTTCTCCGTTATAAAGTGAATTTCTATTTTGTGTAATTCCAAAGTGTTTTGAATTGTTTCGTTTTTGAATTCGCTTCCGTTGTCTAACGTTATTGTTTCGGGCGTTCCGTAAAATGTAAAATAGTGTAGAAATCCTTGAGTTACGTCTATACTATTTTTAGAAGTGATTGGTATTGCTTGACCTATTTTCGTAAATGCGTCCACGATTGTCAGGTAACTTTGTGCTTCTACTACTAGAGTATCTGCATGTAATTTTTGAAAAGGTTTGTCTGGTGTTTTAGTCAACATTAAGGGTATCTTTGGGGGTTTTCTGTCATATTTGGCTTTATCACATAATTCACACTGATTGATAAAGTCTGTGGTTAATTCTTTCATGTCTTTGAAATAGTAACGTCTCATGATTTGTTTTAGGGTTTTGTTTATTCCTCGATGGTTGGTTTTTCGTTCGTGTTGGTTTCTTATTACATCGTTTATTTCGTCAGGGTCGTCTAATGTTATTAATTTTCTTGTGCATCTTGTAAGTTCGGGGCCAGAATTGTTGAATAGTTTAACATAAATTTCTGAAAATCGTTTGTACAAGTTTTCCGTGTTAAAATAAAAGTAAAATCGTTTTTCTCGGGGGTGTATTCCTTTAGAATTTTAATTATCTGTGATTCATTGTCGTCTTTAGTTATTTGAACTTGGTAAATTTTCTTATTATCCACTTTCTTGTATTTTGCAGGGTTGGGGTTGTTTAAAACTTCTGTGATTATAAATTGATTGGGTTTCATGTCTATCGCTTCGTTTAAAATTTTAATTGCGGTTTCCGGTTCGTTATTTTGTGTCGAATGTATGGTTTCCATTTCTTCTGGGTCTTCTCTAATTTCGGTTTCGTCTACGGTTTCTAGTGCGTTAAGTTGGATTCTACTTAAAGCGTCTGCGTTATTGTTGTAAATTCCCTTTTTGTATATGATCTCATAGTCATATTCTTCCAGTCTGATTCTCCATCTTTGTAATTTCGAGTTGGGTTCTTTGAGTTTGCATAGCCATACTAATGGTCTATGATCGGTGTATATATAAAATTTCCGTCCGTATAGGTACGGTCTAAAATACTTTGTTGCCCAAATTATGGCTAACAATTCTTTCTCTATCGTACTGTATCGTTGCTCTGTTTCGTTGAGGGTTCTGGATGCGTAACTGATGGGTTTATCGTTACCTACTGTTCCTTGACTTAATACTGCGCCTAAGGCTACATTTGATACGTCTGTTGTTAATATGAATGGTTTCGAAAAGTCTGGGTATTCTAGTACGGGGTGATTTGTTAAAAGGCTTTTGATTTTATCTATTGCTTTGATAAATTCTGAGGTATGTACAATTTTGTTTCCCTTTTTTAAACAATTGGTTAGGGGCTTTGTTATTTGAGCATAACCTTTAATGAATTTTCGGTAATATCCGCTAAGGCCTAAAAATCCTATGATCTCTTTATTCGTTTTGGGTATGGGGTAATTTAATACAGCGTTTGTTTTGTCGGGGTTCGGCATCACTCCTTGGGGTGTTATTACGTGTCCTAAAAATGCTACTTCTTTCTGTAAAAATTCGCTTTTATCTAGTTGTACTTTAAATTGTGCGGTTCTTAGTCTTTCGAACACTTCTCGTAATCTTTCAATGTGCTCCACTAATGATGTTGAATACACTAATATATCATCTAGGTACACAAGGCATTTTTCGTTGTGTATCCTCGTAGTATGTTGTCCATTACTCGTTGAAAAGTTGCGGGTGCGTTCTTTAGTCCAAATGGCATCCGTTTATACTCGTAGTGTCCTCTAGGTGTGCTAAAGGCTGTTTTCTGTGTATCTCCTTCTTCCATTTCTACTTGATGGTATCCTGATGCTAATTCTAGCGTCGAAAAATATTGGCACTTGCCTAACTTATCTAAAATTTATGTTATATTCGGTAACGGGTATTTATCGTCTACCGTTTTTTCATTTGATTTGCGGTAATCTATTACCATTCTGTATTTCCGTTTTCCTGATGCGTCTAGTTTCTTCGGTACTATTAATACGGGGCTGCTCCATGGTGAATGTGAGTGTTGTATGATATCTTGATTTAATAGATCGGCTACTTGTCTGTCAGCTTCTTCCTGACTTGCCTGGGGTAATCTGTATGCTTTGGTGAATATCGGTTTGTTGTCTGTTAGCTCAATGTTGTGCTTAACTGTATTTGTAAAGGTTAGGGGTATTCCTTCGCAATGGAATATGTCGCGGTATTCATAACATAATTTTGTATTGCTTTTGTTCCTCGTGATTTATGTCGCGGTTAAATCGGATTTTATTTAAATTTTGTCTTAACATTTCGTCGTTTTCTACGGGGTTGTAATTTTCGTTTAAGTTTTCGTCTATTTCCAATTCGTTAAAATTTAATTCTTCTACGTTAATCGGGTTTGTTAAAGATAGTTCTACGGGGTAGTCATTTGAATTTAATATTGTTGTTGTGGCGTAATTGTTTTTGATTTTTACTAATGCGGTTGGGGTTTCTACTCCTTGTTGAAAAGTTATGTGGTTTATTATTCCTAAGTTATTATTTGAATTTACGGGGATTCTTATCTTTTTTTCTGTTCGGGGTTTTAATGTATATTTTTCGTCAATTTGGGTGTTTTGAAATTTGATGGGGAATCGTCCATATTTGGTTCTTAATAATCGGTTTTTAATATCTATGTTGGGTCCTAATTTTTTTAGAAGGTCCATTCCTAATAGTCCGTCAAATTTGTCATTAAATTCAAATATGCAGAATTTGTGTTTCATCTTTACGTTAAAGGTTTTTGGTAAAGGTATGTTTGCTACGAATTGGTGTAGGGTTGTTTGATGGGCGGTTTTAATTTTGAAGGGTTCTCTTTCTACATAGTTTAGATAATATTTTTTTACTGTTCGCGGGCTTATTAATGTTTTTGAAGATCCGGTATCGATTAGTAATTTAAATTCAGCGTGGGGTATTTCGATATAGGGTAATACAAGGTGATTCATATTATTTAGTTTTATTACGTTTGGTCGTTTATAAAATGGTCCATTTGAAAATTTGAACACATGTTCTCTTCGTCGTCCTCCTCGTAATTTTCATATGGTTCTTCGCGTTCATAATGGTTTGATTGGTTTTGTTCATTATTCGTACACGGTCGATTGCTATTATTCTGGTCATCTTCATACTCTTCTACTTCTTGATGAAATAGCTCTTCTGAAGTGAAAGTGCGTTTTTGATTGGGGTTTAGTCTTATGTGCGTTATTTTCGTGTTGGGTCTGGTGTTACCAGATGAGGTATCCATTGGTGTAGGTTTATAATAGTTATTGGGATTATTATTGTTTATCATCGGTGAGTTTCTATTAGTATTCGCGTTGAATGCTGGTCTTTGCTGATTTACATTTTGATTGAATCTCGGTTGAAATGCGGGTTTTGACGAGTTGGAGTTAAATGTTGGTTGATATGCGGGTTTTGAAAAGTTCGGGTAAAATGTTGGTTTTGAGAATTGTTTGTATTGGTTGTTAAAGTTTGAGTTATTAAAATGTGGATTATTTGTTCGCGTTTGGTTTGTTTGTGCATTGAATGGGTTAAATTTTTGTTGTGGATTTATTTGTCTTGCGGGTTGTATAGTTTTCATTGGCGTGTAGCCTTTAGTCGCGTTGGGGTTATATAGTCGGTTTCTATAGTACATTACATTTTCTTCTTCGATTATCATGTTCATTGCTTCTTCTAAGTTTTGGGGATGTTGAAATCTAATTTTATCTGAAAGTCGTTCGGGTAGTGCATTTAGATAGGTATCTAATGCCATCTCGTCGTACATTTTCGTTTATAAAAGTCTTACGTTTGGGTCGGTTTCTTCGATTTTGAGTTTTGTCAAGATCAAGCTTCTTAAAGCTTGGCATTTCATTCCAAATTGATAGGATGATTGGTTGTGATCCATCCTAAGGGTTGTCAAATCTCCCACTAAACATTTTAAGTTTCTCTGTTCGCCGAAATATGCAATCAATATGCGTTTGTACTCTTCCCATTGGTCTACGTCCTCTCGACTGGCAATTAATGTTAGTGCCCTTCCGGTCAGTTTACTGATAATAAGGCGGATAAGCAAAGTGTTTCTTTCGATATCACCTGGCTTATAAAAGGTTTTTAGGAATATTTCACTGGCTGAAATATAGTTGCTAAGTAAACATTGGTCATTACTGTTAAAGCTGGGGATCATTTCTAAGTACAGTTTTATTTCATTAGTCATCTTGGCTGGGGTAATATTTGGGTAATTTTAAAAAAGTTAAAAAAAAATTATTTTTTTTTAAATTTTGGATTTATTTTGTAGTTTTCGGTGTTATTTAATGGGTTTTACGCTTGGTATTGGTTTGGTTAAGTTTATTCTTGATTTGCCGATTTTTATTTTCTGAAGTTTTAATAGGCGGAGTTATTTTTGTGGTAATTTATCGGGCTTGAATGTTTTGCGTTAGTTGTGTCAGTTAAAACTTCTCTATTTTTAATTTATGTCGATTTTAGTTAGGTGCGTAATAATTATCTCTTTGGTTTATGCGATTGTAAGGTCTCTGCAATGCTTACAATGTTGTCAGTTGATTAGTTGCGTTAGCGTCTCTATTATAGTTATTTTTAATTATACTGTGGGTCTTATTCAGTACTCGCTGTGATTATATACACTGAAATTTGTGCTTCGTTAATTTACTGAAATATTTAATTAAAATTTTTACGTTTGAATGCGTTCTCAGTACCGTAATTATTTATATCTTTAAATTGATACCTTATGAAAGTTTCTGGTCGTAATTTTATTTAATTTATAATGCTTGAATTCTGAAAGGTTTCTGCGATGTATTTAAATAGCTTTTGATGTGATTTATTATTAGATTTTATGCGTATTTATCCAAGGTTAGATTTCATTCACTTTTGAAGATGAGATATTTGCGTTCAATTTGCGTTTTGTTATTTCTTGTAATAAGAATGTGCTTTTTTATAATAGATTGCAGGTTGTCTATTTATGGAGTGTATTCCGTCTCGCGTTTGAATAGTTGCGTTGCTATTAGGATTTTGGTTTTAATTGTTCGTGATTTTAGCTTTTGCTTTTGTATTCTCGGTATATTTAAATTATTTTTATGCGCCAGTTAATTCTCTTATTGTTGTATTAGAAATTTGTTTCTTGCGTTAGTTAAAGTTGTTGAATTAGAAATTCTAAAAAATTTTTTGTGTCAGTTAAAATTGCTGAATTAGAGGTTTGGTTTTGTTTCTAAAAAAATTTTCTTACGTGATCTAGTCTCTTGCGCGCTTTGCGACTTTTTAATTGTCTCTAGTTTTTGTATCTCAGAATAGTTTTTCTCAGTTCTTTGTCTCAGAATTTTAGTTTTCTCAAGTTTTTTTTTTTTAAATATATCTCATATACAAGTAAAATAATAATAAAAGCTTGAAGATAATCTCTAGCAATTGCTAAGTCGATTATTTTCAAAAAATTTGCATAAAATATTTGTAACAATAGTTAATATACATATATAAATCATAAACTAGCAAATATCAAATGTCTTGGTTAATAATAAAATAAATTTCAATTGGTTTAAGGAAAATGAACTTACACTAGTTGCTTTGTTGATTTCATTGATTTCTTTCTTTGTTTCTGTTTTCTTTTTGGTTTCTTGGATTTGATCTATGCTTGTATCGCCTCCAATTTTTCTTTTGTTGAATTCGAACTATTCTTGTTTCTCCTGCAACTGCTGGACTTGAACGATGCGTGTTTCTCCTCCAACTTTTGTTTTGTTCTGCCAAATTCGGAATTGAAATTCCGGGACCACCAGTTCCTCGAAGTTGGATTCGCTAGTGCCCTTTTGACATCCGTTACAACTGCGCCAGTTAAGGTTCGTGGCTTTGAGCGGTCCTTTTTAAAAAGACTTCTTTGAACTTTAACAAATTTATTTTTGATTATACAGAAATTAATTGGAATTTTGACAAACTTGAATATTTAGTCTAATTCGAAATACATTTATTAATTGTACAATGAGCTATCTACGAACTGCAATGTAAAAGCTGAACGTTTGATGAACTGACTGCGAGTGGAGCTCCCGGGTCTTATATAATCTCCCTACCCCCTCACAGTTCTGTGGGAACTTGCAGACCTAATGTCTGCTTACACTTGACTCTATTCATGATACATAGTTGCTATCTTAAAAGCTATTCATAATTACAATGTTGCAGGCTTACTTCTGTGTAATCTCGGTACGTGACTTCCTACGACCGTCTGTGACCTGACATCTGCAGTGTCACTTATCCTTGTGCTACTTTGTAGCGCTTCCGTTCCCATTAACGTTTATAAACTGAAATAAATTGTAACAAATTGTCTTTTATGACATTGTTGCACATTTCCTAATATTTCCTAATAACTTTCTTAAGTATTAGTTTTATATTGATATAACAAATGGGGGATCACATAACTTGCCTTGTTCATGAAACTGTTGTTCATTGTTGAACGCACCTTTAGATTATACTTTAGTGTTCAGTGACATTAGGTTACGCCCTCTGTTGTCGTTACGGCTTAGGTTCGTTTAGTGGTTAACGCAGGTCATCCTTGACTTGGAGACTAGTTTACTAGCACGTGTCAGCTGTCGTTTTGCCCACGATGCACGATGTAGTCTGGTCTTGGTTATTGAGTATAGCTTGGGAAGGGTAGTTAGTATATATTTAGGGCTTTTCCACCCTAATTAATGTTTGATTAATTTTGAAATGATTACAATGTTAACTAATCCTATATTTGCATTTCCAAAGATACCTAGCCCGAGCGCTACCATGCAAGTTGTACTACCTCTACAATTTATTCAAGTAATAAAGCTCGCAGTTTCGCAACAAATTATGATTTTGCAGTCTTACGAGTTAAAGTGTGCAGTTTCACTAACGAGTTACTAATTCAAGGAATTTACGTGTTTAATAAATTGAGTTCGTTCAGTTTGTTGCTGTATTAGGATATAAATTTCATCGTCTCTTAATTTACGCCTTAATTACTTTTAGAAGGAAAATAATCGAGCCTATCTAGAGGCCCTCTGTTTTAATAAATCCGTGTGATACACACGTGTTGGTGTTGTATTTCACAGCTGATGTTTTGCAATGTTTGTTCAAGGATTTGTGTTTGACCTTTCTGGTGACATTTGGTAATACCTCATGCGCATGTACAACTTCAATAAACGTATAGATAAGTATCTTAATTAAACTTCTAATTCTTATTTATTGATTAGTAACAAGTCATCCTAAAAAAAGTTGCAAACAACTTTTTTTAGAGCTAAGGAGTACATTAAATATTTGCATACATCATGTAACACAACCCTTATGAAAACTTAAAGTATATGCATATGAATTAAATTCTTACAGCTTATTTAAGAGCAATTTGCCTGTTAGCCTACAGTACTGTTGGTGCACATGATCAATTTTTGTATTTTGTCATTATTTAGTTTCTTAAAGAAATTTTCAAGATTCTCTTTTCACTTAAATTATTTTTTTTAACCAAGGGAACATTTAATCTCATTAACATCTTGAGCTATTAATTCGTTTGTGCGAAGTTACATCCGCCCGAAATGTTTAACTGTAAATAATTAAAAATTATAATTATTATTTGGACGAAAATCAACAAGCAAAGTCTATTTTTGAAATTATACGAAGTTTTTATGAAAACTAATCTGTTTTATTTCCTCGCAAGGGTATATTTGAATCATTTAAGTAAAGTACGAAATTATGCAAGGTGTTCACATAATGCAAAAATACTTACTAGATATCTTTAAGTCTAAGCTCAAAGATGAGTTTATCAATAATATCAAAACGAGAATTTTGGTTATTTAAATAATTACAGGTGCAGTTTGCAGTAATTAGTGTTCCAGTGTTTAGGTTAATCTTTAAATCACTAACCTTAAGTTTACGTAACTGATCGTATTAGTTTGCGGTAGCAAATCAGTATTAGTTCTCTAGTGTTTTCTACACTTTTTCTATTCCATTAGTTTGATGGTGTCTTCGCTCACTTTAGTTTATTAATCTTCCAGGCGAGGTGGTCCTATTTTCTTTCTGATTATCTATACCCACCCTCCTCATCGGCCCACAGGGTTGATCCCCAATTAGGTTATCTTCTCGGAGTTTTTCATTTCTGTTAGCCACTATTTTCATCTACTTCTTACCCTGGGGGAATCGTTTTATTGGAATTACTCTGCTACGCTTAGGTATACCGCTCCCCCTCCTAGGTATAAATACGGTTAATAAAATCACTAGTTGCATGTTTCGATCGGTTTTATGCACATTTGATTTAGTGTTGAAATTCTTAGAAAGTGAAGAAGGGTTGCGGCTCAATCTAATTAATTAAAGAAAGACATAGTTTATATGATTGACTTATTTGTCAAATTTGAAGTTGCTAGGTGTTTAATTAAATTTAATCAAAACTAAAGGTATAATATATTCTGTATTGGTTGTAAAAAATTTTCTATGCAAACAAAATCTAGGGAGAGAAGAATGCTCTCAGTTTCCAAATCTTTCAAAGATTTTTATTCTTATTGTCAGTATTTAACGACTCTTCTTTCTGAGCTCGGCCAAGGGTTTGAAGTCATTCTATACTTGGTTATCCCCGATTGGGTGTTGTTTTGCAAATAGACCCATAAACGCAAACGAATACATATTGATACAGGAGCAGTTTAGTGAATTATCCACTAATGAGTTTAAAACGTAAACTGTAATCTCACCCTGATTTGGGTTGGTGACTAACTACAAAATCCCTTTCCTAAAACAAGTCGTTAAAGGAAAAACAGTCTTCCGACATAGCTTTGGGTCTATTCTTGGGTAGGGTAAGCAGGGTCGTGGGTATTGCTATTGCTAAAAAAGCCATATGTAAATTACTTCCTGTAATAAAATATATGTTGTCAAACCACACTATTGGAGCTATTTGAGGATTACTACACTATAAAAAGAGCTATTAATATAAAAACCAGGTAGTATTACTGCCCAAACCTGCATTTGTACGCATTTGTCCAAAATAAAACAGTAAATTTATATTCATTTAATAAACTGTATTCTCTGTTTTTATGATTAATAATTTTATTTACAAAATATACAATAAATATTAAGTCAAAACACAAGGTTTTCAGAAAGCGGCAGGCAATTTATTTATAGTGGAGTAGATTCATAAAGAAAATAACTTTTTATACAACATAGCTTGCGAGGTCCTTTAGTATGCAGATTTGTATAATTCAGGCCCACAAGATTATTGACACAACTACTAGTAGTTTAAATTTTAGGTTAAAAATATTTACTTAATTTTAGGATATTAATTGATAATAATAATTCGCTCAGCCTGAGTAACGCAAACCAGTTTAAGTTACTAATATTACTTGAAATATAACTTTGATCTGTGTAATTCAGGCCCACAAGTTTATTGACACAACTACTAGTAGTTTAAATTTTAGGTTAAAAATATTTACTTAATTTTCGGGTATTAATTCATAATAATAATTTGCTCAGCCTGAGTAATGCAAACCAGTTTAAGTTACTAATATTACTTGAAATATAACCTTGATACTTTAAGTGGAAATTCTGATCGAACCTTAATATAAACAAATATTTGTTAGGTTAACATTCGCATGTAAATGTGACATTGACTTCCTTTCTGATTTAAAAACTAGGTGACACCATAACAAGTATAAAGCTATTCGCTAATCTTGAAATCTTGAATTGTTAAACAACGCTTGATAGTTCACAAGATAACACAAGGCAGCCATATTTTTCGAATCGAAGCAAACACATTTCCTATACAAAATTTTTGAAGATAATTTGCTAATTGAATTTCTCACCATCTACAAACCAATAAACTAAGACGACGTAAATTTTGTTAAAACTATCCGTAGAAAAATAACGCTGTAACTAAAATTAAATTAGATAGTGAATTTAATACTTTTACCTGACTACCGTAACTGGAAAAGCATATCTTACTTGGGACTTTCCATCTAAAGATGCAAATCTAGAAAATTGCGATTCGCAAATCGTACACCCTACTCCTACTTAAAGCCATCTTACTTGCTCAAGAACCCGAGAGCGAATGCCGTCCGATTTGATATACTAACGAAAACGACTCTGTGCTGTCACTTGAACAGAATATAAACCACCATTTGATAAAGCATGCACCTATATTATTTATTTTAAGTAATACTCGACTCCAAATTGGATAATACTGCTAACGCTTGGATAGTAATTAATAATAAGGAACCAATAACTGAATCAAACAACTAGCATACTAAGTACAGCAAAGCAGAGAATCCACGTACCTACAAATTCCGTCAAATAGATAAGTTTAAATAACATACCTCAAAATCGGGTTACAAAAAGATACCAAGTTTAGATCCTGTAATATGGAGCACTGTACAGGAGCTGTTGATTGGTTTTCGTTCATTAGTATTGACGGCTTTTAACGAACAACTGTGTAATATATTTAGGATGTGTCCTATTTAATCTATACTGCCAACTAAACTGTGATGTATAAGCTTTACCGTATATTTATATGCTCACTATAATCCCATAACGATTCTGTTAATTTGGTAAATAAACTATACATGCATTACATGTCGAAATTCTTTGCTCTGTTAAATACCAGATGGCCGTTAACATACGTTCTCGACACTTTCTCTGTACGCATTCCATGTATATTAAACGCCAATTTCACTTCGACCATGTGGTTTTTAGAACAATTTCCTTACTTAAAGAATCTTTTGCCCTAAACCGTGTATATTTATAAGCAGTTATAGCACTCTACAAAGCTGCCGCAACTACCACACCCTGTCCACCACAATAATTTCGATTCTCAATAAGATCCTGTAGGAGAAGATTACTGAGATGTACTATTATTATTAGCATGTTTCATAGAAAAGATACCCAGTAAATTTTTAATATACTTTTGTGTTATAAAATAATTGCAAGAAACTTAGAATTAGTAAGTGTACATTTGCTTAAAATTTACTAAAATTAGAAATGAAATTTAGTAAATTTCTTTTTAATCGTTTAATTTGTTCTTGAACTCATAATGAGAGCCCCATTCGTTGTCAAATTTAGTTCGAGTCTGATGGAATTGCAAATTTTCTGTACACATCTTTGCAAATTGTCAGTGAAATTAGTAGGATGTTAATTAAAAAAAAGTTTAGAATAAACCAAAATTATGACAGATTTGTAAAATTAAAAAGTACTACGGCAATTCTAGGGAAATATGTTGTAACAATTTCATTTAATTGAAGGTAATGATACTCGTTAACGATTAATTATATAACTAATAAAGAACACGAGCAGACGTCATTGCAATCATCTTATGAGAAACAAGGCGATCTTGTTTCACATTCGTATAATTGTAGGTTAAATTTGCTTGGTAAAATGTAAAGATCAACCCAGCGGCAATGGTCTACGTATTCATTAATTATGGAAACGTTCGTTTAGAAATATTTCTCAAGACGAGACGAACTATAAATATATTTATTCATTTTGTTATTCAAAATAGGAATGCTGTGACTTAAATGTTTTGGTGTAGTTTATCTTAAGATCTAAGAACGTAACTTTGCGACTTCTGCTACTCGTAGTAAATCTCTCTATGAGGAATTTATAAGCAAGCAAGTGAAATCGATCCAGTTACGAATTCTTGTTGTATGTTTAAATTTATTCTGCCTAAGAACGCAAACAAAATAATACAAACGTGCCATATTCAACCTTTATCAAAAAAATTACTTCAAAAAGAATTAATTTTTATCGTATTGTACAAGCTATCGATAGTACAAGTACTGACTAGATGCAATTGGTTTCTTAATAGTACCTACATGTTAATTTTTAAATATAAGCATATTTTTATTAACAATATTTGGTATGTATATTGATATGATAACGCCGTACTCGGTGTAATAAGTTCTGCCTAACGCCACCGCTCTGCTGTGTTTCTCCCAAATTAATCTTTTCTATCTTTTATTATTATGCCACGGCTAGCCCTTTTTAATCTACACAGAGTGCACAACGTTACGATGATCAACTTTCTTTATGATTACCTGTTTCAATTGAAAAAACGAAGTCAGTCAACATTCATATAATGATAGGAAATAATATTTACAATTTTTGAAATTCTTTAAATACACCCTTCAATCACTTAATATCATATGGATTATTTATCCTAAAATTTATATACTTTTAATTCAATACAAAGTCACCAAAAACTACCTCTTTACAGAAAAATCTGGAACGTTCGAGACCTCTTTATGATTTATCACGTAAGTTTAAACGTATGCAATGTTCCTTGTTGACTTTTTACAAGTTTTGGATAAATTGAATAAATTCAGTATTAAAATTTAAATTGAAAAGATTCCTTAAAATTAAATAGATCTGACCTGTGATCTCCTGATATGTTATTTCGTGTTGTGGATCAACACCTCCTTGTTATGCTTAATCGAATACCAATGCACTGCTTTGTCGAACCAATATTTCAGTACAGTTACCTCTTGCTTTCCAAAAATCGCCTCGTGCTTTATTCGATACTTCTCTGTATGCACCTTAACTTCTTCCCAGAATTAAAATTAGAATTATTTTCGACGCAGATTGAAATTCTTTTCGACGCAGGTTAGAATTCTTTTATAAGTGAACCAGAAATAGTCCAGAATTTGATTAGAATTGTTTTATAAATGAACCAGAAATAGTTCAGACGCCGATCAGAATTGTCCCCTTAGGACCATGGATTAGAAGCCCTATATCATTACAAAATATTTAATTTAAATTAATCAATTTCTACTTACGTTTTCTTAAAAAACGGCAAAAACTTTTCATATATTCTTAACACAATTTTCATGCAGCACTATTTTCACTATATTATAAACTTTATTTATTTGACGCGTAGATTTCTGGTTAAAAGTGAGGTGGATTCAACCTGCCTCAAGTGGAAACCGAGCTGTCTTATCACCGGTGGGTGTTAAATAGCTTTTTCCCACTACCTTTGGGTTGGATCTCCAAGCAATTTTACAGATTGTCGCGACCAACCAGGTTTGTCCTTAATATTTCAAGCTGATTTCTGATGAAATTCTTTCGGATTTCCGTGTCATGGTTGTTTATTTGCGATCTTTGCTTGCTTTATTATTTGTTATCGCGGCCAGACTTTTAACTTACGTCTGTTGTTTTGTATAGATAAAGCTTTTGGAGAATTGTACAAATTAAATGATGTAACATGAATGCTGTTTTCGTATTTATTTATTTATGCGTTTTCTTATCAAAGCGCTTATGGCTCCAGCGTAATTGCATGAAGATTTATTAGGTTTCATCTTATCTTCTGCGTATTTATTTTATAAACTTGTATAACGTTCTCAACGTATGTTTAATTACATGTAAGATTATTTCTCTGCTGAACACGCGTTCCACTGTTGAAAGATATGCTTACTGGCATCGCTTAAAGTTAATTACAATCTATATACAGGATGTTTAATGCTTGCTATTTACATAATGTACGAATTACTTATTTTTCTACTAAATAAATGCAGTTTTCTGATTCCTATTGCTATTTATAGTTGCTACACGACCCTTACTACTCAATACACCCCTAAACAACTCCTTATCACAGCAATATATATATATATATATATATATATATACATATATAACAGGAAATTATTCTTGATCATAAAAATAAATATTACTGAAGTTTATTCTTAGAAGTTGGTCAGGTCAGTTAAACAAGTCGAGAAATAATGAATCGTAGTAGTAAAAAATCAATGTATTTTACTAGACGCGTTTCGGTCAACAAGACCATTATCAAATAGATTATCAGAAATTTTAACTTGTTAATTTACAATATCACTATAACTACAGGTGGTATTTTGTATGTATCGTAAGGAATAGTCACTAACAAGAGTTGAAAGATAAACAACATTGTTATATTGTTCTCGATTTTTTATTTTTATAACTATGTTGTTTATATTTCAACTCTTGTTAGTGACTATTCCTTACGATACATACAAAATACCACCTGTAGTTATAGTGACCAACTTCCAAGAATAAACTTGAGTAATATATATATATATATATATATATATATATATATATATATATACCTCATTGTTCTTAATAATTAATTCCTTGCTTTTAATATTTTGATTATTATATCCTTTTATATACGTTACAGGAAAAGCAAGGACAAAACTAATTTTATAATTAACCCTAACTATTATTAACAACAACATTAAAAAATACTATATACAAACTTAAATAAAAACAATTAATAACAACAAAATAATCAGGTTGTTAGTTTGTGTTTCATGTTGTGTTCCGTGTTTCTCTTTGATAACCTATCCCACAAGTGGATTTCTGTGGTTTCTCATTCTCCTTTTTTTTGTATATATAGTAGTAAAAGATTTTATATCCGCTGTGTGGGACTTTTCCTCGCCGAAGCAAGGACATACCCACTAAAAATCCATTTTGGTGTCTGACTCGAGATCCCTTATCATATACTTTCTAGGGATCACGTGACTACCGTACCTGGACTAGGTCCTTCACCTTACATGTGATTTTCCAATGCTCCACCCGAAGGTACTACATTGTCCAGGAAGCGAGTTCTTTTACCTGGAAAATTTTGAATTTTGCCGAATCCATGCTGTTCCAAGCAAGGTAGGGATCTTTAACGTGCGTGACAATACACACACGGCACCTCCATTTTACCTCTCATCCGAACAAGGGTATATTTTTGTGAAAAATGCTCGCCAAACATTTTTCAAGCGGACCGTGTCGGGATTCAAATCCGGGACCTTGGGTGTAGTAGTCACTAGGTCCTTCACGTTACATGTGATTTTCCAATGCTCCACCCCATGGTACTACATTGGTCAGGAAGGAAGTTTTTTTTTACCTGGAAAATTTTGAATTTTGCCGAATCCTTGCTGTTCCAAGCAAGGTAGGGATCTTTAACGTGCGTGACAACACACACGGCACCTCCATTTTACCTCTCATCCGAACAAGGGTATATTTTTGTGAAAAATGCTCGCCAAACATTTTTCAAGCGGACCGTGTCGGGATTCAAATCCGGGACCTTGGGTGTAGTAGTCACTAGGTCCTTCACGTTACATGTGATTTTCCAATGCTCCACCCCATGGTACTACATTGGTCAGGAAGGGAGTTTTTTTTTACCTGGAAAATTTGGAATTTTGCCGAACCCTTGCTGTTTCAAGCAAGGTATGGATCTTTAACGTGCGTAACAACATTCACACACGGGACCTCCATTTTACCTCTCATCCGAACGAGGGTGCATTTTTGTGAAAAATGCTCGCCTAACATTTTTCAAGCGGACCGTGTCGGGATTCGAACCCGGGACCTTGGATGTAGTAGTCACGCACATACCACTGCGCCACGGAGCCACCCACTAGGTTCTTCACCTTACATGTGAATTTTCAATGCTCCACCCGAAGGTTCTACATTGGTCAGGAAGCGAGTTTTTTGTTGCCTGGAAATTTAGAATTTTGCCGAACCCTTGCTGTTCCAAGCAAGGTAGGGATCTTTAACGTGCGTGACAACACTCACACACGGGACCTCCATTTTACCTCTCATCCAAAGGAGGGTGTATTTTTGTGAAAAATGCTCGCCTAACATTTTTAAGCGGACCGTGTCGGGATTCGAACCCAGGACTTTGGGCACTAGGTCCTTCACCGTTCATTTACATTTCCAATGTTCCACCCGAAGGTACTACATTGACCAGGAGGCGAGTTTTTTGTTGCCTGGAAATTTAGAATTTTGCTGAACCCTTGCCGTTCCAGGCAAGGTAGGGATCTTTAACGTGCGTGACAACACTCACACACGGGACCTCCATTTAACCTCTCATCCGAACGAGGGCGTAATATTTGTGAAAAATGCTCACCTGCCATTTTTCAAGCAGTCGGCCGTGTCGGGATTTGAACCCGGGACCTTGGGATCCGTAGTCTTACGCTTACTACATTGATCCACGGCGACGCCTACTAGGTCCTTCACCGTGCATTTATATTTCCAATGCTCCACCAGAAGATACTACATTGGCCAGGAGGCGAGTTTTTTGTTGCCTGGAAATTTAGAATTTTGCTGAACCCTTGCCGTTCCAGGCAAGGTAGGGATCTTTAACGTGCGTGACAACACTCACACACGGGACCTTCATTTAACCTCTCATCCGAACGAGGGCGTAATTTTTGTGAAAAATGCTCACCTGTCATTTTTCAAGCAGTCGGCCGTGTCGGGATATGAACCTGGGACCTTGGGATCCGTAGTCTTACGCTTACTACATTGATCCACGGCGACGCCACTAGGTCCTTCACCGCCGTCGCGAATTGGAAACACATGGCTTTACGCGCAGTTTATTCCTTTCGGACGTCTGATGGAATCGCAGCGAATTTGTTGCTGGAGCATCGCTTTGGGGTGTCTATGTCGCTGTCAGAGGACATCTTCATTGCTTCATATACTTCTAGGGCTCGAACGAGCTGGTTTTCGTGGTCTTCATGAGATCCGTAATACCTCTCTGCGTTCGACGGGAGCCATTTTTTGACGATTTACAGATTTGCCTCTGTGAAGCTGAGCGTTTCGAACGAAACAGGGAACTTCGAAGACTTCTTTTGGACCTTGTTCTGGACCACCTGGAGCTTTGGCATGTGCGTTTCCGCTGCGTTACCCTGCACCGTTGATGCGTATGCAAACGTCGGTCTCGTTATCGTCTTGTAAAGCCTAAGCTTGTTTGAAGCGTTTAGCCTACGTCGACGATTGGTCATGAGGTATAGCAAAACCATAACTCCGTTGGTCTTGTTTGCCGCATACTCGATGTTAGCTTTTCAAGTGAACTTCGAATCAAGGATCACTCCTAGATACTTGACGTCTGAACGCCAAGGTATCGCTTCGTCGAATGCTCTGACGTCGTCTCCAGGTCGGTGACGTCGCTTCCGGAAGATAACTGCCGGGCCTTTTGTGGATTGATTTCGACTAGCCAAAGCAATAGCCACTCCTCGAGAACGTCCATCGCCGTTTGCAGTCTCTGCATGATGAGGTGCTGAGCACGGGATCTGGCTAGAATGGCTGTGTCGTCGGCGTATAGTGCCATCCTGGTGTCGGTCGTTTTCGGTAGGTCGCTCACAAAGATACGGAAGAGTGCCGGCGGGAGGAGAGACCCTTGAAGAACCCCAGCCCTGATGCTCCGCCTCGTCGACCGACTCCGTTCAGCCTGATGCAAAACCATCCATTCGTGAAGATAGGCTTTCGTTAGTTGGACGAGAGCGTGTGATAACCCCTTCTCTAACATCTTGTAGAATAGGCCATAATGCCATATCTTATCGAAAGCTTTAGACACGTCCAGGAATACTGCTCCTGTTGACTGTCGCCAGTTGAAGCCTTCCGTGATGTACTCAACCACTCGCAGTATCTGGTGAAGGGTGGGATGCCGCTTACAGAACCCAAACTGTTCGTCATGGATCACATGGTGCTCTCGCATCGCTGCCTGCAGTATCCTCAGGAAAATGACTTCCGCTATCTTCCCAACCACCGACAGCAAGCCAATTGGCCGGCAGTTCTGCGAGAAATGACTCAGATTTGCATGGTTTCCTGAGCACTACGACGTCCGCCGTCTTCCACCACGTAGATGAAATGTGGCGGAGTCTTTGCATGACTTTGATGATTTCGGTTAACACCCGGAGGGTGTTTTCCGCAGCGAGCGCTTTCATTCTCATTCTGTTGTAAAATTGCTCAGAGGTGGCTTGTAAGTAGTCTTGTATGTACGGTATATGTATCTCGTGATGTAATTCGGTTATTTTCGTTTATCTATTAGAATTCGTGATCATAATTGGGCATTTATTTTGCAGTCTTTGTATGATTAGTGTTTGCGTGTTATTCTATTTCTCCACGCTGCTGTTGCATGGGTTATTACAGGTCTTATAATACTTGTGTATAATAGTTGTTTATTGTTTTGGTCCAGTTTACTGTTTTTCGATAAAAGCGGGTAAATAATCTTATGACACCTTGCATGTGATTTTCTAATGCTCCACCCGAAGGTACTACATTGGCTAGGTATCGACTTTTTTTACCTGGAAAATTTGGAATTTTGTCGAACCCTTGTCCAAGCAAGGTAGGGATCTTTAACGTGCGTGACAACACTCATACACGGGACCTCCATTTTACCTCTCATCCGAACGAGGGTGTATGTTTGTGAAAAACACTCGCCTAAAATTTTTCAAGCGGACCGTGTCGGGATTCGAACTCGGGACCTTGGGCGTAGTAGTCACACGCATACCAACTACGCCACGGAGCCGCCTAATCTTATGACACTACTTGCTTTTCTGATTGTATCTAATAGGTGGGTTTTGAAATTTAGTCCTTGATCTAGGAACACTCTTAGATATTTTGCCTGTTTGGGTTGGATTTTTGTGCGGTTTGTTTTAGTGGTGTAAAGATTTGTGCGTGTGTGTGTTTATTCGCAATCTCAGCACAAGGAACTAACATAAATTGCTGTAACATCGGCGAATAGCGCTGTGTTTGTTTTTGTAAAACTTTGTTTGTCTTAGACATTCGTTGTACAGTTTAGTGAGTTTCGGTGCGAGTTTGGTGTCTAGTGCCTTTGTGATTTCTGCCTGGATCCCGTCTGGCCCAGGAGCTTTTTTTCTTCTTACTTCATCGAATTGTCGGTCTGTAATGTATAAATTAATTAGTGTGATTAAATTACCGGGGAAATTTTAGTTTAATCAATTTGTAGACGAGTCCATTTGTCCCAACCTTGTCAAATGCTTTTTCGATGGTCAGAAATGATGTGGTTTGTTATGCAGGCAGATTATTGTACTGGATTGTCTCTATGTCTAAATCCAAATTGACTGTCCATTATTATTTTATGTTTTATGTCAGTCTTGTCTATACGTTTGAGTATAACTTCTTTCACTGGTTTTGATACGGTGCTTAGTTGTATATAACTTATGCTGTCTTTTTTCTACAATTTCTAATTATTCTGTTCTCTATTCTGTCCAATCCCGGTGTTTCATCGTTAGGTTGATTATGTCATAAACTTCTCTGAGTTGCTAGATCTTTGTCTATATCTTGTTCTCCAATACTGTCTTTCAAAAAGTGGCTTACATCTTTCTTGACGTGTTTCTCAAGTTGTGCGTCAGATTGTTGTTCTGTACTTATTCAAAGGTACATCAGTTTTTCTTCATTAGTGTAGTGTGTCTCATTAATCAGTTTTAGTGTTGGTATTTTTTTTTTGTAAGGTCGTTTTAAAGTTTTTTAGAATTCCATAACGTTTTATCTATAGGTTTTAAGGATTTGTCATTTTTGAACGTTGTGTTAGGTCGTTAGTGAAGTTCTTTTGTGTTATTTTTTGTGAATATCTTAAATGACCTGAGAGAAGTGTTTCACTGTGTTGTTTAACTTTTCTGGTGTGTCCAAATCTCTATTTATTACAATTTTAGTGTCTAGTGTTTTTCGGTCTGTATTTTTCTACGTTACCACAGTTTTGATGCTTGTTTCTTTATATCGTCCGTCTAATGTGAAAACGATAGGACTGTTTCCAGATCATAGATCATGTGTAGATGTCGGGTTGTTTTGCGAAGTAACGTTTTTATTTATTATTAAGTCGATTGTCGATGTTGTAGTGTTATTTGTAGGGTAACACGTGTGTATGTGTGCGTGTGCGCGCGTGCGTGCGTGCGCGTGGATGTGTGTGGGTGCATACGTGGGTGGGTGCATGCGTGCATGGGTGCGTGTGTGTGTTCGGAAAAAACAGCTAGATTAGTATTTAACATTAGTCTATACTACAGATTCCCGTTTGCATTTACGTTTTTGCAGTTCCAGTAGCTTTGTTTAGCATTGAAATGTCCTATAAGTAATATACCTTATTACTCACACTTAATAACCTAAGAATGTCCAATACACTACAATAGTTTGTTGGCCTGTGCCAAGCTGCGAATATACAGATCTTGTTTTTAAGTTTTATTCCCGTCACTTCTGGGCTCGCATTTGGACTCACTAATCACATTATGGTACAGCGTGTTTGATGAAAATAGCAACACCACCACGTCCTGTGTCGTCAGGTCTGTCGCGTTTATGTTGTAATTTCTAAGTTTAAGTGTATCTGTGTTTTGAGTCGAGAGTTGTTTATGAACAATGCCTCGTCTATTCACAAACTCCAAGACTTGGCTGATGTGAGCTTTAATGACGTTTACGTTCTAGGTGCAGATTTAAATTTATGTGCCATAATTGTCCATGTTCATGATGAAATTACTGAAAGGTATGAACTTCCCGCTTTTGTGTTGCAATTTTTTATTTGGTTGTTAAGGCCTTTTATAGCTCTAAGCATTTCCTTTAGGTTGATTGTGCAACTTAGTGTATTCATTTTGTCTTACTAACTCATGATTATTTTCGTTAATGTTAGCATTACTTTGTGTATTGTTGCCAGTGATTACTTCAGCATTTTTGTTGGTGGTTTTATTTGATCAATCTTAGGTTGCACATTTCTTTAGGTCAACGTTCTTTAATTTTGGGTATTCTTTTCGCAATTGATGTAGAGTTGTTGTTGTAAGGGTTTGTATGTTTCTAATGGTGTTCCTTTTGCTTCTATTTGTTGCAATTTTTTAGGTAAACGGGACATTCAACATTATTCGCTGTGTGGAACCCACTGCAGTTGACGCATTTGGGCGTCGTGGTTGTAGATTTAGTGCAGTCTCTAGTTAGATGCGAACCTGCACACTTTAAACACTTTGGTGGGGCCCATGAATTTGTGGTTGCAGGGGACCATTCTTGGCAGCGATGATGCATTATTTTTTTATTATTAATATATCGTTCCCATAATATTTTAGTATGTAGTACCAATTTTACTTTATTTTGAAGCTCTTGCAGACTATCGGAACTACTTTTGGTTATTAAGAACAGTGGTGTTAACAAGAGGGTCTTATAATTTTATATATCGACTTACCTCAGGCCGTATTCTATTGTTCTATAAGTGTCGTTCCTACTCTTCAACAAAGTGGACTGTATGGCTATTTATTGAACGTGTTACGTACGCACTCTCACTGTGTTTTTTAGGGGTTTATCGTTAAAATTACATTTGAAGACATTAATGACTTAACTCACTTTACCGAACCAACAACTGTTTCTCTTCTATGTCTATGAGCAAGTGGCTGTCACAACCCCTTTTTCAACTTAATTTCCACAGGTACAAAGGATGTTTTATGACAGGGTATAACGGGACAAGGGATGGCAGTTTTGCTATTTTATTTACAACTACGAATCTACACAACTTAAATTAAACACAAAAACGTCGCGACAAAGAGACCAAACAAGTGGTCTGAATGCGATTCGCATTCTGTAGATACTTTGTACTAATATTTTAATAAACTTTTAATGCTTGCCCTACCTCTTTCACACTAGGATCGCCATCCAGTCCTTTCAGAACGAAGGCATGTGTTTGTGCCGCCTTGTCAGTGTAGCTGTGGAATTCAATATTTTCTGTCGCAAACTGTTCCTTTAGTACTTCGTATTGTTTGTCATGCACAAATAAGTTAGTTTTGTCTGTTGTATTTGATGTAATATCCGTTTTTTACTTGAATATTTAAGCTGTTTAAAAAGTTTCTATGATTTACTGACTTACCGTGTATTACGATTGGTGTCGGCTGTTTAACTTCAGTTTGCTTCCTTTTTGGTTCTTCAAACCATTCTTCGTCCAAATCCGTATTGCTATTTGTTATTACGGTAATTTCTTCACGATTGAGTCTGTGTCTTTTTCATTGTTGTTGATTTAGAACTAGAAAACAGGTATATGTACAGTGATTTTCTATTCGTTACGCTTGTGTTGGTTAGCCTCGGGTAACTTCTGCCGTGCTTAATGGTTTTCTGGTCGATCCTGTTAGCATTGCATGATTAATATACTAAATGTATATCGCTTGTTTACTATTCTTTTTAACAAAATATTTACCATGATTCATACTTTAGAATGTTTGAGGTTCGTTATTTGTTGCACGAGTATCATTCAATACATTTAACAATGGGGCATTTATGTCCATCGGCATTTTTTTATACTACTATAGAGTTTTATCTCACTTTCTTTTATACTAATTAATTAAGTTCAAGTCACATTATGTACACTTATGTACACTATTATTAAAATCAAATAAATACTAATTGTCTAAAGAAAATCCATAGAGAAACTTTCTTTAACGGTATCTTTGGAGCTTAGGAATTTATTCTATTCAATAGGAGCAGGTAGAATGAAACCCGTCCGCACTCTTCAAGCGCACTCCAACCCTTATCGCTGCCACTATTAGAAGTTATGAGATAAAACTTAAATGAAAAACGAACACAATGATAAAACTGAAAAACATGGCGGTCTTCCATGCTATATAGTTCAAAACCCGAATATATTTTTGAGGAAATAACTGTAAATTATGCGAAACTTCATAATCGCATAGTCTATAAACCACATCCGGTTGATGTCTGTCAGATATACGAAATTCCATTTGTCACCTATTGTCACCAACTTGTAGGTATCCCCTCCATACAACGTTTCTCATGACTATCGCGTTATCCACACCGCATTTCATTCACTGAAAATGCGTGCTTAGGCGGAATACAGACAATAATTTATGGGGTTTTTGTTCTCTGGTTCATGATAAATTATATTCATAAAAACTTTGCACGTAAGAACTTAAATTAAGGATGGGAAAATGACTTTCCTTTGTTGGATTCAAAAATTTCCTAATCCTAATATTAAATTGAAATTTCATGCAGCCAAAAGGCGCAACACTAATAATGTTTTATCAAACACAGTGTTATTTTTAAATCACTTCATTTGTCCGCAGAATAACAGGAATAATCTTTTTTCAATTATCTTTCGTCCAGATTATAAGCGATATCTTCAGGAAATCCGCTATTCTATAAAAGTATTAGACTTGCTACAAATCACGTACCTCCAAACTAATAATAATCGTTTCACTTCACAACACTGTATCTGACTCGTTTAGTGCTCTTGACAATGCGAAATCGACTTGCTTTACATAAATTCCAACCATTTTAATAACTAATCTGTCCAAATGTTTTCTTCATACATAGAATGTTTGCTTGTGATATCTCGGCTTATCATTGCAAAGAACTTTTATTTGATGGAATAATGAACATTTACGTGACTTCTTATACAAAGCGCTTTTATAATATAATTAATGCAAGTTTCAGTGAAATAAATGACTTTTTTATTAAAAAATTTGCTTACTGAATGAATGATACTATTAAAATATCCATCTATTTTTAACTGATATAAAACGTAGTTTTATACACGCTTTTATTATGAATTATTATGAAGTTGAATTTTGCCCTAATTGAACAAAATGGTGCTCTTTTCTGTTAGTTAGTTATATATATATATATATATATATATATATAAAAGAGAAAAGATATATATTGCTGTGACAACGCCGGCGTTAGGCGTCGCTAAAAGAGTGCTGTGACAACACTGGCGTTAGGCGTCGCTAAAAAAGTGCTGTGATACAGATACAGCAAATTATAAAATTTGAAATTCTTGACTTACCTTCTTTTCTAAATTTACTTTGTTTGGATAGCTCATCGGAAATGCTGGAGTTTACAAAATGAAATCAAACAGCAATATTATACAGCATCTATACAGTCAAAAATATTTTCGCTTACACAAAATCATATAGAACATTTACAGCATAGTTTTTTCAAACATCAAATTATTTCTAACGGGTACCTATTTACTTACCTTATTTAGGTTTAAATTTACACTAAATCTCTTCTCTTATGGATAGTTTACCTGGCTTTGATTCCCACGCTTATAAGGTGTGTTTGGCCTAAAGAATCTTTGACAGATAATCTTTAAAAAGGTCAGAATAGTTTGAAATCATGGCACTCGTCCCCACCAACGTGTAAACACCGCGCCTATCGTCACTTATTCTTATTGGTTGAAGCAATGACGCACATCATTTCGAAGTGTAGAATACAGTAATGAATTATAAGTTATTTTCCTAGCAATGTTGGGAACTCAAAGTCGCATTTATAATGCGTCATAACGTACTTAATTCTACAAGAAAAAGTCCCTAAGATAATTATTAAAATAAAATCGTTGTGTAACCAAATGACACGTATCAAAATTTGTTACCATTTTTATTGATGTTTTCGGCATTTCGTTCTTTTTAGGTTGGTTTTAGAAGCGCTTTTACATTGACCGAATAATCTTTTTTAACCTCCTTGATAGTTGCAGGCGTTGATGTTTTGAAATTTGTTTAATTAAAAATAACATCACGGAACTGTGATGAATTTTGCAGTTTCTGAATTTAACACCTTATAATCGTTTGGTACATAACCAACCAGTATTCCTTCTGACGTTTTATTTTTTCCGGTTTTCTTATTAATATAAATGGTTGAACCAAAACTTTTAAATTGATTAACCTGGGTTTTTATTGCGTCACAGTTCAAGCGGGTTGTTGTTAATTAGACAGGTATAAAGGTACTATAGTTCTTTGTGTGCCCATACAGATGGCGTAAGAATATGCACAAATTTTTCCAACAGTATTAGTTAAATCATTTACAAAATGAGCATGAGTTAAATATACTAGATTACGCTTACCTTGAGTCCTTCTAAATAATTAAATTGCAGTAAAGCCATTAGTGAATCCTTGTTTAAAGCATTTTCCGTGCTGTAATACCATTGCTGTTGTTCTTTTTTCGTTGATTTTACAGTTCGTGGGTAAGATTGATGCCTATCTAGTCCAGGTTTGCAGTGGAGTTCGTTGTATACTTACAACATAAAGGGACAAAACAAAGGTAAATATACGACACTAGGAAGTTATATGAATTCGACGGGTATACTTTACCACTACATTATTAAGCACTATTCGCTCGTCTTTCAGATACTGGCAGTTAACATGTCGAATGGCATCATGACCGGTTGCCGTTGTTTTTTCTGTTCACCACTCCTTGAGAGTAACACGTAATCATTGGTCGAAACAATGACGTTTATCCTTTCAAATCGTGGGAAACGTCTACAACGTAAAATATATAATTATAATTAATTCCCTGAGCAGTGCTGGGAACTCAAAACCGTATTTACTTAATAAAAACTAATTCTAAAAAGCTCCGAGGATCATTACATGACCTATTTTCTGCCGAATTATACGTGTAATATCCCTAGAGCACAGTTGTACATTCACAGTGTAACCGCGGTTTAAAAGTACCAGGCGGCACCGTGGCGTAGTTGGTATGTGTGTGACCACTACGCCCAAGGTGCTGGGTTCGAATCCCGACACGGTCCGCTTGAAAAATGTTAGGCGAGCATTTTTCACAAAAATACACCCTCATTCGATGAGAGGTAAAATGGAGGTCCCATGTGTGAGTGGTTATCACGCACGTTGAAGTTCCCTATTTTGCTTGGAACAGCAAGGGTTCGACAAAATTCCAAATTTTCGAGGTAAAAAAAATTCGCTTCCTGGCCAATGTAGTACCTTCGGGTGGAGCATTGGAAAATCACATGTAAGGTTTAAAAGTACCGGGAAGATTGAAATTAGAATAAGTCAGTTAGTGAACGATTGTGAACGTTAGGGACGAATGTAGGCTGAAGTTAGAATAAATTATTTAGACTAGGGTGGACGATATTGTAAATTTATAGAGTAGGCACAAATAGTCGTTATTAATAAATTTGACGTGTTCTTAGAAATTCGAATGTTAATAAATACTAATTTAGCTATATTTGGATAGTTGTAAGTAGACCTTTCAGGTGGCACCGGTAAATCGAGTCGATGAGCTGCTTTCCGATATTACGGACCTCCCCTTTTTACTTTTTGCCAGTGTCTTGATGATCAAACACGCTCCAAAATCAAAGCTATGGATAGCATTATTTACACCCTAACTTTAATTTTAGTTTATAAATTATATTTAACGATTAATTAATTTTGAACTCAGATTTACATAAAGCACGTAATTATTCGCGTTTAAACCCAATGTAGTACCTTTAGGTGGAGCATTGGGGATGTGGCCGCATATGTTGCGGTCCCTATTCAAATTATACGGTTTAAAAGTAACAGGTGGCTTCACGAATCAGACAGGTTTGCGTATGACTGCTGATTCCAATGTCCCGAGTTCAATTCCCTGAAAAATATTAGACGAGCATTTTTCACAAAAGTACGCCCTCGTTCGAATGAGAGGTAAAATGTAGGTCCCCGTGTGTGAGTGTTTACACGCACGTTAAAGATCCCTACCTTGCATGGAACAGCAAGGGGGTCAGAATTAAAAATTTCCAGGTAAGAAAACTCGCTTCCTGGCCAATGTAGTACGTTTGGGTGGAGAATTGGAAAATTAATGTGAAGTATGTCAAGTTAAACACTTTATTGCGTTTTTATGCATATTTATAGGATTTTGTCTGCTAAATAGTATTTTGAAAGATGCAAGCCACTAAAAATATTCTTTGTCAGTGGTAATGCAAAATTTAAATAGGTTTAACTTCCTTGTTATCTGATAAACCTATACACCATAAAATCTCAATGAATCACTACCAAACACAAAAAAATTATTGCTTCAAGTTACCAACTAATTTCGTCATTGAAGTGAAAGTGATATTTTTAAATGCACCGTTTTCAATTATCTTTTTATTTTCAAATTTCGTTAATTTTTATTTTGTTTCAGTAGACTCGGGGATGACAATGACCACTACTGGCTCGTTGGGACCCCCCCTAAATAATTCAGGAATTCCCATAGCAGCTGCTATGAGCCAGCATTGCGCTATCTGTGGGGATCGTGCCACAGGAAAGCATTATGGTGCTGCTTCGTGCGATGGCTGCAAAGGCTTCTTTAGGAGGTCTGTCCGGAAGAACCATATGTATACATGCAGGTAGGCCAATCATGATTGTCAGTGTAATGTTTGGGTTTTTAATAACAGACGCGGCAATAAGTTCTGACAAATTAATAAGTGCTGTGGTAATTCACTAAACAAGATAAAATTGAGCGATTTGTTGTCCAATAAAGTTCTTGATATATTTTTGCATTAACAGTGATCATGTGATTCAATGCATATTTGCCATTACAGTGTATATTGAATTCAAATCAATAATAACCGTATAATGTAATTTATGACAAAAGTTCAATATTCCTGTTAGGCATAAAGTTCTTTTACATAACTAAATGTTAATGCAGGTATCTTGAATTTCAAAATACTGGTAATGCTTCAACAGCTTATAAAGGCGGTGAAAAAACCTAAGAATTCCAAAAAACATTGAATGAGTGTAACAAACACTCGTTCAAAGTTCACAGCGCTTGGCAAGGTGCCATGCTCTGTCTTTAAACTTATCTGACAGAACTGTTTGTAGAATTTTACGTATTGATTTACATCTTTTTCCATATGAAGTACAGATTGTGCAGCAACTTCTTCGAAAGATTTACATACCAGACTTGAATTTTTTAATATGCCCTATCTAACAATTGCTACATGAAATTCATGAATTTTTATGTAATTTAATTATATCAGATGCAGCACATTTTCATTTATGTGTTGTAGTGAACAAACAAAACTGTCATTTTTGGGCTTCAGAACAACCCAAATTGTTACATGAAGCTTCTTTGGCATTGTGGGTTTGTACTATTTTGACGAAAACAATGCAAATGTGACTGTAATATCTGCACATTATGTGGAAATGCTGAATTACGGCGATTAGGTGTACACAATCGTGAACTATAGTTCCAACAAGGTGGTGCTACAAGCATATCTGAATGGCTGCCCTTAAAAGAATGTTTCCGAAACGTGTGATTTCGCATAGTGGTGATATTATCTGACCACCACGCTTTCCTGATTTAACACCACATTTTCCTGATTTAACTCCACCTGATTTCTTTTTGTGGGGTTTTTAAAATCTAAGGTGTTCATCATAAGTCGCAAATATTACTAGAGTTAAAAGAAAACATCAAACACAAAATAGCTGCCATCAATGTAAATATGCTACAGAGAGTTGTGGATAGCGTGCATAAACGGATAGCCGACTGCTTAAAAAATGAAGTGGTTCATTTAAGTTATGTAATTTTTAAAACTTAAGAGATTTTGTTTGTTGCAATTAAATATTTTCTTTTTCTTGAATAAAATATACTTAGTTTCATTACTTTGTCTCCAATGCATAGTTCATTAACTTAGACTACAATTTGTCAGAACTCACTGCCAGATCCGTTATAACAATTTTTGCTACATGTGTTCCATAAGTGTATCTTCCTTGAAAGTTAGTAATATGCAAGGTACTATTTATATTGTGCTACTAAGGATTTTTTTGGTCAAAATCGCTCATGCATTTTATAACATCTATCTTGGCTAGGCATTTAGAATTTATTTATATCAAATAATTTCATTCCTTTAACCTAATTATGGCAATTCTATGATGTGGAACCTCACAACGTTAAAATTGTAAGCACATAAGCTAATACAAATGTTTTTTATTTCATGACCCTGCTTGGCCAAGATAATTATTAGTACTTCAGTATAATGAGCATAACCCATTACAAAACTTTTTACCATAAGTTTCTATTGTACCGTTTCAAATTTAAATTGTATAAGCCATTTCTAGTACTAGAAAGATCTGTATTTGCTTTTATTTACTTTATTCTATAAATGTCTGCAATAGTAACGTTTTGACAAAAACATGTTAGAAGTCGGTTTCAGCAACAACTTTCTTTGTATTTTGTTTTTGTTGTAATTCTTTTTGTATCGTATTTGTGGATATGTGCGGATGAGAATGGAAAGGTTAAATTTTTGAAAATGCCCTCTTGGCAGCCAAAATACTGTACTGTACAGAAAAAAACGTTCGTAAAAGAATGAAAGAACATTATTTTGGCTGCCAAGGTCATTTTTAAAAATTCAGTGTGTGCATCTTCAGCTACATATGCACAAGAACACTATACAAAAAGGATTAGAACAATAAACAATATCCAAAAAAGTTACAACTCCTGCACGGAAAAAATATTGTTCAAAAACTTGTCCAACATGCAAAAATACACGCAGACACTAAAATAAAACATCTTTCTAAAATTTAACATGTCGATTTTCATCTACGCACATCCAGGAACACGATACAAGAAGTATCGGAACAAAGAACCGTATATAGGAAAAGTTATAGCACTCACACAGAATAAATCAGTTTTATAAAGTGTTTTCTTCTTTTCTAGTGCTGTAACTTTTCTTGTATTTTGTTTTAATTCTTTTTGTATCGTTTTCCTGGGTGTATGTGTGGATAAGAATGAACAAGCTGAATTTTTAAAATGCCCCCTGGGCACCCAAAATACTGTTCACACAAAAAGCGTAATTAAAAAATAATACAAGGACAATATTTTTAACTGCCAATGCCATTTTTAAAAATTCAGCCTGTTTGTTCTCATCTACACACACACAATAATAGGGTTCAATAAGAATTATAACAATAATAAGTAAAGTACAAAAAGTTACAACACCTGCACAGATGAAAATATTCCTCAAAAACTCGTCCAACATGCAAAAATACACACAGATACCAACATAAATAACTTTTCAAAAATTTACCTTGCCCATTTTCATCTACACACACTCAGAAATACAACACAGAAAGTATCAGAACAATAGAACATTATACAAAAAGGGTTTCAGCACTCGCATGGATGAAAACAGTCCTAAAAAATGTTTTCTCCTTTACGGACCCTGTAACTTCTTTTGTTTTGTTTTTGTTCTAATTCTTTTTGTATCTTATTCTTGGATGTATGTGGTTGAAAATGAACAGGCTGAATTTTTGAAAATACACCCTCGGCAGTCACGATTCTGTTCACACAGAAGAAACCATTCTTAAAAAAAATAATAAAAGGACAATGTTTTGGCCGCCACAGGTGTTTTTAACAATTCTGTCTGTCCATTCTCATTTACACAAGCACAGGAAAACAATACAAAAAGAATTAAAACAATGAACAATACACAAGAAAACATTCTAAATTATATTATAACGTAATAAAGAAGTTAAATGGTTTTACTCAAATTTAGGATAATTGTATAGATGACGTTAAAACTTCACTCATTTTTTAAGTTATTTCTATTACTTCTTAGTTTAAAGTCATAATTTTTAACTGTTTTGCAGAAGAAATTTATTGTTACAAAGTAAATGATACAATATACTGCTGGCTTAAAATTGTATAGAAATTCTAAGTCAACGCAATATTGGTGGAGCAGATAAAAAAGAGAGGCACAACTTGTTTTTATATATTTCTTGGGCTAAATTGTTGGTAACATAAATAAATATAGAGAATGTATTATTTTAAAACCAATATGGTATTTGTTCAACTTATTTAGTACAGAGTATACCATAGGCTTTCGAAGGACCAAAATTACTGTACAGTAGAGAAAGATTTAATGCATGACTAAGACTGAATACAGAATACTTTAAGTTGTACAATTCATAAATTCCATATAATTTTTTAAGTTAAAAATGTTTTTAACTACCATCAAAATACAATAAACTAATATTGGTATCTTCCAAGCTGGTTAGGGTATATAAGCAGCGCTATATAAAGTTATTTATACTATGCCTGACTTACATATTGTTACAGTCATTATTGGCACTTTTATTAAGAATATAGTTTGTGCATGTGTATGCATATATGTATGTTTCTATTATAAGCATCAAACAAATCTCAACTTGAAATTATGTATTTGACAGCTGTTTTGAACAATTTGACCATTTTTGAAACATATATTGAACTTATGAATATAAGAATTCCTAACACGTGCCTTTTTTACTTTACGTGCTGTACATCATAAGAAATGTATCATAAAATTGTTTCCTTTCATATGTTTATTATCGTTTCACTTTTGTTTTTTCAATAGGCATCGAACTCGGATCGAACTCGGAAGTCAGGTTTAACTATTGCAAATACACCCTGTATGTTTGTTGTGGTTTGTTTTGTATTTTTCTTAATCTTTCTTGGGCATTAAACCACTTTTCTGTTCAGATGAATTGAAAACTGAAACAAAACTGACTCATAATTTTATTCAACCATATAGTTTGCTTACATAAAAGTAGTTTACTAAATGATTAGGGCCACAACTGTGATAGAACTTCAGAGTAAACTTTTCTGGTTTTCATATTGCAAGTATACTGGAGCCACTGCTTTATAAACATCTTCTGTCGAATTGTCTATACTCTAAATCTATTTTTTGAGAGTTCTTGGAGTGCATTTAACACTTATTGTACCGCATGTTATGTTAAAGGAAAGAGTAGGATCGATTTACTTTTGTTAGTGACTTTTGTTTATTTTGGTTTTGTAAGTTGAGTACATAACATACGGAAGTTACTCTTGAAATATTTTCTAATATCGTTTTTTATTTCAAGCTATATATATATATATATATATATATATATATATATATATATAGGACAAGTTATTTGCAGTCCGCAATAAGAAAATTGAATATAAAGTAAGATGTATCTGTAAACAAACTCTTATGAAAATAATAAGAGCCATTGACAAATACAAATCGGGCTGGTAGTTATATAGCCATTAACAAAACATTAGCTTTATTAATTCATAGGGAGGAAACATCCACTGACCAATGGTTTCGCTTGTTAGCCTCATCAGAGTGGACTGTTCCCAAGAACCCTATGAAGTAATCGGTATTATAATGATATAATTTCGAAACAATCACTGTACTATGGCAAAAGTAAATAAAACCGCCATCAGGTGATAAAACACCAACACTACTAAAGTGTGGAAGTACAGAATTGAACCGAAACTACATAATAAATTTTAAAAATGACTATATATATATATATATATATATATATATATATTAGCCACACCTTCTGTTGAGTATGTATATGTATCTGACTGCAATATGCTCTCATCTAATTATATTGTTATAACGTACATAGGAAATGGCTGTTAAAAAATGTTTGTACATTTTATAATTTTGCTATAATATAAATGTTTGTAATGAGCATTTTATACACTGATTATTAAAGAATGCTAATACAATGGGTCATTCGACAAGAGATGTAATTTTAAATTTTGCACCATTTTTGAACTGTCAACATACAATAATCGTTTAGAAGACATTTGAAAAATAAAAACTTAGTGTTTTTCAGATATATCGATATACACTTGCACAACGCATTCAAATAGTGAAAATTCACTACAAAAATGGTGAAAATATCACACAGACAGTTCATACAATTCATGCTGCTTTTGTTCATCATCAAGTACGTTCTTGCACAGTGTAGTGAATTTATTCAATAAATTCGAACGCCTTGGACAAATTAGTGATGTGAAGATTTCAAGTAGTGCTCACTCGGCTACGTCAGTTGAAAATATCGCCTCTGTAGCTGAGAGTGTGGCTAAAAACCGAGGTTTGTCCATTACAAGATGATCACAGGAACTGGGGATATCACAATCCAATTTGCACAGCATTTTGTGTAAAGATATTGGCCTACATTCTTCCAAATTGCAGTTGTCACAAGAATTGAAATCGTCAGATCACTTACAATGCTGTACATTCACTGATTGGATCCTGGAAATGCATGAACAAAATCATGATTTTTTAAACAACATTCTGAGTGATGAATCTCATTTCTGCCTGGGTACGTAAACAAACAAAACTGTCGAATCTGGGGTTCCTAAAACCCACGTGCAATAGTTGAACAACTTCTCCAAACACATTTTGTGACAGTGTGATGTGGTTTTTTGGGCTAGCGGTGTAATTGGGTCTTACTTTTTTGAAAATGCTGCTGGTTTGACAGTTACAGTAAATGGATTGCTTTACCGAACTATGCTGACTTGCTTTTTGCCTGAAATTGATGCTATGGATGTGGATGATGTTTATTTTCAATAGGACTGTCACCTGCTACATAGCTTGTAAAGCAATGGGACTATTGTGTGAATTCCTAGACATGTGATTTTTCGAAATGGAGACTTCTAATTGGTTGCTGATATTGTGCGATTTAACACCATTAGACTTTTTCCTATGGGGCTACATTATGAAGTAAGTCTTGCTCCTGCAACGATTCAAGCTCAAAGACGATATTAAAGGTGTTATTCGTGAAATACAGCCGTTATTTTGGAATGTGAAGACTTTTGTCAAAAGAATGACCGTTTGTATGGAGAGCCAAGGTGGACATTTGACAGATATTGTGTTCTATTAATTACCTTAGCGTTTGTACTTTGAATTAAAATAAAAATATCTCCCCTTATCACAAAAATTGCATTTTTCTGTTGTTTTGAATAATACCTCTTGTTGAAAGATCCATTCTTTATACAAAAGTTTTAATAATGGAATTGCATTCCCAGATTTATGCAATAGATTTTGTTATATTGTTTCAAAATTTTTATTATTAAAACTTTTATCTATCATTGGATGGTAATAGGTACTATATTCGTACTGTTTGAAATTCGTTGTGCATCCGTAATTTTTGAAACTGCTGATTCTTCCATGAAGTAAGTGACTAAAAGGTAAAATTTTTAAGTAACAAACTTTTAAATTAAAATTATATGCTTACATTGAAGAAGCCAAGCTTCTCTATGTCTACTAATTTTTGGATCGAATTGCACATAACAAAATAAAAAAGCTAAGAGAGTTCATTAAATACTGATATGTTTGAGCCAATTGTACAGATTATAAGTAGGGGTGGGCGATACGGGATTTTGCGTATCGAATATCGATACATATTCTATATCGATATGTATCGATATATCGAATATCGATATATATCGATATGTATCGATACGTATCGATACGTATCGATGCGTATCGATATGTATCGATGCGTATCGGTGCGTATCGATACATATCGATTCGTATCGATGCGAATCGATACGCATCGATGCGTATCGGTGCGTATCGAAACGTATCGACACGTATCGATTCGTATCGATGCATATCGATACGTATATTTACGTAGCGGTACGTATAGTATATATAGCGATTCGTATCGGAACGTTTAGATGTGTAGATTAAGTATACATATCGAGACGTAGCAATACCTATCGGCTACGAATCGAACGCATCTATAAATTTTCTACTCTTTCTTTGGGAATAAAATCACAAGATCGTTTTAAAATAATATATTTACTGACAATTCGATCTTTCACTTAAGATTGTTTGTTATCAAAATAATTAAAGTTTCAAGTTTAATATTTGTGACATAAGTATGTATATAGGGGTGGGCGATACGGGATTTTGCGTATCGAATATCGATTCATATTCTATATCGAATATCGATACGTATCGATGCGTATCGATACATATCGATACGTATCGATACATATCGATACGTATCGATACATATCGAGTATCGATATATCGATATTTATTTTTTGCTGTATCGGGGGGGTCGATACGGGGGTCGTATCGATACGTATCGATATATCGATACGCCGACCCAGCCCTAATTATAAGTACATACAATTATTCAAAGAAACACCATATTCAATTGTGTATTGTGTTAGTATATAACCAATATATCAATATGTAGCAGTTTTTGAGGAGCCCCGATCAATTGTTACCATCTTTTAAAGTATGTATTAAAACCTGATTGAATTGAAATTTTGACTTAAACTGTATTAATTTAGTTATATGAAGTTACTTTTATTTGAATAGGGTTCTTTTAGAGCATAACAGTAAAATGTAAATTACATTGTTTCTCATTTAACCGAAGTCAAAAAAAAACTTTAAAGAATGAGTGTACCCATCTAATTGAAAATGATAAAAATAACTATGTTTTTCATCAATAAAGTCATTAAAATACTTGACCTATACCATAAGTGTGCTGAGGTATTTTGCTTAATTAAAAGTTATCAATTATCTAGGGAGGAAGTATTTGGACTTTCTACCTTGGTAATTATTAATTGATTTTTGTATGGAAGCCTTGGTTGATAAGTGAGTCAATATTTCCGATTGTTTCTTATTTTTCGCTATTCATTAGCACAATGTACTTATTTGCTTAATCACATTCAATGTGTTGCTTTTTGAAATCTTCTATTCTTTGGACCTGCATCTAAAATTTGAAATTACATTAAATTCAAACGCTTTCTTATATTTTTCAGTTAGCATATATTCATTTTCTAGAATATCCAGGTCGTGGATGTTTAAACAACTAAATTTAGTTTTTAGTTTCTTTACTTCTTACTGTTGTTAAATAATAATTACAATTAATATTTTAACATAGAATGAAATGATAGGTAAGTGCATGACTTTGTAAAATCAGAAAAGTGTTGGGAATGTGCAAAAATAACTTTTCTTTCATATACTTCCCTACGGTAATTTTACGAAAAATTAAAAAATTTAAGATTACTGATGGTATTTTTTTTTAAAAAAGGTAATCTTTTAATTTTTGACGTTTCCTTTATAAACCCACAAAAATCTTTTTAGCTTCTGCTTGAATAGGTCATTAACAATTATTGCAACATAACAACTAGTAATGTATTTTCTTTGTGTTTATCTTTTTGGATTTAGTCTATCACAGCTTGATATTTTTTTTAAATAACAAAGCATTCACAAACTTCTAGAAAAATAATGTTTAAGGAAATCTTGAAAGATATAATAGTTGTTCTTTTTTTATAATGAATCAAAATTCATAACTTCAATTTCGTTTTTTAATGTGAAAGAACCATTTGATAGATGCAACAATTGTTAATAATAGTCTAATAGAAATATAAATGAACTTTTTGGTGGTAACTTTGAATCATATAAAAACATCACATCGATCATTTAAGTATTATTTTGTAATTATTTCAATATCTTGCAGGTATAATATTGTTAATAGTGAACTGATTAGTTTATTTGGTGGTGGAAAATAGTTGTATAATGCAATTATTAGAAATTATATAGATGTTCAGTTATATCTATATCATCATCATTCCTAGGTTTTCAGTCCTGGAACTGGTTGGATCTATACCTCTATTGCTTCCTAGTCTGAGCTAACCGACACATTTCGCTGAAATTCCCACAGCCTACATCTTTCACTATCTGTGTGAAATATTCTAATCTAGGTCTACCTCTAACTCTCTTTTTCCCTTTTTCCTGCTTCTAATATAACCCGCACTATTTTCTCATGCTTTAGTGTATGTATACTATCATCCTATCTGTCCTATTTTTAACTGTTTTCCACATATTTCTTTCTTCCCCTACCATTTCTAGTGCCTCTTTGTTCTTAACTTTGTCTGTTCATGATATCTACATCATACGTCCGTAGCACCACATTTCAAAGGCTTCTATCTTTTTCCTGTCTACTTTTTTTACTATCCACCTTTTACAGCTAGTATTTTTCAGCCCGTCTTTGTACAATTCTAGTTAATATTTTTGACATGTGTGTTGTTAAGAAAATTCTTCGAAAACTTTCACATCTATCCGCATCTCTCTTTTTTGGTATAGTGACTATAGCGTTACATTTGAAATTTTTGGGTATTTCGCCTATCTCATACATATAACTTACAATTTGGAAGAGACATTCATTTACTGCTTGTCCCACAGCTTTTACAATTTCTGCTTGAACTTTATCTATATTAGGCGTTTTATTTTTTTCAGGCTTTTTAATGCTAGTTTAAACTCTTCTCTAAATATAGAATATCCCAACTCGTCCTTTTCAATGTCTGATTCCTGTTCTAGTTCTTCTAGTTCTTGTCCTGCATATAGATTCCCTATATATCCTTCCTTATATTTTTGCTATACGGCTTTATGTCTGTTCATCTACCTTCCTTATTTCCTTCTTAGATTGTACCTCTTTGCACTTTTCTTTATACAGCAATATTGTATGAGATATTAACTTACTTCATATAACACAACGTGAAGATTTCATTTTAAGCAACCTCAATTTTAAGAAAAATACAATTTAAGCAATTGTCTGTATAGCTTTTTATCAGTTAATCATCTATAAAATAATATTTCTACTTCTTCAAGAAATAAATAAATATTATGTATCCTTACTATAAATTTTTAGAAATAAGTATACTTTTCATGAAACATATGGTTTACGGATTTGATAATATACAAATACGATTGTATAATGAATTTTTATTAAAATATTGATTTATACTATATAGATATTCACGCTTAAATTAAAAAATTTGAAGAAAGGAACGGAAAAAGTCACGTTGACTTTGAGAAACTAAAAGATAAATACACCCACAAAAGATTTGAGAAAAAGTCAAGTGATTTGTTGAAAGATATCGGGAAAGTTCTGACATTTGGAAAATAGAAGCAGATTGGAAGAACATTAAATCCAGATTAGACATGGCGAACAGAGATATTCTGGGGTATAAACAAAAAGAAAATAAGAAACCTTGGATGTCAAGGATATTCTGAATTTAATACAAGAGAGGCGAAAATACCAAACAGACGCGACGAAGCACGGAAACAGATACAAAGCCATATTTGCAACATTTTGTTATCTGATATACTGTAATTGCTTCTTACAGATTCATGGATTTTAAGAATATGCAAGTAATATGTTGAAGTAGATCAAATCTTATACATCTCATTGGATTTTACAAACAGTGAGTAATTCCTTGATATTCTTGGAATCTTTTGATGACCTCTATACCGGAATGTGGTCATGAACTCCGCATTCAATACTTCATGATTATATAATAACAGCACATTTATCTGTGCTTGATTTTGATTATTTGCAGACTTCTTTCATTTGCATTTTTTCCTAACAAGTGTTTAAATTCGGCAAGTGCATTTCTCTGAAGACAATTTTCATTGTTGTCCGTTATGTAGTTAACTTTCAGAATCATCAGCATCATCTCTAAGTGCCTGTTTAAATAATGCTCTTTCTTTTCACTTGCTAAACATTTCCTTATTTCATTTAGCAGGTTGGAGTATGTGTGACTCACACCAGGGTATGGGCAAAAGGAACCTTATATTATGCTCGCTCAGTTGTATGTTGCGAACCAAACAATCTGTACCATTAAATGAAAGATAATCCAGTAGCCCAGTGTGTAGAATTATTATTAAAGATTCTAGCCCTGCTCACGGATTGATGAAACAGTTGCAAATTTAATTTTTTAAAGCAAATAATACGTACCTAATTGTGGATAATTAATCAAAGTTTAAACTTTTTAATGTTGTGTTTATGTAACTTCTTAACCATGACATACTTTTTTAATCGTGGACTTAGAAATTTCCAATATACTACTTCTTAAATATTCTACCATTTGTGTATAGAGCGAATAGCATTCCATGTATTTTTGTCATTTTAACATTATTAAATTTAGTTTTACTTTAGAATATTTTAAATAAGGTATGTAAATTGCAAAGTGCAAAATGGTGGGTGTTATTGTTTTTGCTACTTCTATAATAACGGCAAGCTTAAGAGATGTTGTTATTATTATCATGACGGATATACGATTTTGATGCCACTGATTATATGTTATAAATGTTAAACTTACAATTTCAAACTTCCTTTGGTCAAAAACTAAACGAGATAAGTATTGAAACATTATTTTGCTTGTCCTTTGCTTGAAATATCAAACATGGAGGTCTTCTGGTGTGTTTACCTTGCTTTTCTTAAATTCTAATGGATCCACTTTTTTAAATTTTTCAAAAAAATGAATATCTAATTGGTTGTACTGAAGTAAAATGAAATTGTAAGATCGTTAACTTTCTATTATTACTATTTTTAACTAAATTGTCATCCTTTTTATTAAGAAATTACTGATAAATACTGTTAGGTAAGATTGATAGTCCTAGTTTAATTGTTAGTAACTATTCCAGTAAATAACATTTTTTGGTCTTGAAAACCTTGAAAACGTTTTTTGTTGCTTTAATGTACGTTGCAGACAAAACATCTAAAAATTAATCCCCAATGTCATTGGTTAATATAAACAGGTATCCCTATTTGTTATACAACCTTGTTAATACCTGTATTTATAAAGTATTTTTATCGTTAACATGCAAAGGCAATTTGTTCAATAAGAACAGAAAAACCAAGATTACCATTAGTCGTGTTAGTGTTTTGTATGTAATCAGCAAATTAATATTTCTAGAAACACAAGCCATGTATATTAAATCAAGTTGTAAAAATTAATGTCACTTGATTATCGTCCTTGAGAAGTAATGAAATGAATTTTATTGCAGTAGACATTTGTAATTTTCTAATTATTATTGATCTTTATTGTTGTTTTTAAAATAATCAAACTATAACAGAAGAAATATTTCTAGACTTCTGTGTTTAAAACAAAACTGAATTATAGGTAACTTATTATGATCTTAAACTTAAAAGTTGCATTCAGAAGCTAGCAATTATACTAAAAATCATATTAAAAACGTAGTTTTGGTTTGATTAATAAAAAATCACTGTTTTTAAGATCCATAAGAAAGTTACTTGAAAACAGAATGAAACTACTCATATAATGAGTATTTCGCATATGAATTAAATATAACAATAAGACACTTTCTTGGCTGCTCTAAAATTGTAATATACACAATTGGTCAGAAAAGTAATATTTTATTAGACAAATATGTACATATCTGTAGGTGTTTGAATCTTCCTGACAAATTGTGGGTCCAGTAAAAACGCCTCCCCAACTAATTGCCACACTTGTTCAAACAGGGAATCACGCATTTCAAGACTGCTATTTCACTCATCTTGAAAGATTGAGGATCCAGCATAACACTCGACCAACCCATTGCCGCATTTTTTCAAACTGTCTAGTGTAGACAAACATTTCAGGATTGATGTTCACTCATTGTCAAATATTGAAGGTTCAATAACGCATAGACAACTCATTACATAACACTTTTTTCTTAACATTTAATTGATCATAAAAAGTACTTTTTGTTCAATTCCCTACCGATGGGCAAAAAATATTTTACAAAAAATTTAAATAATAATGTGGACAATTTTAAATAGTTAAAAGAAATATATTTTAATACAATTATATAAACAAAATATCAACATTAAAAAATTCAAAGTTGAAATCAACCCTAAAACATAACATCAAAAGTTTTTTGACTGTTGTTGATACCAAAATTTATTCTGAGTTTGAATTACATCATTGTAGAAACATGTTGTCAGTCAGCTTAAGCCGGAAAAGTTCATGCAGCAAAACCTAACACATGATATATGGTATGTATGTGGGTTAAAATTATCTGAAGAGTTGAGATATTAAACTGAAAATAAAATAGGAACTTGCAAAATAATTAGGTCGTGGGGCATTAGTCTGTTGAAAGTTGCTTTTAAATGGAATCGGAAAATAAATATGTTGCTCAAATGATGAAAGTCATAACCTTGAGAAACTTTTTGCAAGCTTGACTAATTCACTACCCAACTAAAATGAGCCATGACAAAGATATTCATAAAATATAAAATACATTGAAGTGTGAAAGCCACAATGTTTATGTTGTTTTGGAGGAGAAAGTAAAACACAATTGTTATAATTTTATTCATAGAGTAATTATATCAGTGGAAGCTAAAGTTGAAGGCATGACTGGTAAAAATTTAATTGGTAAGAAAGGTCTGCTGAAGAGATAGAAAATCTGCATTGAAAATTTTTGAGCATCGTCATCATCATTAGGTCTTCAGTCTTGGAGCTGATTAGACGCGTACCCTAATTGTTTCCTATTCTGAGCTAACCTACTCATTTCCCTGAAATTTCCACAGTCTGCATCTTTTACTATCTAGGTGCATTAGTCTGATCTAGGCCTACCTTTACCTCTTTTTTTCCCTCTCTGCTTGTAATATATCCCGCACTATTTCCCAAAAATGTTTAGAACGTATCCTGCCCTTCTATTTCTCCTATTTTTTTTTTGTTTTCCACATATGCTTTCAACAATTTTCTTCTTGTTACTATGTCTGTTGTCTTCAAACATAACCGCTACTCTTTCTTGTTAGATGCAGTTTGGTTTCCCTTCTATTGTTTTACAAATATATACCTTATTTCCCTGATATTCAGTGGTATGTGAAGGGGGTTAAGCAGCCTGCGACTACCAAGGTCCCTCAACACTCGAACATTTGCCGAATTATTTTGAGCATCAATACGTTATAAATATAGAAACTGAAACAGATATTAATGATTTCGCACAAAAAATTATGATATTAATGAAACAAATTTGAAAAAATTTTGAGAGAAAAGGAAAAGTGGGTGAGCTTTAACTTTAGATCAAATTATTACATCCCAACACTTACTTAATTAAATAATAGGGTTTGAATAATGCAAATTTAATATACAGATTTTAAAATTATAACACTTACTGTTTGACCTCGGCAATGAGCTAATCTCAGGGTTTTCCAGTGGTTTGGTCTTATGCAGGTTTTTGATGTAGTGCTGGCTGATAGTAATTATTGTGCCCTAAAGAAATATAAGAAGGGAGGAACAATGAACTATGGGCACTACATCGACACTCGTGGTAACACGCCCTGAACAACAAACGCAGTTACTCGTATGAACTGTGGTACTAATATGATCAATTTTTGTTTGTGTAAATCACCTACAGCGTTTCAACATTTATTCTTCACGCCAGGATTGGTTTATTTCAAGTGGCTGAACTCCTACAGTCAATTGGAGGAGATAACTTCGACACTTCCATAATATGCGTTCACAGTACATTTCCGAGAACTATAAAATTCCCCAAGAGTGTCTTTATGTATAAATCATTTTAAACCTACAATGTAACTAATAATTTATAACATAGACCTGACTGGATTTAGAAAACAAGAGAGATTACTTTATGTTCATACAAAAATAATAGGTTTAATTAATGTAAGAAAGGGAAACTAATTATTTAATAATTGAAAAGACATGTTATGGGTTAATTCATTTAACATGTAACAAAGTACAAATGGAATTGTTGACGAATTCAAGAAATAAGGAAAAAGTGCGGTCTGGAAGACCCAAAACCAAATTTGCCTTCCTATACATGAACTGACCATTGTTACTAGTGGTCAACAACTCTTAAGGTGTGAGTATTTTTTTCTGAATAGTAATGATAGTTATGTTTATTCAATTTTGCAATATTACTAAAAGTAGTCTAGTGCATAAACAGAATATTATTAACAAAATCATATACAGCAATAAATTTGTTAGTTATCCATTGGCAAAAGGTTTCACAATTTTGAAAATTTATTTCCCTTAAAGCATGATGTTGTGCAATATGATAGTGATTGAAATTATTTAAAAAAAAACATCGAGTAGGTTGTATTTAGATCCAGGTTCTTGCTCCACAACTTGAAACTCACTCTCTTCATTAGTCCTTGTCTTAGTCTACTTGAATAACACAAAACTTCCAGAATTTATAAATGTTTTGACAACATTAATAAACTGTTCGCACTGAGGGTGCATCCTTTTCTTCATTTGTTGCATCAATAACATTCTAATTGAATATTTTTACATAAGTATCAATATCTTAAGAATGATTCGTATTACGTCTATAAAACCTTATGTAATTTATTATCTATTTTCACGTGAAATCAATTTCTGAAAAGACTATACAGTGTGTTCCGTTTGAAATGCAAAGAAATTACATTTTGCATTAAGCAATCATCAATCACCCAGTATAGCTAATGCAAACAGATTTCAAAAAATCTTGATTACAGCCATGGCAACAATACTCGAAAATTAACACAATTTCTGTACTAATATGACAATATCTTCTGTATAGCTACACTTTGACCATCCATATCCCTATACATTTTTATTTATGAATGTCACACACAATCTGAATATGCAAAATGTATAGGATCTTCCATTTAAAACATACACATCGTGTCAGTATTTGTTTTTTGTATATCACCCTGTGTGTACCTAAATATTTTTACAATATAGGTATAATGATAATGCATTTACCATACCCAAGTTAGTTTTGGTATCTCTAATAGTTAAGGTGTAATGTTCTGTCCACACACTAAACACCCGCCCTATATAACACCAGACTGTGACATTAAGGCCCTCTCAAGCAATCATGGTACCTCTAAAGAAAAAGTAACAAATACCAAACCATCTTAATGCACTGCTATAATATTATTACAAATAGTGATAGAATATTAGTCCTAAATGGTAAATTATCAATGAAAATAGATGCCATAAAAGGAAATATTTGTCATATTTGTACATTTAGAGAAAGTATTTGATGAAAACATTAAAAGAAAACCATAGTAGACAAAAGGAGAACATGCTAATAAGGAACATACTTTAACCAAAAGATTGAAGTTTGAGTTGGGCACGACAGAACGCAGAAATTAAATTAGAAGAGGACTACGACAAGAAAGTCGATTCCCACCAAACATAGTCTTTTTTTGTGGTATGGGTCTTAATCATAGTATCTGAAACAATGAATGCAGTATTACTAATAAACAAGGGAAATGCCAACACATTTCAAAAGCGATCATACATGCAAAACATTATTTTAATTCAATGTTGTGTAACATATTTTGTAGCTTAAATAATGCTGAATGCAACTATGAGATATCAAACACGTTCACAAGTAATGAAATTTCTCCTCTAATGCAATCAGGAACCCTATTATATGAAAAACACTAAAAACTTTACTCTGTCATGATTTATTCCTGTATTTACAAGTATACCACTAAGCAATTGTTAACAGCTGCAGTTGATTAATATTAGATGACATGATTGACTGAGCTCATGAAGATAATATGTACCTAATTCACATGGCTCTTTGATTACCCCTCTATACATAAATAGTATTTTTATTATAAAGCAAGCTTTTGTATATTTACATTTACTATTCACGTGTCATATGAATAAAAAGAGCCTTTGAAATGGTTCTTTATTTCTTATCCATTAATGCTCTAATGCGAAATAATATGTAACCTATAGAGGATTTAATCGTTAATGTTTCTTTTGTATTTGTTCTTTTAATATTCTTCGTACTGTGTTCTCATGATGTTTTGGCCTACTTGATTTTATAATTAAAAATTGTCCATTAACTTGTTATATAATTTATAAGAAATCCTTGATGAATTGAAGAAACAAGTTTTGTATAGTTTGTAATGTTTTTATTCGATTTAATTCTTACATAGTTGGCTACTTAAATTATTGTGCAAAATGAACCTTTTTCGGTAAATACAGGATGTTTTATATGCTTAATAATTCCAGCTTATAGGCCACATAGGTATCATCAAATAAAATAAAAATAGAAAATTTTCAAACATTTGAAAGCATTCTGTTAAAAAATTAATGACTTAGGCAATTTCTAATTTAAATTTAAATTTTATAATTACCAGCGCAACACTTTTTGTAAAATAAGTCTTGCACTTGTATGGCACATACCTTTTAAGATAACCTTGGTGCTGTTTCTGGAATTTATTATTAGTATGTGTAATTTCCATATCATTATATTTCTATATAGGTGTTTATTGCAGGTGTTGCGACTGATAAAGGAGACATATCTTTGTTATTAAGCAAACAAATGGATCAATCTTATTATTTATACAAAATCAACATTCCAATAGCTTTTATTGAGTACATTTTATTTGCTGGCAATTTTATTGCATTATTTTTGTTGTTGAAACTTAAAATTGATGCATAATTCTTTTATTCTCAAGAGATACTGTTGTCAAAACAGCAGAGATGCTAAGTAGCACATTTTTATTGGTCAGTATCATATGTTTGTAGTATTGGAAGTCGCGTAAATTCGTAAACATTTCCAATATTTCTGAAAATTTGGCACTATTTTTGCGAATATTTGTAAAATTATTTTGCATTTTATGGCATAACTCAAAACATCTTTAAAAATAAAAAATTAATATTTTTTTTGCGTGGGTAATTTTAAAGGTAATTAACATAAATAAACAGGCTTCTCCAAGTTCCAAGATTATCACCTTGCAGCAGAAAATTTGGTGTTTAGATTATTTTGTGTAGGCAATTTGTTTCAGTTATAAATTATATTATTATAGTGCTCAGCGCTATCACTCTGTTTATATTTCTTGATGTTACTTGCACCGGAATTAGTTAATTTTCTGACGTGTTTTGGGCACATTTTATTTCGGCAGGTTATGTGACTGATCCTTAAGATCTTTTAATATATTTTCGTTTAAACGGCATATATCTCTATCAAACAAATCTTTAATCTTTTTTAAAGATGGGTCTATCACTGCTAAGGTTTGAGTTGATTATGCGTTTCTATAAAGGGAATCTAAATACAAAAACAAAAAAGTAAACAAAAATTTTAGAACCATAAATTGCAGGATGTTATGAACCCCTACATTTTTACAAAAAAGTTTTTAAAAACTATATTATAATACAGCTTTGGTAATACCTAAACCACTAAGCAAGGGACTACGCGTAGGTTTAAAATAAAGGAAATAGATAAGTTACCCAAAATGTTCTGAATAGAGGCCACATGTTGCGACACTATATTAGGCGCTTTGGAAAACATAACCGGTACACACTGCAAACTATTTTAGCGTTCGAAAACTTGACCGGTAGAAAAAACGGCGTTTGAAAAATGTACAAAAGTAACTTGTGCGTGTACCAGATTCACATTTCAGAACCGACTCGACTAGTCCCTTACTCAGTAAATATAACCTTAAAAAATTTAACAATAGAATGCATTAGAAATTAGAAATTAGTTAAGCATACCTCGAACGTTCAATGTATCTGGTACATAGCTGTAGTAGGGTAAGTATTCATCGGTACTTTTCATAAGCGCTTATTATAATTGATACTTTTTTTTTACATAACTGACAAGAGAATCTTTCAATAACAGTTAGCAAAAGGATACCTATATCACGTTAGTTAAGTACATTTTGCCCTACTTAAGCATTATGCAAATTGGTTTAAGAATGCAAATGATGTAAATTACGTTTAAATCGTAAACAAACATTAAGGCATTTAATGATACCTGATAATATTATTCTTTCCTAATATGCTTAATTTTTTTCAATATTCGCTGATATTCTCGAATATTCGCAAACATATTTCAAAATTTCCTAAATTTTCCATCACTATATGTTTTGATAAACTTTAATCTCATTTTCATAATTTTGAAAACAATAAAATATAATTTATAGCATTATTATTTGATAAACATGGAATAAGCATGCAACAATTCTGTTTATTTTTGATAGTCATTGATTAATTGTACGCCTCATTAACTTAAGCGTTTACAGTACTAAATTACATAAGATAAAAAGGTCAAAGTTTTAACTTACACCAAGAATGATTTGACTTTACACTTACAGCGTCTGAGTATACTCACACGGCCATTTTTGACTTATTTAAAAACATCCCTTTTCTTCCCAATACGTGTGAATTGCCCTTTTTTGTGCAAATAATAAATTTCCTAAATAAAAATTGCGAGTTTCGCGTTTAAATTGAAGTTACTACCTTTCACAATTAACCACTAAAATTGCTTATTTAAATATCTTCATAAAGTGTCGTATAATAAATCACAAAGCTTAACAGCTACTCTAATCTTTTATTCTCTGATACCTTGCGATAACTCTAAATTCGCCAGCTCTCCTATACTTTAAACTACAAACAATAGAAATATGGCTTCATAAATATGGGCTTACTCCTTATATAAGTTACTACTAAAACTGACTTTACAACCTGATTGTTTAACTTTAATTGAATTATACTAGACTTTTCCTAGCACTAAACCGATAAAGTCGATAAAGGAATAAAATAGAGTCGAACAGAATCGAATTGAACTTTTAAAAATAATCATCCATTACTTAAACTAATTCAAAGAAATGTAGGTCTACTTAAATTTTCCAAAATTGGCAAAAGTTAACTAATTGAAAACAATTTATAAAAATCATAAATACTTTAAACTTTACAAGGAGTTTATTAATCACTGTTTTACTTTCAATAACGTCGTTTGTTAGTAGAACAACAGGAAAATAATCCCCTAAGACTGCAATCATCATATTTATAACCTAAACCCCAAGTCAAAATCCATAACATCGTTCAGGAAATTTTCTATTCTACAAGAATATCACTTATGCTAAAAATCATATAGCCTGCTGTAATAGTAATGGTTTCTATCCAATACAAAGTACTTGATTTATTTAGTGCACTTAACAATGCGAAAATCGACTCTATTAACCAAACATAAAATCCGACTATTCAAACTACTATCTGTCACATTCTTACATTTAAAACGGTAGTTACATTGAAAAGTTCGATAAATACAACACCGGAAGCGGGGTTTACTAGACACCATCGGTCGTTGGTAGCGCTAATCTTATACAGATTTTGGGCGCGCTCAACTACCAATGACGTCACCAATGCACAATTTATATTGCGTAATATCGGAAAAATATATAAAGTTCAGGCCATATATTCTAATGCAATTACTCACATGAATATGCCTCTGGGTTAAAGTTGGCTTCTATTCCAAGTCCATCAGGCTACGTAGGCCCTGTCGAGGTAGTTAAAGGTGATACGCCGACGCTCTTCCAACGCGTTCGGACCAGCAATCAGGGCTCCGCTCCCGGGGTGGTTAAAGATGGTGCTTGCTCCGGTGCTGTCTCCGGCTTATTCTCGGGTCGTGCAGTACGGTTCGCCCTAGGTGGCTTCAAATTTCATCTACCTATGCAGGGAATGACGGGAACATGGTATAAGGCAACAAACAAAGACAATTAGGCAAGGGAAATCTACATAGATAAAGATAAGCACGATACGATACCTCAAAGCGTCCACTCCACTCGAAGGCACGGGCTAAAAAGCCACGTTATAGAGAGCACCGGAAACTTGTCCCCACTTCTTGTCTTTTACACGTCGGCGCGAAGTTATTCGTCCAACCCTCTCGCGTCGCGCGATCTGGCGCAAACGCACTGTGACGTAACGGAAATGCACGCCCCGAGTCTTTTGAAATTGTGGCGCGAAACTTCCGCACATCAAACTTAACCTAAAAATAATGTTTAAGTGCCAATTTGATTGGCACGTAACAACATAAGCAACTTTCAAATTTAAATGCTTTTTCATAAATAGAATATCTGCTTCAGTATCTCAGCTGATCACTGCAAATGCTAGTTTTATTGAATGGAACAATAAACTCTTAAAATTATGTACCAACATGCATGTAATGATTTAGAACAATAATGAATGCAATTTTCAGTACAATTGACTATTCTTTCTTTTTAAAAGGTTTCATTTGACACTAATCGAATAATACTAGTAAAGTGCCCAACCATTCAAATAACACAAAATGTAGTTCTATATGCTGAGTGTTTTCAAGTATATAAGCTTTTTTTTATAATTATTATAAATTAAAAGTATGCCCTAATCCACCAAAATGGCGCTTATTTGTCTCGGCATTTTCCAGTAAAATTAAAATATGAAATTTCAAAATAAGGGATAAAATTCTATTGTATTAATTTGCTTTCAATCCACATCACATAGATTAACAGAATGCGTCAAAGGTTTTTTTATGATACCCTGCTCTAACATATTTTCTATTTCACAATCAACTTGCTCCTTAACTTTACCAGGATAATTTGCCTCTTAACTTCACCAAGACGATTAATGGAGCCAATTTATTTACCCCCGATTTTCAATATAATTAACATTAACACAATCAATAACCTAATTTATGCTCAATTTATTATTCCACCCTATACAACAATTCTCAATAATAATAGTTTTGCTTTCCACATTAAACTTTTAATTTATTTATTGGATCCATCCCTAGTACAACCAAAAATTCAAGTTGTTATGCAACACTTTATTTTTAAATTCAAAGTTACCATTCTGTTAATTGTCGCAAACCTTTTATTGTTTGGAACTTTTAAATTATTTTTCTGTAAAGATATCGTATTTTCTTCTAATAAATTTTTATATTGCGTTATAACATTTTCTGAAATCAAACTGGTTTCCGCCTCAGTATCACAAAACGTTTTAATCATTTTATTTTCAATAACTAAATTTATAACCAACAATACATCTTCATAGCTATTTTTCGTCTCATTTTTCATTGTGCATTCCTTTGTCACGTATCCCAGATATATTACATTTTTTCCATTATTAAATTGTCCCTAGTAATAGTTTAAAAGTTTCTGTTCAAGTTTTAAGAACATTCTTATCTCCATTTCCATCAACCTAAACCAAATCTAAACAATTCCTTTGTGCTTTTTCTTCCTTCCATTGTACAGTTCCTGATCAAATACTACTCTTAGCTCTGTATTACAGTGTTAGTATAGTGATTTATAAGAAATATTTTGAATGTTTTTGTTAATTTTATTAGAATATATCTTGTTGCATAATGTTCTTTTTAATAAAATTGTTGAATAAGTATTTTGTTTCAAAATTTCAGCAAAGTTTTAAATCTTTTCGTATAAAGAAAGACGAGTGATTTTTTTTTTACAGTTTTTCATTCTCAAAGTAAAATTTATTGTTTTGTGATACCAATCTAGGATAATTTTATTTTCAATTGTTCTAATCGATAACGTATTTAGAAATGGTACAGAATTGTTTATTTCTTTTTCACCAGCAAATAGAAGATGTTGATTATAATTGTTTAATATACATAAGATTTCAACTTTTTGTTCAGGTACAGCTGTAATAACATCAACTGCAAACTTTTTGTAACAGGTTGAAAAGACGATTTAGGATTACTTGATCAAGCAATGTGTTCATTACTATATCGGCAATTATTAGACTTAGATTTTAACCCATCACATAGCCAAATATTGCTTAAAATATTTATTGTTGAAGGAAAAATAGCTTGATTCGAATATAAATTCAATAATATCAAAGAATATGCTGTGGTTAATTTTACAATTTAATTTAACGTGATTCCGAATGGAGTCGATATTTTGTTAAGCTAATTCTTTTGGTTTGCGTGTCAATAAAGAAATAATGTCTAAACTTATTACTATGTATTTTTTTTTGGAATTTTACATTTAATTAACAACTCGAGAGTGATAAATATTTTAGCAGATATTGAAAATTTACTATTATTGGAATGTGACAACACACATATTGCAAATATCAACCATTTCTAAGATTTCTTGACTTTTGTGGTTTGTTTAAACACAATCCCGAGTTTCAAGACAAAGAAATATAAAATGCAAATCAATTGCTTCGTATGTTTTCATTCTTAGGCAAACACATTAATATATATTGTGTAAACAACAGTGATAAACAGTCATCATCATCATTAGGTCTTCAGTCCTAGAACTGATTGGACGCGTACCCTCATTGTTTTTCCTAGTCTGAACCAACCTACACATTTCCCTGAAATTTGCACAGTCTGCATCTATCACTATCTGTGTGCTAAAGTCTGATCTCGGTCTCCCCATACCTCTCTTTTCCTACCTCTGCTTGTAGTATATCCCGTACTATTCTCCAGAAATGCCTTAGAACGTATCCTGTCCTTCTATTTCTCCTATTTTTCATTTTCCACAGATATCTTTATTCCTCTACTATTTCTACAATCTATTTGTTATTAACTTTGTCTGTCCATGCTATCATCCTCATACATCTGAAGCACAACATTCCAGAAGGCTTCTATTTCTTTCTGTCTGCTTTTCCTACTGCCCCTATTTCACAGTTGTACTGTGCTGTGCTCCACACTATGCTTTGAACAGTTTTCTTCTTGTATCTATGCTCGTTGTCTTTGAACATAGCTGCTGTTCTTTCTTGTTTGATGCAGTTCGGTCACCTTCTATTGTTTTACAGTTTTATACCCTATTTCCCTGATATTCAGTGGTGTATGAAGGGGGGTAAGCAGCCTTTGGCTGCCAAGTTCCCCCAGCACCCGAACCTTTGTCGAATTAATAGTTTTTCCAATTTATCCTTTCACACAATCTACATTAGTTGTAAATATTTCACAACCAACACCTGTAGTGATAAACAGTATGTATATTATAAAACTAAAAATGCAAAAGCAAAGTTTTTTCATTATTTATAAACAAACTTACATACTAAGTATACATAATGTCTAATAAATGGGTTTGCCAACGAATAAAAATGAAAATATACCTAAAAGTCGATTCATTACTTTTATTTCAGGTGTTCAGCACTCAAGATTGAAATTTACAAAAGAGCAAAAACACCTCAGAAACAGGTGAGATTTGCATTATGCATAGTATGCTAAACCGCTTGCAAATGATGTGTGTTATTACATTCTTTAATAACTAATCATTCTATTTACCACTCTGTTACAAAGCATTATTACTTTGATTTTCATTACTTTGTAAGTTTTAGAACGGTTCCTAAAATTGAAAACATTCAATTAAACAATTCATATAATGTGACATCACAAGTAGACGTATGATATGTCCGTTCAATAATTATAATAGTTTATTTTAGAAGCATACATATATTGTTAGTTACACTAAACTATGGAATTATATAGTTGTGTATATCCCTTAAATCCCAAGTAATAAAATTGTCCCACTTTAAATAGTATTGCCAATGATAAGGTTCCAAAACTACAACGTAGTCTACATTCTTCTTATCATCAGGGATTTTTACACGTTTACTTAAAATCATTACATGTATTGTTAAAATTCCAAACATCGTAAATAAACTTTCTGTCTTTCGTAAAAATGCATTCCATCTGAGAAACTTTTATCAACGTTTTCTGAATCCCCATTTTATAATTGTGAATTATAAAACACTGGAGTTGTTTGTAATCCCTCGTTAAACACATTACATCGTTCATTAGATAATGCTAATGTTTTGTCAAAATCCCACTTTTTGTAATATAACGCACAACCTTGTTAATTTGATTTTTTTAAATTGTTAAACTAAAGTACTAATAATCTGTGTCAATATATACCTATATTTAATAGCAGAAACAGCAGCAGTTGTATATAAAATTTTCTTATACATTTATTTAGATAATGCCCTGAATTTGTATTTACCATAACCTAATATCTGATTTTGAAAATATAACTAAAGATACATGTACAGAAAACACTGGGATGATTTATATATTACCTTTATAAGTATTTTACAGTAAATTATGCTTGTTACATGCATTAACACTTAACTTATTAAGTTTCAAATTAGCTAGAAGTGCCAGAGACTGCCATTTTTCTTATAACATTTTATAAAATATATTTCTGTTATAAATCTGAAATATTGTATATATTGGCATCTCATAACATAATGCTGAAGAAGTACTGTTTCGGTAATATTATATCGTACTGTGAGAGAAGTATTTTATTTATCTTCATTCTACATAGTTATGCACAGCATTTTAGAAGGACACATTCCAGAAATATACTGAAATGTCCTATAATGTATGGGCTTCTCTACCATAACCATGTAAATATAAATATGCAACAGCATATGCATATTTTAATTTCTTGAAATGATTTTTATTGTTCCGTTACAAGTAAATATTTTTAAAATAGTTCCCATTTTTTTATGTGTATACAAAATAAAGATACTTTATGGAAGCAACTATTCATTGCTTATTCAAATGTTTTTCAAGGATACACATATGTAAGAATGTTAATTAATTTGTGATTTATTTAGTAAGAAAAATAAATATTAATTAAGCTTGACAACCACTTTTTTTAGAATAAATGAACTTTATAATTTCTTAAATTATTTTGTTGCAGATTTAACAGAGGTTGTGTTGTTGATAAGGATAAACGAAATCAATGTAGGTATTGCAGATTAAAAAAATGTTTTAAAGCTGGCATGAGAAAAGAGGGTTAGTGTTTATACTATTGTCATATATTGTCTTTGACAATTTTTTTTAGCTGTACAAAATGAAAGAGACAGAATTAGCTGTAGAAGAGCAAGCTATGAAGATAATAGTCCAGCAAATGGGTTATCCGTTAGTTCTTTACTGAATGCCGAAATGTTATCTAGACAAGTGGGAGCTGCTCTAGAGGTAACAAATTTCATAAATATTTTTGTTTTAATAAAGACTTTTTTCAGCAAGTTGGCTCGATTCCTGTAAATGATTATGATATCAGCAATAGACAAATAGCTAGTATAAATGACATATGTGATTCAATGAAACATCAACTATTGATATTAGTTGAGTGGGCCAAATACATTCCTGCTTTTACTGACCTTCAGCTAGATGATCAGGTTTGTAACAATTTTTAAATTCATAAACCCTACCTTGCCAAGTCACCGCTGCCAAACTTCCTATTTTAAGATCTACAAAACTATATTGAATTAAAGCCAACTGCAAATGTGGAAAATATTACACAATATGTTTCGAAATATTATTTATATTTGTTTTTCTTGTGGTGACACTGAAAACTTTTGTCTGCTTGAAAGGAATTTTATGAAATGCAAATTCAGTTAAATAGTAAATTTTGATTTATATAAAATTCCTATGTAACAAAATCATATAAAAATATGTGTGTAGTAACTTTCAGGTGGTTTTTATTGTTATCTAATTGATCATATACAAGATAGTATACAGTTGGTCAGAAATTGTTTTGAACTATTTTTTTAATCAAATTAATTTTAGATTGATCTGTAATGCTAAACTTCAAATAGTACTAATTAAAATTGTGCAAAATTTTAATTTGCAAGCTGGTAAAATTTCTCATATAGCATTTATACAATACGAATTTTTAAAATTTTTACACGTGTACCTCCTGTCTAGACTTCAATTATTTTTAATTTTAATTCCGATTTGTACGATTGCCACTCCTTCAAGAACATAAAAAATAGAGTAAAAGGTCAACATTAACATGTCCAAAAATGAAGTGTTTATTGTTGGTCATTTTTACTGAAACTTTATTATTGAACAATTATTAATCTTAACAAATCAATAATACAGTTATATAAATTTTAGTGTTAAATTCTGGGTGTGAACAATTATTAAACCTTTTAGTACCTTACTGAAAGAAATTCTTATGAATAGAAATACTCTCTTTAAGACTTGCGTGCTAATTTTAATAAATGCTTCTTAATATAAATTTTAAGGTTCTGTTTGGTACTTATAAATTCTATTTGTTAAAGGTTGCTCTCTTGCGTGCTCATGCTGGAGAAAATCTCTTGTTAGGTGCGGTTCGCAGATCCATGCATTTGAAGGATGTTCTTGTGCTTGCCAATAATTCTATTATTACTAAACATTCTCCAGGTAAGTAAGATAATTTTTAATATTTATGATAGTTTGATAGGCCCAGGTTCAAATTGTAAAGGTTTTTCAAGTACAATAGTTAATTAATCAATTAACAATTATTGCATAAATTAATTTCTACTACTTTTACTTTAGGGAATTCGTTCATTATACTTCAACATCGTGTATTTTGAAAAACTTAATGATCCATGTGTAGGGATATTAAGCAATAGGGGAAATATATAGTTTTAAACCTTCTTTTAATCAATTTATATAATGCTTTAATTGAAAATTGTTGGTTTTGCAATGAATTTTAGTATGTGGAGATTATTGTGTTTGCAGCAAGTCTTAATTTTTAATGGAGGTCAAAATCAAATCCAAATTGCCCTGTAAGTGTAACATCGTTTCTCAAAAGAGCCTAACGTTGGTTTTGCTATCACATTCCATATATAATATATTTTGGTCGACAAAGGCACTTACTGCAAAAAGCAGTTTTATATGTTAATGTAAAGAATGCATTTGAATGACCAGTTTTGAAATTAGTGTCGTATAGATTTGAAACAACTTCTTCATCTTCACAGCCTTTTGCTGGTGGATGTCACCAGAAGATAGTTCATATATACTTATGCCATTGAATAGAGGTTATTGATATGTATTATTTTTGATTGTGTCATACCTACTGAAACTATTCCCATCTTATGAGCCCTAAACAGCCGAAACTGGTCAATGGATGGTTTTTCCCAATTGCGAAACAATACAGTATCTTTTAGTTAATGACTGTCCAAATATTTGTATAGGTATTTACTTGTATTGATTTTCATGAAAGTTGGATTTACACAATATATATATAAGGAGAACATTAATTAATATTACACAGCAAAACTGTAGATTCCTTGGATAAAAACATTGAGATTTGTACAAACTTACCTCAGTTCAAAAGTTCATAATAACCGAGGTACAAGGTGTCAAAGTTTTAATTTTCACTTCGTTTTTTCTTAATAATATACCTCATCATCAAGGCGACATAACGGCACGAAATTAGGCATTTGCGGGTTTTCTGAGGCGGTAAATTCAAATTTGCTCTTAGTTTGGATGTCACTTGTAGAAGGCGTCACTTATGGTTTATTAAATCTCTTTAAAATGACCTAACTTTTTATGCTATGGTGTATTAACCTAAATGTTAAAGATGATGTGTTTTCCATCTTTTTCATGCAAAAAAGGTACACCTTGTAAATGTCTCTAAGTGGTTTTCCAGATATCTCTGTACAAATTGTTCAGTACACCTTTAAATTTCCGAAAGTAACATTCTTTTAAGTAGGCTGTGTCTAAATTAAGGCAACTCCGTGGCTTAGTTGGTATGCATGTGGCTACTAAGCTCAAGGTCTCGGGTTTGAATCTCGAGATGGCGACTTGATCACCATTTCCTAATCTGGTTAAATAAACTTCAGAGTCTATCTGGATGCTTAGCTTGCTGGTCTCTTTGCCTCCGAGCAATATGATTTCTCTATTCTCTACCGTAAAGACAAAAATCATGATGTACATGATACCCTTTCCTGTTCTCGAGTCTGTCTCAGTTCTGGCAATTACCTCGCTTGAGGTTACCCTTTCTACTTCCAATCGCTGCCACAATAACATGATCCTAAAAGTTTCCTACTTTCCTAAACATTATTCTTCTTGGTCCGTGGTGAATTACATCTTTTTTTGTTGTTACAAGACCTCTATTGCTGCCGATTGTCAGGATTATTGAAAAATTGCCGTTCCTCATGAGCAGTGTAAACATCTGATCGTCCTTCACCACGATGCTCCCATTCTGCTTATTGTGGTGTGACGAAAACTTCCACTTGACTTCTCCACACCTACTTTAGTCTTGTCCGCCAGCTGACGTCACTCTATACATTTGCCGATGTCCCGTCTGTGCTGACCATAAGGTTACACAGTTACTCCTACCGGTTTGTTTACTGCTAGACCTAAACTTTCGTGTCCTTGGCAACTCAGTTCCTGTAATCCTGTAGATCCTCTTCTCTGTTCTACTAAAGGTTATTCCTATGTCTCTATAGTGTCTGATTACTACATTTAGTCTTTACTTTGCACAACGCTTTTCTGCACTGACTGTTACTAAAAATCCTTGTAAAATGAGTTTTTCTGCTTTTTGGGGTTCCTCAATACCTGATCAATGATAACGATCCACAATTTCTCAGTTGCCAATTTACCTTCTTGTGTGCCCTTTATCATTCTTATTATGATTTCGGCCAAAACGGTAGCCTAAATAACAGAACACATTTTAATGGTGATACAGCATTTTCAGTCACTGTGTATTTGCAATGTTAATAAATCAAATTACCCAATAAAAATATTTCTTTTAAGCACATAATGAAAGTATATGTTGATTCAATTGCTACGATTCAATACATATAAATGTTACCATAAAATACCAGAATTTTATTTGAGAATAACATAGCCACTGAACATGAAATTAAATAATCTTGCTGCACGGTTAGAATTTATTTTACTGCATGGATAGTTCCTTGTGCCTATGTCATGTAACATTGAAATATCTTCATCTTAATTAAATACAACTGGTACATTAAAGCTTAACCATTCTGGTTAAATCCACTAATCCTGTATTCTGTTATTGATTTTTAAAATCACACAAATCTTAACACTCGCATATAATGGAGCACGAAATGAATCTGGAAGTGTGGGCTGCATATATTAAACAACATTGTTGTCGCATGTGAAATGCAATATGTTTAGAAATAAAGACCATACCAAGTGACACCCTGTGAAAATTAGGTATCTTCGCCGTTCAAGGGTATTGCAATCATAAACTGGCATTCCCAATGAAAAACATAGTGTCATCCAAACCAAACGTGGGTGCCACTACGTAACAGTGGGTGCTGGTACAACCTCAGGAACATAATTTGGGCATTCATAATTTCGAAGTGAAGATTAATAATAATAATTATTGTTGGAATATCAAATATGAAAAGTTGGTCGAATTTGGTGAAAATTAATATACCTATTTAGCAAATGGAATTTCTGATCATTCATAATAATTCTTGTTAGGCAATTGAAGAACGAGGAATATTAGTGCCTTTTAATGAAAATACAATAATATTGTGTTCATTTTTCAATTAAAAAAGCTAAGTTTGTATATTCTGTTTCAGACTCACAGGTTTCCTCGGATATCGACATCACTAAAGTTGGATCACGTATTATTGATGAACTCGTCAAACCTTTAGCCGAAATTCAAATTGATGACACTGAGCTAGCTTGTTTGAAAGCTATAGTGTTTTTTGATCCAAGTAAGTTGTTAAATATATTTCTAGTTCCATATTATACTACTTTGAACGGAAAAGTTGTGATATATTCGAAACGATAAACATATTATGTTTCTGATACTTTTAGATTTGTACTTTCTTACTATTGGGTATGAAAAAAATGCACTACAAAAATTAAGGAATATTTCATTTTCTACAAATTAAACTTATTGTTGTTGTACACTGCCACTTTCTATTAATATTCTTTCTTTTAGACTTTAAATAATTTCTAGATAAAATCTTTTTTGATAAAGTATTCGCTTTTTCGTAAAAATTTATGAAAATATTAATGCCAACTTCAGAACACAACCATCTAGCTACTATATGCAATAATATAAAAAACCATTCTGACTTGTTAATTTTTAAAACCACTTTATTTTTTCATACATTTCTTCAAGTTATTTATAAAAACTTTAAACTCCAAAACCAAAACCAATATTTTAGTTGGTGCAGATGTACAATGGCAATAAAAAATTCTTAAAACAATCTATTGCTTAAAATATACTTCGCCCTGTATGACAGGTAACATATCTCATATAATTTAAAATTATAGGTTAATTCAATTACATGGGTATTTAATCTATCTGGAATATCAGGAGCGTGTTCAGATTCAAGATTCGACACAGACACACACATAGAGCACACACCAGGAATTCATATTCATATCCCGATGAATGCTCCTGCTCGTTTTAATTGACTTGTATAACATGTCAGACAAACAGTATTTTATCCAAATAACGAATTAAATGAAAATTGCCCGACATGTGCAGTACGTTGTAACGAATTAAAACGTATTTAAACGTTTCGAAACGTTAGTTTTTACTATTTATAAAGCTACGTATTAACTCAAATTTACATGGGGTCAAATCCCCGGGGCGTCCAATGTTTTTCAGATTCTAACCTAGCACTTACCCATGGTATTTTGATCTCAGTGCGGCATTTTCAATCTCTCAGGGATGGTTAGCGTTATGATGTCCCTGTGTTTGGTTGACGGTAGCTCTCTTCGACAAAGCGCCGATGTTTCGTAACGATAAGAGAAAGGAAAGGAATCACTTTGCCTAGATGTTGGAGCACTACAAACACATCTACACTCGATGAAGGTTGGTAGTCAAGTCCTTTGTTTCGACATATCTGTCTCATGATACGTTTCTCCCCTCCAAGGAAGGTTAAAGTTCTCTGATGCACATTGTAGGGCACAGATGCGTGTTAGGCATGAGAAGTGCAATTTTTGCATTTTCCCAGATCACAAATGATGTCAATAACTGGACTTTCGTGAGAACCAAATCTTTGTGTAGTTTTCATGTAGCGCTTACACTAAAACGTAATAATACTGGTAATTTTCCGTGTGGGGTTTAAAAATCCCAACCTAACTAATACAATAAAAGATGCTTTCCAAAAAAAGCATAACAACGTTTAAGCTTGACTTATACTAATTTTGTAAATTATTTATTAACCTAACTTTCAATTACGTTTAGCATTTTTGTCAATCGTATCTGACTGTGTCATCCTTTTGACATGTCAGATATAGTTAGGAAGCAGCACTCTGATTCACGCTTGAACTATATATGTGACATAAGTTAAAAACTTGACACTGTCAGATATGATTGACAAAAATGCCAAATGTGATTAAAAATTAGGTTGATGCATGGGTTACTCATAAGGCGAGCGGGCCAGGAAGCATAGAACGAAATCAGTAACGGAATGCTTGCCCAACTTTTGACTACAGAGAAAGGTAAGAAAGAAAATAAATGTCACACTAACACAGTCGGAGATTGGAGGGTGAGGTGGGAGAGGGTGGGACTAAAGAACGAAACAAAAGAACACGACCCAATTTGCGCCAAAAAAAATAATTCATTTATATATATAGACACACATGCACGCACGCACGCGCGCGCGCGCACGCACGCACGCACGCATGCGCGCGCACACACACACACACAACATACATGCAGATAGAATACTAGTCTCTCTGATACAATAAAATGCAACGCTCAATTAATAATACAAAAATATACAGACACTAATTAATGGATTTATTACACATTATTTATATACCCCATAACACATATAAATAAAAACATATAAATATGACAAGAATCTTATCTATTTATTTACTACGTTCACGATAACCAGCTTGCCCCACAAGAACCTATTAAATCTAAGAAACAAAGTACATATTTACAATGTCTTAGGCGCAAACTACACGAATAGCTAATCAAATACACAGCTGTTGAACATTTTCAAGTCTATATATAATTTTGTAACCAATTTACCCAGTTATCCATTAATATAAAAACAATATCACACAGAACCTACATTAACATCCGTATTCTAATAATAACAGTATTAAATAAATAAAAATAATTTGCTCATTTTAATTTCTTAATATTTCCATAATACAAGTAAAACCCACGTACCACAAATACGCAAAGCTAATTATTACCTGTTGACCATGATAATATTCCCTCACATAGGCCTTCAAGGGTTATTGGTAATGGCAATGTGCACCCATTTCATGATAACTCAATCTACGTACAAACGTCAGCCAGACGAAATGTGTTGTAAGGACAAAGCGAAGCTTCTTTGTTGAGACCAAGTAAGCATTATTGCTTTAAAGAACCTAAGAATGTGGACTAGAATCCGGCTAATAATGCGGGTTAAAATCCTGAGAATATGGGTTATAATTAGAAGAATGTAGGTTAAAAATTGGGCTGTAAATATAAAAATTTCTATTAAAGAAATATTGCCCTTCAAGTACCTACCAAACACGTAAAATGAAAGCAAGTTTTCACCATAAAGATTTTGTAACTGCGCGATTGGGTTTATAATATTCATCAGAAGGGAAACCACCCAAACCAATACTCGAAATTTAGTGAACTAGTTCAACATACGTATTGTAACTTTTTTTTTGAAGAGCACTTAACAGAAAACCCATTATAGAATAGCAATAATCTTTGAGCATGTTTCTAGCATTCAAAGATAACAGATATGTTTTGTCTAATTACAATTAAACTAGGTCATTTAACTACAATAAGTATTAAATGTTATGTACTATAGGCAGCTCGGCAATTTTCCAAACGTGAAAGCAAACATTTATTGAAACAAGATATAGAGTGTAAAATGGCAGAAAATATTAATACTACGAAATCGAACATAATAACATGCTTTAGATTTGTATATCTTTCCAATTATAATCACCCATCCTGGTGGCTCAATTGGTTAGCACATTGATAGTCAAAACCTAAGGTTACAAGGTTAAATTCTGTCCAGGATCTTATATTTTTCATCTTTCAATTACCCGCTTGATTTGATATGATCATTTAGGCTTTGTATAAAAGTCTTAAGTTATTATTTCACTTATTAACTAATATAACATTGAAAATGAATTTGGGTTATGCAATTACTAATATGTATAATTAATATTTGGCTTATACAGCTGAATTTGAGTGTCACTCCTTGTCTATATCTGACATGTAAAAACTTGACACTGTCAGATATGATTTATAAAAATGCCAAACATAATTGAAAGTTTGGTAATGTATGGTTGCATACATGATTTAGATTTGTATATCTTTCCTATTGTAATCACCCGCCCAAATAGCACAATTGTTTTGAGCATTGACCACGAAAGTCGAAAATACAGGTTCAAATCCTGCCTGGGACGTTATATTTTCCATCTTTCAATTACTAGCTCGATTTGAAATGATTATTTAGCCTTTGCACAAAGGTCTAAGCTTTTATTTCATCTTATTAACTAATATAACATTGAATATTAGTAGACTAGCACATTGTGCACAAATGCAGAAGTAAGCTTGTTATTTTGTAATAAGTTTATTCTAGATAGATGCATACAAAATCAGTGAATGTAACTTTTCATTTTTCTCGGATGCCTCTTGTGACTTTTTAGTCAGAATCAAAATAATTGATAGTTGTTTTTATGTAGTCGTATCATAAATAGGCGGGTTGCAAGATTAATAAGTAGCATTTTCCTATCAAACATTGACAAAATAAATTCTGGAAATTTATTTCTTCTTAAGGCACCTTGTGCTCTAATGATGTTGACTATATATTCTTTATACCAATAACTTGTATCTTTTAATATTTTTATTCAACACAAGTTACAAAGTTCTTTGTTATTGCATGAATTTGTTTTTTATTTGAAAATTTAAAAGTTTGGCTGCATGTTACATGTTTGTACTTTTCCTTGACTACTTTAGTGATTAGTCCGATTAAATGAGCGTTTAATACTTTATTTAAAATATTTGAAACAGTATCTATAGCCAAATTTTGAAATAATGTAGAAGCATTTAAACAATGCAAATTCAAAATTACAAGTGAAAATAACAACTAAAGTAATTTGAAAATTACGTATAACAATATCCAATTGCCTAAATATCACATTTATCAATTATTTAATTCAATAATACTTTATACTTATTTGTAATTTAAAAAAAAGATACACAGAGCAGAGGATGTATGAATGTTATTATTTAAAAAAAAATGCCTACAAAAAATATATAATAAGCAGCAAGCAAACATTTTGCATTTTAAATTAACCTTAGGCTTATTTGTAGCCTTATATTACAAACGAAGTTAATTTTTTGTTCATTATGTAACATATACCAAAAGCAAAATTATTCATTATTATTTTGGAACTTGGGTATATTTTCAAAATTGTTCTTTTTAGAAAAACACTGTTTCTCTTTTGTACTATAATTTTATGTCATCGTCATCATAGTCGAATGTCAAAAAATAGATAGTTTTTAAACCGAATACAAGAACTTGTGTTCTGTTCACTAATTTTAATACAGTTATATTCATGTTTTATCATTTTCACTAAATTTGAAAGCATTATTTTTTTATCCGTTTGATTTGTTTTGATTCTTGCATACGTGTAAGTTAGATTTTGAACAAATAATTGCAGTATTGTTATGTTTGTTTTTCGATAAATTGTCTAAGAAAAAGCTCTTGTCTTTGGCAAATGCACGTGGCAATGTAATATAGAATTTATGCGTTAATTCCGAGATTCAGAAATGCAAAAAAATTATAAACAGCATTCTCTAGTTCAGTAAGAAATTGTGTCGAGTGACCATTTTGTGGTTTTTGGTTTTTATTGGTGAACTCTATGCATCCTAAGAGTAAAAGAAATCTTGAATAACTCGTGCAGCCTTTAATAATTTTAACACTAGCACTGTCAAAACTTGAGCGTATATGTATGATTTGCCTTTTTTGTATTCGAAGGATTAAACAAACTAAAAAAATTAATATTTGATCGATACCTTGTTGATGGTCCAAATTTGAATCATTGTACATTTTTTTTGTATGTTAATTGATTTGGATTTCTTGCCAAACTAAAATCGATAAGCAATTATTCGTTTATTAACTCAAATTTTGAAAAGACCAAAATGAAGCTTGTGGTGTACTAGAATGGTTTATCGAGACATATGTCTACTCGAATACGTTTTTGTAAGTGAAGCCGCTTGTAGTTACAGATAATTGATAAAACGGTAGAAGGGTTAACGAGGAGGCACTCCTTATAATAGGTGTATTTCAGTTGTATGAAATTAGATAAAATTGGCTTTCAGTTTTTGTAGTATTTTATCGAGACTGTGGTTCTAGGATCCAAAATTTTTAAAAGAGCATCTCGAGCATTACTTTTACGTATTTAGTAAGGATGGCTTCCATTACTTTTTAATTTTGTATGGTTGCCTTAATAAGAGAAATTATGTTAAAATTTAGTTTTTAGAAAAATTGTCACTTGCCCTAAAATCTGAAACAAATTACGCCCTATAGGCATTTTGAAATATCCTATAGTATTGTTGATATACTCCAATGAAGGTTTATAAATTGTAAATTTGTAAACCTATAGTTGTTTATGTACTTTTAAATACTGTCCATGGAAAAAATACTTTAAAGAGCCAAGGTCTCTAATTTATAAAGTAAGCATTTCTTACTAGTTTATGCTTTTGTCAACCTTAGATGTGAGTATTGTAGAAACTATTTATAATTCTATTGCCTTAAATAAGTTTTTATTATGACTTGCTAAAACATTGATAGAATAGATTCATTGATTGGTGTTATAAACTTGTAGTTAACTTCAATTTAGGTTTCTGCAATGTAATAATTACACTTTAATGCAGTGTACTAATTGAAAACAGTAGAATATGGTAGAAAACAAGGTCGTTTTATTTTTCTTTACATCCTGTGTAGTTTTTAATTGCTCCATATAAAGGCATCTTAAAATTGTGGCTTCTTTGTGATTTTAATTTTCAACATCATACCACTCATTTTACGAAATATAGTAAAATAATTCTCTTAAAAATTAAAACAGCAATTCTAAAATCCTTTTGAGATTAAAGCTTTATCAGAGCTCATGTGTTGGGTATTTGATAAAATTGTTATGTTGATATTTCTGAAAAGGTTCTTTGCCTGTTAGAATTTTAAAATGATCCAGTGCTTGGTATTACTGAGTAATTGCAAAAGTATATTGACTGATCTTTACAAGCATTATTTTTGTTTCTCCACAAGTTGATTAAAATCTGGAAAAAATGTTTGTTAGATTCAGCTCTTCGTAAAATAGTTTATATATTGTTGTGTATCTGATGCCAAAGGTAGTCTCATTGATTGTTATTTTGTAAGCACAATCTGCATTTCTGGCATAGTTACTTTAGCAAAGAGGTTTGTTGTCACATATCAATCCTGAGTGGTAGTACTTTATCATCAAGTGTCAAGTGTAATCACTGTTCATATTGTTCTTTGGATAAGCTAACTTTAAAATCATAAAACATTATAGTGTAGTAATGTTGTCACTTCAATGCCATACAAATAATATTTAACATACACACGAGGTATGTGAAATTTGATCTATCATTTTAAGACAATTTTTTATTTGATTGTTTAGTAAAATTAATTCTAGAATATCCATCTTATCATCATCGTCAATACGCCTTCAAGTTATCACTTTCAATTTCTGTGTTATCTAACATGGAATCAAAAATATTTAGGACATCACCCAATATAATTTTAAATAAATAGTAGTTGTATTAGTGTTTCTTATTATCCATTGATGCTGCATCTAATTGTGAAAGAAATTGAAATATGTGTAATTCGTTAGATACGCAATTTTTAAGACTGTATCAATTTTACCATGATTCATCAAGTCTGCCTTTAAACAGGTCTTGTTTATCAGTAGCCATCAACCAAATACCGTGGCATAAAACTTCATTCATGCAATTTAATAGCTCCTGAATTTTTTAAATTGATTGTGGAAAATGATCAACTCTGTACAATATTTAGATGGTACGTTTTGGCACGTTGCAAATACTTTTGCCACTTGAACACATTGAGTATGTACTTTCCACTTTCATCAGTATTGGCTTATATCCTGCACAAAAAGCTGGGTAACCTATTCACGGCAGAATTTTTATCAAGACAGGGTTAAATAATACATGAATGAAACCTGCCGTAAGACAGTCATACACAATCGAGGGTTAACATCTAAATGGTTGATTTGTAGTCGGCTGACAACACAGTATCTAATTTAAAATTATAAATGGGTAGAATAACTAAATAAATGATCAAGTGTAATTCACTGAGGAAGTACGGCAATGCTTTTAATACTATCCAAGGTACTGCCCTCACCGTCCAAAATTGGATCTATCACTTCTTAATAATTTTACCATAATCCTTGTATCTGCATGCTTCTTTTACTTTCATCGCATGATGCATAATGTACAAAATATGTTTTCTATTGGAATTTTATTTGATTGTTTTAATTTTTATTTGGCAAAAGGATTTTGATTTACCCTGTGTTGAGTTTTTAATAACTAAGATAAATCTTATTTACCATTGATATTTGTGTATATGAAATTCTTTAAGTCTGTAAAAAAATGTAATTTATTAACAAAATGCTGTAAAATTCAAGTTTGCTATAGGATTTATGTTATAGGCTAGCCAAGGAAGTTTTCTTTTCACAAGTTTTTACTTCTGTATTTGAATGTCTTTAGGTTGATTTCTGCAAAATCTTATTTGTTTTTAGTGTCATTTTCTTTGGCATACCTTTCTTTAAATAGAATACTAATACTAGCACCACTAACTAGTATATAGATGGTTATTCCGGATAGGTCTCCATGGTTTCGATGTTCTAAAATCTCGTCACCTCATTATTCACCATTCTTAACCCAAAAACACTCCTTGATTTTTCTAGCAAAATCAAACATTTTGAAAATAGTTTTGGTTTTATTGGTGAACCTCTATGCATCCTAAGAGTAAAAGAAATCTTGAATAACTCGTGCAGTCCTTTAATAATTTTAACACTAGCACTGTCAAAACTTGAGCGTATATGTATGATTTGCCTTTTTTGTATTCGAAGGATTAAACAAACTAAAAAAATTAATATTTGATCGATACCTTGTTGATGGTCCAAATTTGAATCATTGTACATTTTTTTTGTATGTTAATTGATTTGGATTTCTTGCCAAACTAAAATCGATAAGCAATTATTCGTTTATTAACTCAAATTTTGAAAAAGACCAAAAATGAAGCTTGTGGTGTACTAGAATAGTTTATCGAGACATCTGTCTACTCGGAATACGTTTTTGTAAATGAAACCACTTGTAGTTACAGATAATTGATAAAACGGTAGGTGTATTTCAGTTGTATGAAATTAGATAAAATTGGCTTTCAGTTTTTGTAAGTTTTTATCGAGACTGTGGTTTCTAGGGATCCAAAATTTTTAAAAGAGCATCTCGAGCATTAGTTTTACGTATTTAGTAAGGATGGCTTCCATTACTTTTTAATTTTGTACGGTTGCCTTAATAAGAGAAATTATGTTAAAATTTAGTTTTTAGAAAAATTGTCACTTGCCCTAAAATCTGAAACAAATTACGCCCTATAGGCATTTTTGAAATATCCTATAGTATTGTTGATATACTCCAATGAAGGTTTATAAATTGTAAATTTGTAAACCTATAGTTGTTTATGTACTTTTAAATACTGTCCATGGAAAAAATACTTTAAAGAGCCAAGGTCTCTAATTTATAAAGTAAGCATTTCTTACTAGTTTATGCTTTTGTTAACCTTAGATGTGAGTATTGTAGAAACTATTTATAATTCTATTGCCTTAAATAAGTTTTTATTATGACTTGCTAAAACATTGATAGAATAGATTCATTGATTGGTGTTATAAACTTGTAGTTAACTTCAATTTAGGTTTCTGCAATGTAATAATTACACTTTAATGCAGTGTACTAATTGAAAACAGTAGAATATGGTAGAAAACAAGGTCGTTTTATTTTTTCTTTACATCCTGTGTAGTTTTTAATTGCTCCATATAAAAGGCATCTTAAAATTGTGGCTTCATTGTGATTTTTAATTTTCAACATCATACCACTCATTTTACGAAATATAGTAAAATAATTCTCTTAAAAATTAAAACAGCAATTCTAAAAATCTTTTTGAGATTAAAGCTTTATCAGAGCTCATGTGTTGGGTATTTGATAAAATTGTTATGTTGATATTTCTGAAAAGGTTCTTTGCCTGTTAGAATTTTAAAAATGATCCAGTGCTTGGTATTACTGAGTAATTGCAAAAGTATATTGACTGATCTTTACAAGCATTATTTTTTGTTTCTCCACAAGTTGATTAAAATCGGCGGAAAAAAATGTTTGTTAGATTCAGCTCTTCGTAAAATAGTTTATATATTGTTGTGTATCTGATGCCAAAGGTAGTCTCATTGATTGTTATTTTGTAACCACAATCTGCATTTCTGGCATAGTTACTTTAGCAAAGAGTTTTGTTGTCACATATCAATCCTGAGTGGTAGTACTTTATCATCAAGTGTCAAGTGTAATCACTGTTCATATTGTTCTTTGGATAAGCTAACTTTAAAATCATAAAACATTATAGTGTAGTAATGTTGTCACTTCAATGCCATACAAATAATATTTAACATACACACGAGGTATGTGAAATTTGATCTATCATCTTAAGACAATTTTTATTTGATTGTTTAGTAAAATTAATTCTAGAATATCCATCTTATCATCATCGTCAATACGCCTTCCAGTTATCACTTTCAATTTCTGTGTTATCTAACATGGAATCAAAATATTTAGTACATCATCCAACATAATTTTAAATAAATAGTAGTTGTATTAGTGTTTCTTATTATCCATTGATGCTGCATCTAATTGCAAAAGAAATTGAAATTGTCAAATTCGTTAGATACGCAATTTTAAGACTGTATCAATTTTACCATGATTCATCAAGTCTGCCTTTAAACAGGTCTTGTTTATCAGTAGCCATCAACCAAATACCGTGGCATAAAACTTCATTCATGCAATTTAATAGCTCCTGAATTTTTTAAATTGATTGTGGAAAAATGATCAACTTTGTACAATATTTAGATGGTACGTTTTGGCACGTTGCAAATACTATTGCCACTTGAACACATTGAGTATGTACTTTCTACTTACATCAGTATTGGTTTATATCCTGCACAAAAGGCTGGGTAACCTGTTTACGACAGAATTTTTATCAAGACAGGGTTATATAGTACATGAATGAAACCTGCCTTAAGACAGTCGTACATATTCGAGGATTAACAACTAAATGGTTGATTTATAGTCGACTGACAACACAGTATCTAATTTAAAATTAAAAATGGGTAGAGTAATTAAATAAATGATAAAATGTAAGCCACTGAGGAAGTATGGCAATGCTTTTAATACTATCGAAGGTACTGCCCTCGCCGTCCAAAATTGGATCTATCACTTCTTAATAATTTTACTATAATCCTTGTATTTGCTTGCTTCTTTTACTTTCATCGCATAATTCATAATGTACAAAATGTGTTTTCTATTGGAATTTTGTTTGATTGTTTTAATTTTTATTTTGCAAAAAAGTTTGATTTACCCTGAGTTAAATTTTTAATAACTAAGATAAATCTTATTTATCATTGATATTTGTGTATATGAAATTCTTTAAGTCTGTCAAAAATGTAATTTATTAACAAAATGTTGTAAAATTCAAGTTAGCTATAGGATTTAGGTTATAGGCTAGCAAGTTTTTACTTCTGTATTTGAATGTTTCTAGGTTGATTTCTGCAAAATCTTATTTGTTTCTAGTGTCATTTTCTTTGGCATACCCTTCTTTAAATAGAATACTAATACTAGCACCACTAACTAGTATATAGATGGTTATTCCGGATAGGTCTCCATGGTTTCGATGTTCTAAAATCTCGTTACCCCATTATTCACCATTCTTAAACCAAAAACACTCTTTGATTTTTCTATCAAAATTGAACATTTTTGAAAATAACACCTTCACCCAAATATGACTTTATCATTGGGGCAACTGGTATCGTCTCACAATGATGACCTATCTTATTTTATAACTAATTCAAAATAAAATTTCACCTATGTTTAAACTTTGTTAACAATAATTCTTGCTGATATAATTGCACATACATTAACCTTAAAAAACAAACTTAATGTAACTTCTACTGACCAGATATCATTAGCCGAACTCCTAAAAGACAATCTGTAAGTAATCCTACTATTTCATAGTGCTAGAGTTCTAAATTGCTTTTTACGACATTTTTAAATACCATCGACTTGCAAATGTTCTTTACAACCATACTTAGAAATACATAGAACAATACTAACTTCTGCTTTTGTCATTCCGAGGTCCATTAAAAATGTGAAATTTACACAAAGAAATTTACTAGCAATACATCCTACAATTGAAGCTTTTGTTTCACTTAATACGTACGTCCTTCTTAACGTTTTAAAAGTTTTAAATTTTCTTTTCAATAATTTTATATTTAAATGTAAACAATAATTCCATCGCTCTACGAATCAGTTACCACTTATATTTACAAGTTTGCATGCACATATTTATCAAGCATAAATCAAAATACAACAGGAAAAGCTCAGAACAGTATTTACAATTTAGTTTCAGGCTACTCCACCGATTGACTGATTATTTCCTCGGCATTTTAGGATCCCATTCCAGCGATTTAATATCCAACATATAGTTGTTGAGTGAAACCTCACTTATCACCCCTTTCAATACACCACCGACGCGATTTAAATCTACGCAAAACACGCTTGTTCGAACTTCTTGGTCAATTCATCAAGTGAAGCTCAGAGCAATTCTCCATCAACCACCTGTCCAAATAGCACTTGACCTTCACACGTCCGTTGCCCTTAAATCATATTTTTGTTATTTTCGACTTTACTTCCGAACTTAATTGTTATATTACAATTCCTCCCCTTCTGTCAAAATTCCTAATTCCGTTCTCATATGTTATGCGTCTTAATGCTTATTAATTTTAAGACATTTTATTACTTTGTGGTTGTTGTGGTTTCTTGTGAATGGATACAAATATTATTGTAGACAGTAATGTCCCTGATTTTATTGATGATTTTTGTAATTGAATAGGACTAGTGTAAAATCTCTATTGTCATTGATGTTTATATAAAAATGTAATAGGCGTTTTTTTTTGTTTATTTATTTGTTCAACATTATATTGAAATAGCCTCTTTATAAAGTGTAAACTCCCTAAGCTTCTATCAAATTTTAATTATATTTTTACCGTAACGCTGACATTAATAAATGCTTTTTATTGACGATTGTATGCCTAATCAATATGCGAGTGTTACACTTGAAAATTAAATAAACAAATGACCTGTTACCTACCTAGCACTGGCAAACCTTCTAAGAAGGTACTACACCCAGTGCTAATCGAGGAAGTTGGTCGACGGAAACCAATCTGTTTCCAATTAAACATTAACGAATAATTTTGCCTGGCATGGAGAAAGTAATTGTAGTACCTTCTTAGAAGGTCCGTTGTGCTAGGTAGGTAACAGGTCATTTGTTTATTTAATTTTCATCTTGTCTTTTGACTAGCTATTTAAATTTTGTTCGAATTACTTTCTCCATGCCAGGCAAAATTATTCGTTAATGTTTAATTGGAAACGGATTGGTTTCCGTCGACCAACTTCCTCGATTAGCGCTGGGTGTAGTACCTTCTTAGAAGGTCCGCCAGTGCTAGGTAGGTAACAGGTCATTTGTTTATTTAATTTTCATCTTGTCTTTTGACTAGCTATTTAAATTTTGTCTGGCAATGCCATCTACACTATCACGTTGGAGACTGGAAGCAGTCTTCGATAGTTAGTTGCTTATTCTCGAGTATAGAGAGCGCATGAGAAATATTTGCACTATAGATACACTTTAATTTGTGTATTATTTTAGAAGTTAGTTGGTTGTTTTGCAAAAAGATATGCGTCCGTCTGATGATCTGCAAGAACAGTGAAACCGGTCATGGGCTTGTCTTTTTGCAAAATAACCAACAATTTATATATTGATTTCGATCCCTTATGCTCGAATTACTTTCTCCATGCCAGGCAAAATTATTCGTTAATGTTACACTTGGCTTACATATAGATTATACATGGAATGGAGCACCATGGATCTGGGCGTTTTTAAAACAATTGTATCTACTAACTATTTAGAACCCACATTATTGATAAGGATTGTAGGAATTTATTTTTACTCAAATGAAGAGATATAGCAAGATGGTGTTGAATAGTAAAGTTTATTAATAGCATTCAGTTGTTATTATTTTTATATTACAACAGTGCATAAATACTTAAGATATTTTTATTACACTTTTTTTATGAATGAAGAATAGTATTTTCAACTGGAATGTTGCCAGTAGGTATACAACTTCGCATAATAAATTGGAAACACGTGTCTATAGTAGGTTGTATTTATATATCAGGTTCTTACACATATCTTTGTTTTTAACTACACATTATGCAAGTGGTTGGTTGTATTCTTAGTGTGTCTGGCGCAAATTTATTTTAACATTTATAATATGAAAACAGTAAGCATTTAATATTTACATCAGGAATTGGCACAAACAAAAAAAGATAGAAATAACATTTTAAAGTTAATTTAGTATAACAAATTTTCAAGAATTGATTGATAGTGATGGTAGATGAATGTATAACTGTAGTCTTGGTGCTAATTTATTACAAAAATGTACATTTTTTAGATCTACAAATGTAACTTTAAATTAATTGAACATATAATTTATAATAGCTGTTATTGATTTAAATCCAAGCAGAGTATTAAGACTTTAGTGTTGATTACTTGCTACTAATATTGTACAATAAAATTTACATTTACTGGTGATTATCAATTGCAGAACATGCAAATCCTTTTAAGTATAAGTTACATAAGATTTTTACTTGTCATTAGTTTCCCGTTTGAAGCAATACATTTAAAACATATTTTTCTGTGTATTTATGTTGTGTAACGAAATATTTATTACTTATTCAAAATTACAAGTAAAATATTTGATATTCTTTTTAATTTTGTAATTATCATATTTTGTGATATATTAGTATTACTTTTTTTTGGCAAATGAATGACTAATGGGTCTATATATACTTTTCACACAAGACTGGGAAAAATGATTGCTAACATGTTAACAATTTATCTTAATACTTAATACAATTCAAACTTTCGCTGCACAGTGCCTTTATGATTTTTTTAGATCGTATATTACGCATGCAAATTTATTTTGTTTAAACACAATCTCAAAATATATTTCAATTTTCTAAAGTTCCTTTGCTGCCTGTTTTAGTCACAATATCTATTTATGTTTAAATTTTTATTATTAAAAAGTTATTTTGTTTTAATTTTGTTGTAAATTCTACACAAATTTTGCTTTGTTTGCTTCATTTAGAATTTATATATTCTTCTTAGACAAAACCCCCATCAGTATATTGAAACAGCTTGTTACTTAATAATATCACTAAATTGGCTAACAGAAATTCGACTATCAGAAAATGATGCCAATAAAACTTTTTTTAAATCTAATTATATCAAGTGTGGTTTTGGTACAGGTTATCAAATTATTTGAACAAAGATTTCATTGAAGAAAAACTTTCCCTGTGTCTTTTAAGATGAAGATTGGTCTCAACAGGTTGCATATGTAAATTAGATCGATCTTGCTTTTTCATTTCTTTACATTAGATTTAATTGAACACAATAAGTAATGATAAAGAATACAAAGAAAAAGATATTATAAGGGAACATTGTACTGTACTTCAAAGTCCGTTTGTTTTTCGGGTGGCTGGATTGAAAAAAAATATTTTAACAAATAAACAAAAAAAAATTAGAATACAAATATGTACAAATCTTAATTACAAATTTGAATGATAATATTCAAAATGTTCTTGTGAACACAATGCCGGTTTTGTTTTGCAATTTCCCCAGTACTTTTTAATGTGAATGTTTTTATTTTTATATTTATTATAACAAACTCAGCATCTTCATCTAGTTTTACTTTTCGCAAAAATGATAAGAGGATGTTCATTCTCAGGATCAGTCGATGTTGCATAAGATTTCATTTCTTTTTTGAGTTTCCTCTTTATTAGTTATTGTTTATTTCTTGGTAACTACAAATATGTTTTCTCAAAATGTCATCACACAGCTCAATTATAAAATCTTTCATACGCGTAGGTCTTGCATTTGTATTTGAATACAGGACTTTTGCACTCAATTCCATACTCTGCAGAATGTGTATGCCTACTTGTTTGAACTAACTGTAGGACCTTGTGGCTGTATTATATGGTTCATATCCTGATCAGTAGTGTCCACGGCACCCATGTTTCTATTATAATGTTTTTAGATACAGTGGTGTCCAACTTAAAATTACATTTTCTTTTACTCAACTAAGCAAATTCAGCAGCTAGCCACCTCTAACTCTCCCTTGGTGTAATAGCCAGGTATCCAAAGCATATAGTTTGTTGTACACTTTATATCTGTAAAGTATAAAACTGTAGCAATTTCACATTGCTATTTTGAAAATTGAAGGACATGAGGTTTCTGTTCTAGAAACTAGCACTATTTACAACAACTTAAAAACAAAATTAGTAGAAAGAAAAGCACATGTTTTTCTATCATTACAAGCACGGTCAAAATTTGAAGAATCTGGAAGAAGAAGGCATTATCAAACATGCTATTTTCAAAGGAAAAGGGATTTGAGTTTTATGAAACATGTTTACAGTACTTAGAACAATGGCAAGAACATTTTTATCACACAAAAATATTTGATTGGGTTTTGCTAAATGGCAAACCAACTTATGACAAAATTTGCAGTGATTATATTGTCCAGAATTTTTGCGAAATCAATCTAATAGAAGATGAACTGGTTGATGGAATCTGCTTTGTCTTATACTACACTACAGATGCAAAAATCACCCATCAGAAGCAAAATTCTGTATTGGTATCAAACAAATGGATTGATATATTCAAAACATTCAGTTGGCAAATTGGTAGAATATGGTCTATGCTTACCTGGAACGAACGCAGCTACCGAACATGTTTTACATTTATGAACAGCATTTGGACCAGTGAGAAAACTCAATCACACGTCTCTTGCACGAAATTGTATCAGAACATCCGGGAAAATGAATTATTATTAAAATCTATCCATCCATCGCAAAAATATAAGAATCAAAATTAGATATGCACCTTTTATAGGTGATGCTGTGTAATGAAACTTTTTCTTTATTAAAATTATGTTTTATTATCGTTTTTTCTTATTCCTTAACTTATTTACACCATCAGAAACTACTATTAATACTATGCATGTTTTATATAATCGATTTTGAGAAAATCGCAATAATTTTCCTACCAAGTAACTCGTATCTCGGCAGTGTCTTGGTTTGAAGTTTGTAAAAAATAGTCACCTTACACTAACAGTGTTGTTTATATAGAAAATACCAGCATTCCCTGAAGTTGTTTTACTTCAGCACATTGATGACAGGCGATGATTTTAATATTGTAAGAATCCTTTTAATATTTTTTTAATTTATTTCGACTATTTCTTTTTTGATTTAAAATTTGATTTTAATTAATTTACCAATTCAGAGCTAAAACATTTTCTGGATGATAGATGTTTATATTCACTACACGATAAATGGCTGAATATTATTTGTGAATAGATATATCTGGAAATATAACAATGTTCTTATTTTGTTATGTCCCATAAACTTTGCTCACTTTATTATTTTTTCTATATAATTTCTTTAATGATGTTTTATGATTCACAAAATACTAAAAGATTTTTTTATATAAAAAAATAAATGTAATGATGTGTAAATATTTAGCTTCAATCTATATAAATTAGATAGATAAGGTCATGAGGTTTAATAACTGATTACGAACTTTCACAATCATTTGAAGATTGGTGTACATATGTATGTTAACATGGAGGCCAATTGATATGGTCTCAATTAAATATTATATTGAGAATTTATTTGGTGCAAATTAAGATATTTAGATGTATTAATCTCATAGAAACATTTCCAGGACAATCTAATTGTATTTTAACATTGATTTAATACATAACTTAATTTCAGTGAACGGTTTGTTTATTCACAAATAATTGACACACTTATGTTTCAATCAAAAGATGTTTCAATTTGTTGTATTTCAAGCAGTTTACTGTACTAATATATATTTTCATGGAAAATATAGTTGATTGGTTTTACTAATTTGATGAAATCTAACAATTCATATCATTCCAATCAATGTAGGTTTATCAAAGGAGGTTATTAGTATCTTTTTACGAATTACTAGTTTTTATACCTAAAATATGACTGTTTTAAGATTTTGACATACTCTTGATGAATTAAGTTCGTGCGCACTAAGGTATGTTTATTACAGTAAATCTCCATACGTACAAATTAGTTTCTAATGATAGTGTCGTGGTTTTGGTAATAAACAAACATGAAAAATTACTGATCGTTTTGTCAATTCTGTTCAAAATTTCTGTATATTAGATGGGTAAAATGAGACCTAGAAAGGCAACAGATGCAGTGAAAAATTTTAAATAAAAATTTGTTACGACTAAAATAAATGTTATGTTATAAATTTAGATTTTTCCCTGAAGGGGCGAACAATTTTAATTGTGCACAGGCTAACTACAGTATTTAGGGAAGTCAGCTTCAAAGGAAAAATATATAATAAGAAATTATAAACTTAACAAAAATAAACCTTTTTAAATGGCTGAAATACAAAACTACGTTACAATGACCACTTACTTTGAAAGGCTTTTTCTATTATCATAATTAAGGGATGCCAAACCGTCTTGTCTCAGTAATTCCTTTTGATATTATCTTTACACCGAAGATGGTCATTCCAAATAGGTCGTCTTTGCTTTTAATATTCTAAATCCGTCACCTCATACTTTACCGTTCTCTACAATATCGTAAAAGCACTGAATAAATTTTGTCATCTCAAAGAACTTTTTATATAATTTCTCAAAAACGACTCCATTACTGGAGTGGCTGGTTATCCTTTCATAAAGTTATATATTTTTATCTAGTTCATAAATAAGTTCAAATAAAATTCAACCTCAATTTAACTTCTATTAATATTACATAATTATAATATGAATACTAATATACGTTTCTAACATTAAACTGACCAGGTATTTATAAAAGAAATTCTAAGGAAAAACATTAAATCTACCAATAATACTACCGTACCATTATTCCAGTTTGCAATATTGATATACATGCCATTCTAGATGCCGTTTCTGGAAATGATTTTACTAACCATGCATAGAAAACAATTAACTATCAACTTTTCCATTTGCCATCCCAATGTCCATTAATAATGCTAAATTTTCACTCTTCAACTAACATTAAAGCCTACCAATAAAGCTTACATTTAAAATCAATACGCACATACATATCTCTTAATATTTTTAAATGTTCCAAACTTCCTTTCTTTATAATATCATGCTTAAATTTAATCAAAACTAGTTATGTCGCTAATTCATAGTCCATCCAAATTATTACATTCACGTTCTATTAATTTCCTACTCCATAAATACAAAACACATTTACAAGTTACATTTAAGATTCACATGTACATAATTACAACTCATAAAAAAAGCTTAACTTTACTCAGGGTTTAATTCACCTTTCAAAAGTTACGGACGTGTAGGAACACCAGTTATCCATTTTTGAATTTCGTCTTTTCTCTTCTAACAACAGTTTCCCTAACACCACACATAATACAAAATATTTGTGAGGTGAACTCTCGAATTCCTAACCCTTTGCCCAGTTATCACGACAATAATTCCACAAACACGTGATTGAAACAAACTGCAGTTGCAAGCGTAGTTCAAAAAAATGAAACCGCACGACTGGTGTTTTTACCTCTGCGGCAAATTTATATTAACATCTTCATGCTGTGTTACTTTCAAGTTCCCTTCCATTTTCAACTTAATCTTTATGTAACAGTCTCCCTCATCATGCATGCTAACCATGGTCAAAGTTCCGTGCCAACAATGTAGCATTTTTATCTATGCTGGCTAACAAGTTAAATTTCCGTTAATTATGTAAAAGTCACATATTTTGTATGTAATTAGTGTTATGATTGTAAAATGGTATCATTTTAATGCCCTTAGTGGTTGGGTGCGAATAACTGTCTATTGTAAATTATCTTTTGATGGGAAACTCATGCGTAGCAGTGTCTTGTAATATTAAGATATTTTCCTTTGCGGCTTTGAAATGTCATTATCATGGATTATTACGTTTACAATGTCTACGTGGGTGCTGGAAAAACTTTATTAACTGTACTAGCACAAGCGCATTTTAGAAGTGCGATTTTACAACGCTCTAAGGACGTTATATAACAGAAGAAAATGAAGAAGTAATGGAGCGACGAACAACTAAGTACGAGCCCTTTTTCAAAGTTGGACTTGTATTTTACAGCTTTGAAACCGTGGAAGGAATAACATAAAACCATTCACAGCACTAAATTCTTACATGTTCTACCAAAGTAAGCAAAAATATATATTTCAAACAACGGCGAAACCTTCCTAGAATGCAAACAATAACCAAAGCAAAATACGATAATTAATTCCATTGAATTTCGTTGTTCACGTGCCAAATCTAAGTATATTTTAAAGCATCCCTGCGAGTTATGCCACCAGAAACATGACCTAGCAAATAAGTTGCCTGACTTTTTAGAAAAGAATATTGGTTTGCATGATTATCGATTCATGCTACAAATATGCCCATGATGACTTAATTAGGAGGAACGATTTTATTAACCATAAAATTTGAGCCACCGAATACGTGCAAATACAAAATTGAATTTCACAGAACACGAGCAGATATAACGAAGCTTTTATACAAAGCAGTTGTTTTTGTACATGTTTTCGTAGAATACACAACTCAATTAAAGTATTTAATGAGGGACGAAAACTATTTGAAATAAGACACAGCGGTTATATTGTGTTACGAGGAATTGCTAAGGCGAGCATATAGGTTTTAGGAGTGGTTTTACAACCAGCAAACATTTCAATGAATTAAAGTGTTTAAAAGAAACAAATGCTTGCTTGTTTTTAACGAATTGATAAATGGTTATATATTCCATGTGCTGAGTGAAATTTATACAGGACGTATTTGTTAAGTTTGTATACTTTGAGAATAACATAAAAAGGATTTTTAGATTATTAGCGTTTTTAATTAAGGTAGTTGCAATTTAATGCAGAATTGATCTATTTCAAAAAGTTACCGTAACAAATATAATAAAAACATATTTGCAAGACTAAATATTAGTAATTTCTTCTTCAAGACGATCGCACACCTCATCTTCGTTTTCTTCTTGATCAACCTCTTTGATAAGATTTGCTATATCGCTGTTCAATACCGCTCTGTACCATTGAAGATCCTGTGAATTTTCCCAATTGGAATCAACTGGTGGGTTAGTTAGTGCTGGAGAGATAGCTTTTTCTTTTGAGGATGTGTATCTTCTCAATTAAGTATAATTCCATGTTCAAAATTGTACACTGCGGCAGTTTTACAAACTTTTCAACTCCAGTTGTGAAGTAAAATTGTTGAAAGTGCAAACTTTTATAAGATCACCTACTTTATGTCCAATAAACCCTTCACTTTTTTTTAAAACTTATAAGCTCTTTTATATCAAACAAGCTCTAGTCCGTACCTAGCTTTTTTACTTGACCCACTTTTTCGTAAATGTATTCATACTTTTTTCTAGAAATGATTGCAAGTTTTCTGAGCAGTTTTTCTACCTATCCAAATACCCAGACAGCAGGTAGAAATTCAAGCGTTTGCTGAATGAAGGAAATCTCTTCATTGTCATTGTATGGACTAGTAACCTTTTATCGATGCTTGACCAACGCGAATATCAATTCCACGATACTACGTGCATGAACGTCCTGGCCTGTTGATCCAGAAAAATTTAAAACAATACAACGTCGACTTTTGTTGTTACTCAATCATCATTTCTTTCATAACTTCCTTGCTAATTCTGGACTCATTGGACTAACTAATCTATATCAATTTATTTCTACAACCCAATGTGGACTTAGGTAACGTGTGCATTACAACTTGATATATTCATCGATTTTATCCTCATTAATGCCACTTATAAGAATATCCTTTAAACAGAATTAGAATACTAGGAAATCTTATTGAAATCAAGTTTCCTTCTTCTGTAATATAATAATCCTTTACTTATTTTTTGAACTTTAGAGTTTTCTAAAGCTAGATTTATTGTCAAATAATTTCATATTTACTATAATGACAAATCAGTGTTATAATAGAGTTTGCACTACCATTTGTTATGCAAGTAGTGTATTGATATCTAGTTAAGCTTGATGACTTTCCTTGAATACATGAAAATTGAATTACCGTTGTAACATACAATAACTTGTTAGAAATGTCACTGCGACCTTTTGTGAGAAAATATTGAAGAATAGTTGTGCTATAAAATTTGATACAATAACAGCGACCACAAAGTAAAATATTTAAAATGTGTTAAGAAGTAAGCAGATGTACAAACACGTGCTTCAAGGTGATAAACTTTTTATGAAGATTGGAAGAGACTGGGAAAGTTGATCTCTGTTCTTCTTTTTCTGATTTCATTACATTCAATTTTTACTATTTAAAAAAAGTGCTGACTTCTTAAATTACTTTGTAACCATGGATAAAATTGGAGTAAATTTCTATGACCCAAAAACAAAACAGCGGAAACATTCTGGTTCTAACACCTAAGAAGATCTAAAATTTGCTTAAAAAGTTATGGCATCCGTTATTGAGATTTATTGTGGAGCAATTATGGCGAATATCAGGAAATGGGAAAAATACACTGAACAATATTATTTCGCTTTATTAATCACTTTACAATAAGAATGGTAAAGAAAAGACTTGGAATGTTGACCAAAGGTATTTTGTTTTTGCAAAACAATGTGCCAAATTGCACTGGTTGAAATAGAAGTAATCCACAATTTGATATTCGAATTCAACAATTGAACCTCTTTATGTCCATCAGACTATCTATTTCCACCAAATTAAAGGAATCTGAAAGGCTATAAATTGTCTTCAAACTAGCGTTAATGGGGGAGCTTTTTCCAGAGCAAAATCAAATTTTTTTAAAGCTATAGGTATGTTTCCGGTTAGCTGTAGTTAACTGATTGTATTAAGAGGATATTATATTGAATGATAAATTGTTCCGAGTTTAAAATTTTTTGTTGCTTTTATTCTAGGTTAGTATCTTTACACCTTCAAAATCTTACGGCAAAACAGAAATAACGAAACCCATATATGGCCTTATTTAATGTCTGAATAACACAAATCTATCCACATTCTGATTCTATAAATTTACATGTATCACGTTTCTAGACAACTTAAAATTAAGGAACATTCACAGCGTTACTGCTAATAGTATAAATTTTATATGATTAATATTAAAGCATAGTAATCCATAGTAATCCACTATTGAAAGATATTTAATTTTAGATCAAAAGTATGCTTAAAACATTGTTCTATATAGATATTCTAAGTTAAATAAAAATGTATTTGAGTTGATTTCGTATGCTTGTGTTCAATAAAAACAAGTAAACCCATAGGTAATTCAATGGCATGTAAGTAAATATCGCTCATAAATTAACATTTATCGATTATTTTCAAATTATTTGTTACTTGTACCGTACTTGAGTATAAATTAAGTTAAATTTTAACTTTCCCAATGTCGATTAATCATGCATAACCTGACATAAAAAAGATTACACCTACAAATTAGGTAGCATGAGTAATCGCCGCGAGTAAAAAGCACAATACAATAAACCAGGAACTTACCAGGCTTTTACTAAAATCATGTCTGCTACATGGGTCCAGGGGTAGTCCTTTCGACTGGGGTCTTTTTCGATGCGATCCAACTGTGCTTGTCAACAAAGCCAAGATCTTTTATAGATATAGGAAGGAGGTAACAAGGAAAGAATCACTTTGCCGAACTCGGAACTTCATGCACGTCCGTTTGCTTCAAATGTCAATAGTAAAGTCCCCTCCTTTTAGAGGCTTTTAGTTCTTTAGTTCTTTTAGTCCCTTCCACAATTTTCAATGCTCCCATGCCAAAACTGCCAACTCGTAGATTAATGTCCTAGAATGTGTGAGAACTAAGAATCGTGGGACTTACATGTAAAAACTTAAATTAAAAATGAGAAAGAAAAACTTTCCCATATGGGGTTTAAAAATCCCCAAAAATTAAATAATAAAATATAATGTGAAACCTTATGTAGAAAAAAAGGTGTTACCCATTAGAAATGACACTTCAAATATGTATTTTGTGAATAAATATCGTATATAATTTAAATAATACTAAGGGGCTGTTTTAATTTATTTCTTTTACAAGTTTATAACTATTGAAGGAAACAAAAAATTGTTTTAAATTTATATTAAGTCTGTAGATTTAGTTGGTGGAGATGTGTATTTACACAAACATGGTGCGTGATGTAAATATAATATTATGTGATTTGAAAATATAATGGTATTTTAAGACAAAGTCAGAAATTTTCGTAAATTTTACTGTTTCTGTTTTCTATTGTATATTACAATATTTTGTACTTTATTGTAATTTTTTTTGTTTTTATTTATAGATGCAAAAGGTCTCAGTGAGCCGCAACGTATTAAGGCAGTACGTTATCAGATTCAAGTTAACTTGGAGGATTACATTAGCGATCGACAATATGACAGTAGGGGTCGATTTGGAGAACTTTTACTAACATTACCATGTTTGCAATCATTGACTTGGCAAATGATCGAACAAGTACAGTTTGCGAAATTGTTTGGTGTTGCACATGTTGATAGCCTTTTACAAGAAATGCTACTTGGAGGTACTGGTAGTTTTTAATATTTAGAAATAAAACTCATCTTTTTTATTACAAAACTGAAGGATTGTTAAAAATGATAAAAAAAAGAGGAATGTACTTCTGAAAATGAACTAACTTCAAATTTTTCCATTCAATCATTTTCAAACTAGACAGGGACTTTTAATATGTAGGACATTACTCATACCAGGTGTTTACTAGATTATATTGAAAAGATGCTTGTTCTATATTTTCAAATTCGTTGAATCGGTGACGATTAGGTCGTCTTATGCATATTCTTTTACACCATAAAATTAGCTTTACAAGAAAGAGTGAAATATTTTATCATTTCATTGTTTAGTTTACAATTGTCTCTAATCGGCTTGGCAAAGAACTTTTATTTTTCTTACACTTATCTTATTATTTTTCTCGTTATCTTTCTTTTCTATATGTTGTCTCTGTTTCTTCATTTTTAAGGTGAATAGGAAATAAATTATTTCTAAATTTTGTTATAAAATCATTATTAAAATTCAAAGCTTTTTAATGAACTGTTATCTTATTATTTTTTTCGTTATCTTTCTTTTGTACTGTTTCTCTGTTTCTTCTTTTTTGTGGTGAATAGAAAATAGATTATTTGTAAATTTTGTTATAAAATCATTATTAAAATTCAAAACTTTTTTGATGAACTTAAACACTTTGACTAATTGAAAACCTAGAATAATTAAACTGTATTTTTAACATGGTCGTGTTTACTTACTTGTTGAAGAAAAAGGAAAGTCAAAATTATTGAAAACTTTCACAAGAACTTGGAAGAGCTTTTCAAGCCTTAATGAAATAGTTTGATTAACAACTGGTCACAATTTCATTACAGTTTACATCAAATAGAACGTAAGTACATCAATACTCGTAAAGCATATATTGATAATCTATTAAATTTGTACTCGCTGAAAACACGTTGGTGTTGCACAAAACAAAATTTTAGTGCACACGTTAGAAACAAAATTGGTTTCAATAATTCAATAAAAGATCAAACATTTAATTTTTAAATAAAGTACTTAGCTGTATATTGAAATTATTTGGTTTGTTACATTTTTGACACTAGTTACCTGAATGAAATTTACTCTGCCAAGAAAACGTAACACTAAAATTATACATGGGCTAGCTGTCATTTTTTAGGGGTATACAAACATTAACGTTTTGACTTACACCTACTTGGAAAGGTCTCTTAACTTTCTGTTAAATAAAATTGTTGAGCACCATCGCACCTGAATTACGGTCTCACTAAACAGTGAGTGGTCTAAGAGACGACTAAATGCCTATTTCATTGTACCACACCAGTTAATGAAGTCTTGTGTACACTCTTTCCCCACCTACTAATTTAAACTAAGTACAAACAATAATAAAACTGCAAGACGTTCACCTATCCTATATTAAAACATGAAAATCACAGTACTTAACAAAGGAATATCTTAAATTTATTCAATTGTAGTTATCCAACCAATTTGACTGTTATAGTGGTGCTTGTTTATATTAGAATTTTCTATTACATTACGCTTGTAACTAAATGTACACCAACATATAAGTCTAATATGAATAAATTTTATATAAATAATGATATATACATAAGCAAAATATGTAGCTGGTGAAAAACAAAAATTCTATCGCGTACAGCTTATTGACTGAATACAATATACAAGCGACTTTTTGTGCAGGACAAACTGGGGTGTCAGTAATTCATTTATCCAACTATCATTGACGGAAAGTAGTCACTTCAGAAATACTTTCACAATGTAACAGTAATTTTCTCGAATCCACAAGCACTTTTACGTTTGCGATTTGATTCACTACATATCCAAATTCATAGCCACTGTTACAAATTACTTAAGCTGTTCACCCGCTTGATGATACTGTTTGTTTCTCGACTAGCTCAAGATAAAAGATTGTATGGAAAGATTACATAAATCTGAACGATTCTTTCCATTATGCTATGTCGGTATTTATAAGCTATATTAATTTAGGGATTAACAGACTTTCTCTGTTCATACGGTTTGCACGATTTGTACAGTCTTACGGTCGAGGTCAAGAGTTTTTTCGGGTTCTATTTAATATCGACATCTGCATCATTGGGTGGGTCAATACAACTTAAATTTTATACTATTTTATAGATTCTGTCTATTTGAGTAATTTACAATGATTTTGGTTTCTTTCAATAGATGAGAATGTTTTCCTAAGCTTGTTAATTTACAGAAATATGTTGTTTTTTATCTAATTTAATGTCTACTGTGAAGTGGCGTTTTAATTTTGCAAACAGTAATAATAAAAGTAGTCACTACCCTAGTTCGTTTTGACAAAAAACTTGTGAATCGTTATTAATTACTCACTGATTTGTCAACCATAACTGGTGAATAGCTTGTACTGTTGATAGTTTAGTTACACTTTTGGTTTCAAATTTTTAACATAATTTGTTTTTATTAATCAATTAAAATTGATAATTCTTAGAGAGGTTTGATAAGCTTTAGATATTTTAATAATAATTATGGTTTCTAAAAAGTTGACAATTGACAATTTTTAGAACTCTACCTTAGTTCTGCTTGCATTTTTACACGTTTTAGTTGCTTACTGGCAATTTTAACTATCATTTTGGAATGTCGCTTAGTTATCGTGCAGTTATAATCATTTCGATACATTGTAACAACAATTGCACTTGTGAACACCTGCTAAATAATGATGTAACACAACAGCTTGCACTACAGACTAACGAGTCATTGTTTGAATTTTTGAATCTTTATGTTTTCTAACAAACTATAAAAAAAATTGATTAAAATTTTGAACACATTTGGCTACGTTTTGTCACTGATTTGACGGATAAAATATACCTAGTTCTATACGACATAAAGTTATCAAATTTATAGAAATTTTGCAATACATGCTTAATATGGACCTAATTATTTTTGACATATTGGGTTAAATATGAATTTACTGCTCCAATTCTAAATAATTGAGTTGGAGTCATTTGTTATAACCTAAATGATATAGAACCTAATAGTAGTTGTGCAATTCATCTGTTTTATTATCTAGTTCTGGCCTGGTCTTTTTAAAATATTCAATATTTGATCTATACCCAATGTATTACTGAAAAATATTAGTTCTAGGCAAATGTAACGCTAGCGCATTAATTATACATGCATTTATATACAGAGTGAGACTTTAGTTATTTCATAAACGGCTTGTGCGATATATACAGAATTTGGTTTGTAGGGGTTGTATAATATGGCCGATCTTACGGTGGTATTTACGTTGTTGTCAGATCTTCCATTTCTCCGAAAATGTAGCGAACTTCATTATTTCAAATGAATCACTCTGCATATTTGATAGTTTCTAAATTCCTTGGGATATTTTAACTAATTTTTATGTAATACTCCTAATACCTAAATGTAACACTTTTACAAATAAATTCATCTGAATATTAAATGTTGAAATGATCATTTTATACTAAATGAACTCATCTAAAATAATTTGAATAACAAACATAAATCAAAAGTATTTAGAGTAGATGCTCAAAATGTTGTCCATTTATTTCCAAACAAGCCATACAATCTTTAAAACTACATAATTCATTTTGCAACATGCCCATATGTTCTATTCTTCTTATCTCTGCGGTAATTCTATTTTTAATTCTTGAATATTAGCAGGTTTATTTTCATAAACTGTGTTTATTAAATGACCCCATAGAAAATAATTTAAAGGATTCATATAGGGTAACCGTGGGGGCAATTCAATATAACCACGTCTTCCGATCCATCTTCTACGAAACACATTATTTACGTATTTTCTCACTTGAACAGCATAGCGAGGCAGAACTCCATCCTGTTGAAACCAAACATCATTGTTTGCGGTATTGTTATCGTTTAAAAGTTACAAGGAATGAAATTTCTAAATTAAAAGACTAGAAAATACCTACTTGGGTTAGGCAATCACCTAGCCAACTCATGAATAATACTGTTTTGTAACAAATACAAATAAACCAGACCATTTAAATTCGTTTCGATGAAAAAGGATCCAATTATTTTGTTCCCATTATACCGAACCAAACATTAAGCTGTTTCGGACATTGAGTGTAGGATTCACGCATCCACGAGGATTGTAACATGACCAATATCTACAATGATGCCTATTTACACTTCCATTAATGCAAAAAGACGCCTCGCCTCGTCAGAGAACATAACTTTATTTAAAAATTTCGATTGTTTCTTTCATAACATTTTTTGAAAATTGTGTCAGCAAACTCTACATGTCTATCAAAATCATCATCTGACAACTCTTGAACTAATCTTACTTTGTATGGATGAAATTTATCATTATGTAAAATTCTTTAAACAGATCGTTGTGAAATATCAAGTTTCCTAGCTATTTATCTACTACTCGTCTAATGATATCTGTTCCATTATTACATTTTTTCTGTGCCCTGGTTTGGGCACAGCTTTTACTGCACTAGTTACATTAAACGTTCTTACCAATTTACTCACAGTAGACTTTGTTTGGGGATTTCTGTTAGGATATAAATTATTAAAGAAATTACAAGTTTCTTGTTGACTTCTTCGCCTTTCTCCATATTCTAAGATCATTAATACTTCAATTCGTTCCTTTTCAGACAAATGATTCATTTACACTTTTAATAAACACCAACAATAAAATAAAACGTGAAACGTCAAAGTTGACGCAGATGCTATTGTAATCATAGTCACCCTGATGTATTATTTCAGGTTTGGTGGATATAACATAAATTTAACTATAAGTCTGAAATTGTTACATTTAGGTATAGGGAGTATTACATAAAAATTATTTAGAATATCGTAAGCAATTTAAAAACGATAAAATATACAGGATGATCCATTTGAAATAACTAAGTTTGCTATATTTTCGGAGAAATGGGAGATTTTACAACAACGTAAATACCGCTGTAGATCGGCCATATTACGCAACCTCCATAAACCAAATGTCATATATATCGCACTAGTTTCTGAAACAATTAGAGCGTTCCATACATTAGCCTCATTCTGTATAGGAAAATATTTATCAATTTTAGCTAGTTTAGGAACCATAATAAGAAAATGTACAAACAATTATATATAAGCTGGGTGGTTTACAATTTGCCATCTGAACTATTTTATTATATTATTAAAGTAATATACAACACATTAAACAATGGACGAACTAGAAAACAGTATTTCACAACAAAAAAAGTTCAGGGCCAGACTAAATAATTCCAGAAATGATCAAACACCTACCAGATAAAAATAAGAAACACCTACTAGACATATATAACTTCATATGGAACAACAATGTATACCCTATAGAATGGAATAAGTCATTACAATACAATATTAAAACCATCAAAAGATAAGACAAACCCAGCAAATTATCGACCTATAGCCCTGTTAAATATATTATCAAAAATAATGCAAAAAATGGTAAATAAAAGGTTAATGTGGTATATAGAAAATAATGACATATTAAGCAATAGCCAAGCAGGTTTTAGGACAGGCAGAACAACACCAGATCAAACACTTAAACTAAAAATAGAAATAGAAAAAGCATTCGAACTTAAACAACATCTAGTAGCAATATTCTTAGACTTACATAAGGCATATGACACCACATGGAAATATGCGATAATACAAACACTAATAGAACATAACATACAAGGAAAAATACTACACTACATAAAAAACTTCCTGGAAACCCGTTTTTTCCAAGTCAAAACAAACGGATGCCTATCAGAACCAAGAAAGCAAGAAAATGGAGTTCCACAAGGGGAAGTACTTAGCCCCACACTATTTCTGTTACTAATAAACAAAAATTGTGAAGAAACCAACACAAATACTGCTTTTGGCTGATGACATAGTATTATACCACAAAGGCAAAAACTTCAACACAATACAAACAAATCTACAACAAAATATAACCGAAATAGAAAAATGGGCAAAAGAAATAGGTTTCACATTCTCATCCACAAAAACAAAAGCAATACATTTCTGCAGAAAAAGAAAACAACATATGGATCCAAAACTTTTAATAAACAAATCCCAAATAGAATATACAGATAACATCGAATTTTTAGGCATCTACTTTGATAAAAAATTAACATGGAGAAAGCACATAACAGAATTAAAAAAGGACTGCAACAAAAAGATCAATATCTTAAAATGCTCTCGAATACAGATTGGGGAGCGTACACAAAACAGCTATTAAAGATATACACAACTACCATCAGATCAAGACTTGATTACAGTTGTATCACATACAGCACAAATGTATCACTATCAAATTATTCAAAAAAACATACAAGCAAATCTCAGTATCATCAACGATTTAAAGAACTAAAGGAACAATACAAGAGACATGAATTTATCTACACAGATGGGTCGAAAAACTACCAACAAGTAACTGCAGCTGTACTCAGTCAAGATAAACAAATCCAAATAACACTACTTCCATATAGCAGCAGCTATACAGCCGAAAAAGTAGCAATTTTAACAGCCATCCAAGACATAACATCAAACCCAACACACACCAAATATGCAATATGCACAGACTTTTTAAGCACTATTAAATCACTCGAAAAATCGTACACAACAGATCCAATAACGAACAACATACATGATGCTGTACACAAAACAACAGAAGAAATCGGAACTGAAATAATACTGATTTGGTCTCCAGCCCACGTTGGAATTCAAGGAAATGAAGCAGTAGATAAACTAGCTAAACAATGAATAACTAATACCAACATCCAACTCCAATAACAGACATCTATGCAATTATCTCAAGCAAAATAGACAAAAAATGGGAAGGAACCTGGAAAAACACCCAAAATAACAAGCTTAGACAAATAAAACCAAAAACCAAACCGTATGCACACATCCCAAAATCAAGAAGACAACAAATAATATTAACAAGATTAAGAATAGGACACACTGCATATACAATTAACTACTTGATGACAAAAGAAGCTCAACCTGTATGTGAACAATGTAAAACAAACCTAACAGTAGAGCATATCCTAACGAATTGTGAAAAATATCAACAAAACAGACTCAAATACAACAAACAACAAGATGTTCAAACTATCCTGAGATACACACCCAATATTGAACCACTGCTGAACTATGTTAAAGACATAGAAATCCTACATCGTATATAAAATATATAAAAGTTAAACATATATTGTAGCATAGATTATAAATAATACTTCCAACCTCCGCTAATAACTGTAAAGGTGGAAGTGGATATAAGTGAAATTAAAAAAAAAAAGTAATATACCAGAATAATAGTAAAGTTAATAATTTTGTTTTGTTACGAAGATATTCATATATTAATGTAGATCAAGAGAGCAGCTTGGAGCTCTTATTTGTAGATTTTAAGTTAGCAATTTCAGGAGAAAGACAATATATGCGAGGCTCCATCAACCTAAGTTGGAAGAACTTATCAATAATTTTAGTATCATCTCGGACATTATTCACTATCTACACCATAAGATTAGTGCCGGGTGAGTTGGCGCCCAGCATTTATTATTGGACTGAGAGTTCAGCAACCTTTCTAGATAGGTTCACATACTAAAACTCCATACACCTAAAAGAATTCCAGTTGTTTTTATAAAATCCATTTCTCGCAACTTTAGCTAGCTGGCATAGTGTTTCTGTTACGTTTCCATGATAAAGTAACTTAAAATGTCATTAGTGTCAATCTCAAACCTAACAGTTTTTTGACACCCAAAGTGTGAAAATAATTAGTAAGTTTTTACATCTTAGGTTGGTAGAGTCTTGTATACACTTGTATTTATCCTGCAACTGCTAACTTAAAAGCTATATATTTTTATTAAAGCTCCAAGCTAACATATATTGACACATGAATATCATCGTAACAAAAATTGATTAAGTATTTATCGGTTCTTGAAATTGAAATAGTTGTATGCAGTTAAATATTGAAAACTGGTTTGAAATATGCAACAGATGGAAACAGTTCGACTTGCAGTTTTTCTCCGAGGCTAGAGCGACGTCATGCAAGACAACAATGGGGTGTTAATGAAGTAATTCTTTGGATACAACATATGTTGATGAAACCATTTCTGACCAAATCACTTACACCACTCACCGGTAACCTTTTTAATTCCATGCTTGCAAACGCATCCAAGTGCTTTACACTAACACACTCAAATTTATGAAGTTACCGTACTTTAGATTATTTATACACTTGTCTTAACTCGACGGTGGTCATTTTGGTTATTAAATTATAACTGTTTGTAGGTATGACTGATCAACTGTAGTGTTTGAATTACTCGAAGTTATTTCCTCCATTATGGGGGGTCTAATTGAAAGGTTTGTGCGGAAAACTATTTTAAAGTTTAGGTCAAGGGGCTTTCTTGGTGCATGCTACGATGTGTATAATGATATCTTAACGAGGTCTGTTTACTATCATATCTGTGTTAGGGTCAGTCTGTCTGTTTTAATAATTTACTATGGTTTTGGTTCTTTTCAATATGTGAGAATATTGTCACATCCAAGTTCATAGGATTATTAGTAATGGAAAATGTGTTGGTGTTTGTCGAATTTGGTATGTTTATAGTGAAGTCTCAGTTTTTAATTGCTGGTTGTAAAATAATGTACTAAGTACTTTACTATTTATTTCGATTTTTTACTTTAATAATATAATGAAAAAGTCCTGATGCTAAATTGTAAACTACCCAGCTTCTATAAAATTGTTTGTATATTTTCTTACTACTGTTCCTAAACCAGCTAAAATCGATAAATGTTTTCCTATATACTAATGCATGCATAATTAATGTGCCAGTTTTACACACAGGTTACTTACAGTTGAAGTGAAATTGAATTCTATCGTAATAATTAATAATTAGTTGCTACTGTTTGAATAATATTAAATGTAAAAGTATTATTTACAAACATACGTGTACAATACCAAAACCAAAGAAAAACTTGTACTTACTGTTGCAGTTGTTTTCAAAATATTATTTGCGATAAAATTAGAAATGTCATTAATTGAATGTTAAGCTGATATTTGTCGAAAATTATGATTTCCATGTTATAAATTGAACTGAATTCTAAGAAATTACATATTATACATCTTTCGTGTTATCTATCATTTTAAATTCCTCGGCCATTACTTAGTTACTAAAAATTGAGAATATTAACGATAGGAAATTCTCATAATTTTTACTTTTTAAGATGCAAAACTTCTTTCTGACTTAAGCTGATGTAATTTTGACAATAACTAAAAATTATTTTGGTAGACTAGGTGAACACAAAATGCTTTTATTTTTAAAAAATGTTAAAATTTTAGTTAATTTTACACCCAATAATGTATTTAACATGTTAAACAATCAATGTTAAACAATCAAAATCTTTACAAAATGGGATTAAACTATTTATTACGTCTGTTGAACACTACAGCAAAATATACAGCTTTCAGTTGCAGTAGCAATCATTAATAAGCCTTTTTTTTATAAGTAGCTACTCGTTTTCCAAACATAAATATATTCTAATAATTGATACTGTGACGCTGTCTTATTCTAAAAATGTAATTAACCTATACCGATCAGTAATTTGTATAAATAAAAACACTACTTCAGAATGGTTACGATTATGCTTAATGAAATAGAATAAAAAATACCGTTTTTTACACTAAAAACCACTTTTGGTAAAAACTGGTTTACCAAAACCGGTTTTGCTAAAATCTGTTTTATTAGGCAACCGATTTTATAGATGTTGGTGTACCGACTTTAATGAAAATCAGTGTTGCAGTTTTAAATGAAAATCGTTTTGCCAAAAGCAAAAGTAGTCTTAAATCGTATTAGTTTTGTTGGAACAGAACCATCTAATGCCCCATATATGTAAACATATATTAATCTTATATTTCATAAGATTTTAAAATATGGGCACTGCGCGATAAATACATCAGCCTGGTATTTCCAGACGTGCTGATAAAATATAGGGTGCTTAGCTAGGAAGGTCAATCGGGGGGACGGGTAATTAGTTGACGTTTAGATGCGCGTGGATACAGGTGGCTATGCCAGCTGTCTATGCTGAGGGTGTATCGGGTTTATTAATTATAAGGTATTTAGTCGGATGTTCACATACCTCTAGGATAAAAGCTTTGATATTTACTCTGTAAATATCAATTGCAGATATTTGCTAGTTGTGTTTTAGAGATTTAGCGAAGTATTATGTAAATCGTTACGGGTAATAAAGATGCTTTTGTAGCGTAATTTAAGGTGTTGACGATGGTGTTAGTGTAAACTCCGAGTGAAAGATAACATGGTGAAGCCGCCCGGAGCACCGGCAGGTATTTATACACTTGCACCTGCAAGGACTTCTAGAATGTAAGTGTTTACCTTTTATTTAACCAGATAATTTGTGTGCTAGCATGTGATGTAATCGGTTCGCATTAAGGAGTATTTAATTGGGCGTATTATAAAACATTATAAACATTGTTAAGTTGGCTTTCTATTACAAGCGGTACGACGTGTGAAGTAATTTCTGTATGTATGTCAACAGTTAATAATAAATGTTATATTGACCTTGGCCTGTTGTTGTATATTTGCTAACCTGAACCCCTGAGAATAATTAAGAGTCTCACGTCTTTCTTCGTGCTCGACACGGATTGACATCTACAACGTTACATTATACCCTTACTAAAAAACATGCACTGGTTACCGATTTGATATTTAATACTGATTGAATAATCTATAAAATCAAAATTTTTACAAAAAGATACTAAATTATTTATTACATCTGTTGATCACTCCAGTATAATGTAAGTAAGGGCCGCTACACTTACGACCTCGTCCCCATTGCTCCACCTGAAGGCACTACATTGGATTTAAAGGCAAAAAGTGTACGTGCTTCGAATTAATTGAACTCCAAAATTAATTAAGGGTAAATAAAATTTAAAGACTAAAACTAAGCATGGGTTTAAATAATGTTACCCATAGCGTTGACTGCTGAATGCTACTGCAGAACATATGGGTTTCAGTTGTTGTAGCAAACATTAATAAGCCCGTTTTTTTATAAGCAGCTCATCATTTTCCAAACATGAAACGCTTTATTCAACTTAAATTAGTTCTATTCTAATAATTGATACTGCAGACTGTTTTATTTTATAAATGTAATTAACCTACACGGATCAGTAATTAGTATAAACCAAAATTCAATAGATGTTTGTTATTATAGCAAACAATACTTTACACTGGTTAGGATTAGCCTTAATAAAATAAGGTAATGCTGTAACCAGCTTTAAAAATATACTTCCCCTTATTTCTTATTAAAAACACAAATGCTCCACATGCATTCAATTAGTAGAAGTTCAACTATGAGTATTAACCAGTAAATTTCTTGTTGGTATCTAGTAGAGTCGAGACTATGTTATAGGTAAAAGTGCTTCATCCAGATAGTTATAGTTATTCCTTTTGTGCATAGTTTTGATGTCAGGTTTGCTACTGCTTACACTATGCTATAAATAAATATAGGTATTGCAGTACTTCTTCATTTTTATGTTCCAGTTGTATTATAATACACTAAAGAGCTTTCGTAAATATAAAAATTGTAACAAACAGAAATATGAATGCAAAAGAATTGTTTTTCAAAATTTAATAAATATCGACAGAGTACCTATTTCAAATTAACATTTATATATCTAGAATGCAAAACAAATAACCAGGCAGTTAAACCGGGAGTAAAATGTATTCGTAAATTTTTTTACTTTTTATATACAAAAGCAGAATAACTGAAGTTGCGTTGTGTTATATGAAATTCTGCTACTACATATTATCTACAAGTTGTTGAGAAATTCGATTATTTTAATATTTGAAAACAGTGAACATAATTAGAAACAGTACAAGATATGGTACAAAATCATTAAAACATATACCGTCAAAGTTGGCTGCCTGATCACTAGCGCAGTGGCACGATATTGATACTTCTTACATAAAATTTTAACTACAGCTCTAAAAATACAAAAATCGATTTTTGAGCATGTTTTGTCAAAACCGCTTTACCAAAACCAGTTGTACTGGAATTAGTTTTACCAAAAACCTATTTCACCAAAACCGAGGTTACTGAAGCCAGTATTATTGAAACCGATTTTATTAAATAGATTTTTACCAAAACCGGTTTTGCTGAAAACGCATTGCTGCCAGCCAACCTTAATATTAATCATTATAACTTTCTTATTTATTTTTTCAAGTCAAATGTTAAGAATTACTCGTGAAACGAAATACAAGTATAAAAAAATTTTACATAATGTGTACCATACTTTTAATTAGTGCTATAATAAAATTAATTTCCTGAAAACAGTGCATATGGTTAAAAAAGATTTGTGTTAAAATAAGTTACAAAACAAATTTATCTTTTTATTTCACATGTAACCTGCGTTGCTACCGTTTCTGTGCTTTTATGTATTCGTAAATCTAAAAGAACAGCGATAAATACCAATAATGTATAACGTAATTTGTTCTCATGTCCTGGTTCAAAATAAGGTACATTGAATTTGTAGAATGCAGAAAATAATACAAAACAACATCAACGTAATCTCTATTTCTCTACAGCCCGAAAACTATTAACCAACTCGATCGGCGTCTATCCCCCCCACCAAAACAGCGAACCAACACTCTTGTCCTTCCCACTCACTTCCTTACTTTGAAACGCAGCGCGAAATTCGAATTTATGCAGTGCAATGTTCGCATATACCATAGCCGCATTACAAACCTATTGCACTCATTAAAACAAATTATTTTGTCCTTTCACTTAGAATAGCAGTCCTTCATATTAACTATTCGATATGAAAAATGTTCAAATACTTATTTTATTTCAATTTTAATTAATAGACAGATTTTTTTAGGGGCCTCTATCGAATCAATTGCACAACCAGCAATAATGGCTCCTCCTAACAACTATCAAGGAGCTCAAAGTGATACATCAGAAGATCTAACTACATCTCCAGGGTCACTTCATTGCCACAGTCCAAGTGACCAGTTCATGCCAAATGGAGGCTTAGCTTCTCCTCCAAATGTCATAGTTGAAAACTCGCCTAATGTGCTTATGATACATAGTATTAACCATTTACGTAGTGACCCATATCAATCGCCATTTAAAGAAGAACCAAAGCTTGAAACTGATTCTTATTAAGGGTCACAGTTATATCAAGATATGTCAAAATATGTACAATTATGTAATATTTTTTTTTTAGAATTATATGTTTTATGTTAGGGTAATACTATAGAATAGGATACAATTTCAACGTGTTGGTATTAGTGGAAACGTAATATTTTATTTAACAATTATTGTAGCATATTTTCCATTCTAATGTTTTATTTAAAAAAATTTACTAGTTACATAATGGAAATGTTGTATTTTACTTGTTTTTGCCGTTTTGTTTTAATCGAAGGTTACCTGAAATATCAACTTACACAGGCTGTGATCAGTTCTTGTTTTGCCTTTATATAAAGACTGAAAAAGTAGTCATTAATTCTCTTCAATAACAAAATTGGTGCCTTCTAGCTGTATATTTACAGATGCCAAAAATATTTTAAAATGCTCAATTATGTTTATATGAACAAATAATTTTTGTTTTTATGCCTTCATTGGCTTTTTTGTTTTAATTGTTATTATATTATTTTATCTTGTTTAGGGTTTATTAGTTTAAAGAGATAGTTTATTAGGGCGTTGCTCAATATAATTTTTTTATCTAGTTATATATTATATTATTATAACATACTATGATGTTATAATTAAACAGTCTGTAAGATTTCTTACTTAAAGGTATGGTGGTTTCACTTGTAGACAATTTTCTATAGCGAGTTATATAGTTTTAATTTTTTTTTATTTATTTAAGATATTATATATACAATGATAACTATTATTTTAAAAAACTGAATACATAAAATTTGTTTATAAAATAATTGGTTACATTCTATCAATTGATGTACACATGAGATTTCAATGTGCATCATTATCTGTACACTTAGATATAACTTCACATTAATCTTTATTCCATCAGTGAAGGTGTATTAATTTGGCTGGTAGTGGCAATAATAGCTTTAAGAAATGTTTTGTGTATTTACGATTAAAAATTAAAATTACGCGTTAAGTTTAGAAATTTTACTTTTTTGGATGTATTAAAGTTTATTTCTAAGTTAATGTATTTCATTTATTGTAGAAATGGTACCTTATTATGTAATGGTTTCCAAAACGTATATTCCCTTAATTGTTTTTCTTTTGTTGAGTTTCTATATTGTGTTGTACCTTCTCCAAAGTTCAAATAATGCTACAGCAGTTAATTCTACTTTATATTACAGCCACTATTAACAATTAGACAGTGTGTAATGTTCAAAACACATAAAAATAATTAATTTAATGTTTATTTTGGAAGCGATAGAACAAATTTTTTATATTTGTTGTTTTCATGAATGCTCTAATCGTAAAAATTGTTTCAATTAAACACTTTCAAGATGTAATGTACAGTATATTACATGGCAATGTAGATATCGTTTCTAGTCTACCCTTACATTTTGTTATAATATGTTGCTGAACCAGTGAATTATGGAAGAATCTAGTGTAATTATTAATAAATTAAAATCTACGAAATATAGGTTATCACCACGTATTATGCAGTTGGTATGTAATACACCTAAAATTATTTAATTAGTGTTGGGATGATGAGATTCTGTTATCGTTACCTTATTAGGAAAACAGTACTTATGAACAACGGTGTTATCAAAGTTTTGTTTTTATTATAAATTAAAACATGAATACCTTTGATAGCCTTGAAAAAGTTTTCTCACAACCATTCGGGAGTTGAAGTCAAGCTTGTAGTTGCTACCCAAACGCAATCAATGGCCTCCACACTTGTTCCTTCAACTCTTGATAACCTGCATGTGCAGTTCATCCAATTTAAAAACAATATGCTTGAATCATTAAAGAATGTTAAAAATTTAATTGAAAATGCTGGATATCAAATTGATCAAATGAAGGCCTATTCACTATAGGTGTAACTTTAGATTTTATACACTCGTAACTTGGACTGGTAGAATTTCCCGATTCCATGTTTTGCAACTGCCATTAACTTGGTCCAATTTGTAAGAATGGGAGCAAGTCACGTCCAGTAATTGTCAAAATGGTAATTTATGAACATCATCATCAGTTTTGGGCAAATATAAAATGGCTTAGAAAGTCTTACATGGTTACAGAATCAACAAAACAACAATTTGGCATGTCAAAAGTATGGGCAGCCAGATGGACAGGTTTTAATTCACTTACTAAATAACAGCGTAAGGTTATCATCAATACGCCACAGTTACACTCTTGTATTGCAGAAGGTGATACTACCAATAAACGAGTGAAATATGGTACAAGAAGCTAAAGCAAAATAAACAATTGAGCAATAGTGTATGTACATATTTTAGATAGGATTAGTTTCATACGTTGTGAGGAATGGATTGGTGGGGTGTATTGTTTATTACTCTATTCATTGTATTAAACTTCTTGTAGAAAGTGGAGAGATTGTGCGTTATACCTAGGACTGTTGTGTTAAGATGAGGAATTTTTTGGTTATTTGTTTCTTTTTTAATCCCACTTTAACTGTTAGTGTTTGTAATGTATTGTTATGTAATGTACTGTGAAAGTGCAATTGGTTTAATCTCGAGGGTATAAAGCGGATGTGTGTGCCTGTTTATTTGTGTGTGTGTGCAAGTGGCTGTGGAGCGAGTGCACTGCTTTAGAAAATTTGTCTATTTCTGTACATATCTACAATTAATTTTTGACAATGGCTGAACTTTTACTGAGTTGTGTGTAATCGAAATAGATGTTCCTGATGAGAATATTGACCTGGCTCACATGAAAAGTTCGGTGGGGTTGTCTATAAACTTCCTAAACATGGAGGAGGTACGCTTTCAGTTTTTGCCACACTATACAGATACTATAATACTACGAGATTGGAACATTAATCTACTTAACAAGGCAGTGGAATTTTGTTATTTTTGGAATATGATAAATTCGTATAATCTTAGTGTTTGAGCTCTTCAAACCCGCAATCTTCATCCACGCTAGATCACATTATTATTTCAAATAAATAGAAGGTTTTGGATTACTGACAAATACAGGTATTAGAGATCTCAAAGCACGATCTTATATTAGTATCATATGTGAACGGGAAAAATCTGTTGGTAGGATTTTGCGAAAACAATTTAACCTTCACAAACATTATTTCAACATCATGGTAGAAGACGATACACGTGAAAGACGCCAGGGGATATAGGAAGATATCAAATAGACTACATTGTTAGACAACGGTTTAGGAATCAAGTAAAAGACTGTAGAAGCTACCCAGAAGCAGATATAGACACTGACCACAACATCGTGATTATAAAGGCCGCTCTTAAATTTTAAATTTGAGAACAAAGGAACAAAAAAAGGCACTTAGACATTGAGAAACTGAAAGATAAAGATATCCATGAAAGATTTGAAAAAAGTCAAATGAATTGTTGAAAGATATTGGGAAAATTTCTTATACTAAGGAAGTAAAAACAGAATGGAATAACTTTAAATTCAGCTTAGACATAGCAGCCAGAGATATTCTGGGATATACAAAAAGAAAATAAGAAACCATGGAAAACAAAGGATATCCTGATTTTAAGAGAAGAAAGACGAAAATACAAAAATAGATCAGACGAAACAGGAAAACAGAGATACAGTCATAAAATGGGAAATTATTCGCAAATGCAGAAAAGCTAAAGAACAATGGATTGATGAAAAGTGCAAAGAGGTAGAGATGAGTTTGAACTAGCATTAAAGGGTCTGAAAAATGGTATGGCGTCGAGTAAGATAAAGTAGAAGCAGAAACTCTAAAAGCCTCTGGAAAAGCAGTAACAGTTTCAAGACGATAAACCTTATTCGAAAGGATATATTGGAAAACTATTAATTCGGCAAAAATTCGAATGTTGGGGGGGATTTTAGTAGCCGCAGGCTGCTTAACTCCTCTTCGCAGACCTTACATGTGATGATCCAATGCTCCACCTAACGGTACTACATTGGTCAGGAAGCGAGTTTTTTTTACCTGAAAAATATTGAATTTTACCGAACCCTTGCTGTTCCAAGCAAAGTAGGGATCTTTAATGTGCGTGACAACACTCACACACGGGACCTCCATTTTACTTCTCATCCAAACGAGGGGCGTAGTAGTCACACGCATACCAACTACGCCATGGAGCCCCCTCACACACCATTGAATATCGGGGAAATAGGGTATATATTTGTAAAACAGTAGAACGGGAACCGAACTGCATCTAACAAAAAAGCAGCGGCTATATTTGAAGACAACAAACATAAAAACGATGACAAAATGGTTGAAAGCATATGTGGAAACCAAAAAAAAATGGAAGAATAGGCGGGCAGGTATGTTCTAAAGCATTTTTGGGGAATGATGCGGGATATATTACAAGCAGATATAGGGGAAAAAAAAGAGGTAGATGTAGGCCTAGATCAGACTAATGCACACTGATAGTGAAAGATTCAGTCTATGGAAATTTCAGGGAAATGAGTAGATTAGCCCAGACTGGCAAACAATGAGGGTGCGCGTCTAAGCAGTTTCAGGACTGAAGACCTAATGATGATGATTTATGATGTACAAGCTCTATTTAGAATGGTACGAGTAACAAGACCACAACCGCCTTGGTTAACTCCTGGGCTAAGTAACATATCTTTTGGCCGAGACATATCCATGTTACAACGTACTCTGCACTTTTTATAAAATACTCTTGCTTTTCTTACCCTAAATATAAGTTTTATTACTATTTGGAATTAAATTTGATTTTGAATATATGTTCACGTATACTCTTGTACTAGAAAATAAAACGACACAGAGATTATTAAGTTTATTCACAATTTTCTCCTTTATATACGTTATGCAAATAAATATGTTTATAAATAATTTTCTTGTTGAGTCCTTGAAGAATTGTCTTTCAAAACACAACTAATGTGAATCTGAATCCATGTCATTTATTTTACGGCTTGCCCCTTCCTTTGTTTTTTTCGTTATCAATAGCGTTTGATTAACGTTCGTCCTTTTTGATATCTGACTTTCTTCTATGCAAAAAGTCGCTATGAGGTCACTTATGACGTTTTACCTGAGATGCAAGATGGGGCCTTACATATTCAAGTCCGCCTCGTAAATTGTGGATGTGCCCTATAATATCTACACATATACCTATCTATGATCATGTCTTTGGTTTTATGTTTTACATAAAATTTCTCTCGACGTTTTATATATTTTTAAAACTACTATAAAATGCAAAACGAAAGGAAGCAAAGTTCTAGTAAATGCAACAATACTTTAGTCGTATAAAATATCTGGATGCTGGGATTTTTTTTGAAGGAGTCCTGTAACTGCAAATATTTAGCAGACAATGCGGTACGTCTACTTAAAATGTTCAAAACTTTGTCAGCTATATGATGTGTTAACACCGTCACATGTTTCTACAGAATGTCATGTAGAGGAACTCAAAGGAAACTAAAATATAAGTAACAATCTCTACTAAATGGTTACTATTACCAGGTATGAGTTGTACTTAAATTTCTCTTAGTGTAAAAGGTAGTGATCAATGTCATACCCTAATTTTTTACACATATTTAAATTATTTATGTGAGTGTTCGTAACAATCATTTTGCCTTCTGCTGATTTTCAATTAGCTAAAATGTGCTCTTAAATATTTCTTACTGCTTATAAACTAACTGTGTGAATAATTGATATTTTATGAAATTTTTATGGTAAAAGATTAACAAGCAAATAGTTTAAAAAATTGAAACAGAACTATTTTATTGTGTTTACAAAAAGCTTATGCAAATGTTTATAAAAGCATTGTATTAAGACTTTGTGATTTCCACACAGTGAATATTGATCATTATTACACTTGATAGAAATAACTATTAATATGATTTGAATTAGAATCAATATACCAAGCTTTGTATCTTTCTTGCTCCACTCTACGTTAGACTTCTATTTTTTTTATTGCAATGTGAAAAAGAAAATGAAAGTAATCCAATCAAGAGTATTAAGAGATTTATCTGTGAATAACCTCGAGTGTAGTCTTTTGCAAACTCTGCAGCCACTAAAGGACGATGCTAGCTCCACCAGAGTATATTTACTTTATACTCTCTAGTACACCTACCCTCTATATTTCATCGGAAAAGGTGTTGGTGCAATACATGAAATCATACGTATGCGGGATGCTGCTCTGGAATTTTATAAAAAATTTAAAACACCACACATCCATGAACACTATAGATACTTGTGCACTAAGACAATGGAGATGATACGAAATTCTAAATGGAAATTTTCCTATTCTTTGGCTTCAAGTACTCATACTCGAAAACGTGGACAATGTTAAAAATAACGAGTATTGGAAAATCTCAACTGTAGATTCGGTTAAGTATAAACTTTTATAATCCAAACCATCATTTCTCCTCAGTTAACGTCCACAATAACTCAATTCGGCAAGATACAATCGAACCATTATCAAGGGCGCAACCTTCTGCCTGTCCACAATTTGTATTTAATGAAGCATCTGCGGATTCAGTTCTGAAGTCTGTCCAGCGTATTAAGTTAAAAACCCTGGGTTCTAACAAGATGACCAGCTCTATGTTTGTATTAATATGCAAATTTGATCTTGCACTTTGTACTGTAGTTCATTAATTCATCGTTTTCTTCTGCATGCTTCCCGTCACTATGGAAACATGCGATAGTGAGACCATTGCTGATTAAAACGAATTATAAACAACGTCCTTGATTGTTAAAGGCGCAAAAATGTAACGCTATTTAGATTATATAAAATAATATAACATATTCAAATTTATAAGGGATTAAATTTTCCCCCGGGCGTCAAAGTTTCTCAACTTATAATGTAGAAAATTATCCCGTGGAGATCATAAGCCCGGTTCGTCTCTTCTCTCAGGTAGTGTGTCCAGGTGTCTGTTGTTTGGTTATTGGTAGCTCTTTTGTCGATGAAGTGCGGTATTTTTACATCTGTAGAGGAAACAGGTAACAAAGTAAAGTGAATCACTTCGCCGACACACGTAACTCTACCTAGCACGTCCGTACTCAAGGATGGCCGGTAATAAAGTGCTGTTCATTTCGACCTTAGCTCCCACGACCCACTGTTCCCTCCAAAATGGTTTAATGTTATCACTTAAACTGTTAGGCGCACTTGCACTTTTAGAGTATATGAAATGCAATTTTAGCGTTTTCTTTTCACCACAAATCATAGTTTAATGTCTTAAAATACGTGAGAACAAATTCTTTGTGTGGTTTATACGTAGAGCTTAATTTTGACATAATAATTGCTAAAAAACGGTAGATTAGTACAAGCACTTCGAACGTTGGTTTAAACATTCTATTAAATCCTTTATTAAACGCTAAAATTTACAAGTATTTTTCCACTGATTGATAGGTTCTAACAACAAATATATTTTCTTATGACAGTTGCTAAGGTATGACTACTTAGACTAATAAAAATTACTTCAATGCACTGTATATCATCAGCGGTAAATACTCCCCCTGGTAAGTAATCCGTATGAATTTGCTTACTATCACTTTTTTCCAAGTCTAGAACGGTCGGTTTTACCGATGGTCGAGTATATACCTCTCTCGAAAATGTTTGTATCACTGCACTATGCTCTTGCGCGCCTGTATCTTTATTCACATCAATTACTCTGTCCTTTCGCCATAAATTGTGATGAGTTTTAATCTCATATAATAACAATGTTTCCAATAGCTATAGGTTTTACGGGAGCATGCCTTTTTGAATGTCGAGTGAGCGTAGGGACATATTCTTTGAACCATATTTTCCAAAAGGTTTAAGCGATGTGTTATGAGACGCGGTATACTTTCCTAGATATAAGGCAACTTGTATCGCATTCGCCTAGAGGTTTCAAACCAGTAGAACACCCTAGTAAAAAATGGTTTGGAGTAAGCACCTCATTATTTTCCTTGGATAATGGAATATATGTCCGTGGTCTAGTATTTATAATATTTTCCACTTCCACAAACACAGCATGTAGAATCTCATCCCTGGGATTGCACTTTGGTATAACTTCAATAAGATTGGACTTCACTGATCGCACCCACCTTTCCCATGTCCAGCCCATATGAGGCGAAGCAGATGGTATGAAACTCCATTTCACATCAGCGAAACTTTTTTGAAGTTTGTATGTGTCTAATTTTCTTAATTCTTCAGGTTAAAGCTTACTAGCACCTCTAAAACTAGTGCCATTGTCACTAAAAATTTCAATAGACATGTCACGCCAACCTACAAAGCATTGTAATGTTAAAATACAGGAATCTGTGGAAGGGCTATGGGCCACTTCTAGGTGAATGGCTCTGCACAGTCATGTAGGTGAATAGAACTCCTCATCGTTCTTCTACGGGTCGCCCAATCACTACATGAAAGGGCCAAAGTAGTCGACTCCAACATAAGTAAAAGGACGTACGTATGTTATCAAGCGAGCCTTTGGTAAATTTCCCCTTGGCGGCGGGTATGGAGCTGCCTTTTTATTTTGCAGTGCACGCAGTTTGTTCTGAATTTGGCAAAAATAGTACGTTGCTTTAAGATAAAGTACAGTTGGCGTAACTGTCTCATGATTCTGGTGTTTAAGAGTTTGTGGTAGTACGTTATCAATCCGCCTAGTAACAAACACCATAATCAGCGAGTATTACAGGATGTTTATTTTTCCATTTCAACCTTGTCCACATTACATATAGTTCATCTGTAATTTTATCATCCCAGTTCGCCAAATATTTTAAAGTAAAATTTTGACATACACGAGGAACAATGATATAAATCCTAAGGGATCGTAGATTAGTATAACCGTCCTCAAAACTTCTATTTTTGTGGATTTTGTTTGGCCCTGCAAGATTTCAACTTCAATTCTCTTTGGGTTTAGCACGAAAGAGAAAAAGTCATCTTTTGAGTTCCGCCATAATCCTAGAACCTTATCGGGCGAAGATTCAACGTCAGCTATAATTTTCTGAACAGGTCTGGGTATTGAGCCAAACGCTTTAAGTACACGGTCAGAATTTGAAAGCCAATTTCTGATGAGAAACCCTTCTGTTGCATGCATATGTTTAACAGTTCTTGCAAGCTCAATCATGTCATGCTCTGTGTCGGTACTGTCAGGCCAATTATCAACAGTGATTTTGTTGAATGGCGTATACCGCTCGAGGATACATAGAAGCAAATGTTTCTGCATGCTTGTTTTTAACCAATTGTACAGAACTCGACGAACAAGTTGCTACGTTCAGCGACGTAGTCTTAAAAAAAAGAAAATAAAAACGAGGAAGAAAAAGAAGAAATTGACCGGGCTCAATCGGCGAGTGGGCGGGGTATTATACCTACAAAAAAAATTAAGGAAGGCCTGAAATAACAATATACTCACTCACGCACAATCAAACATTTACAAACTAAAAACCTCTAATTTAAAAAAAAACAAAATTGTATACAAAACACAATAGTACCAAAAATGAATAATGCGTAGGTACACAATATACATATTTACGAATAAAAAAAAAGAATCATTTTTAGCATGGCGAGCTGCAGTTTTTAGGTCACGCCCTATATTAATCTTCAAACAAGAAAAAGGAATAAAATTACCCCACTAAAAACCTCAGCTCAAAATCAGCATTGTAAGTACGCAATTCTATACATAAATTATCTTAATAAAGAAATCAGTAAACATTATAATATCTTCGCACATACATGCAACCAGTCATTTTACCACCAACAAAGTGATGCATCCCTAGACCCGTGTACATATGTTGTTCCCAACAACTACCAGGTACTCATATAAGAAAATTAGTGTATAAACACTCACCCTCGAGTTACCACCATCGGGTTGGCTCCTACCGTCTGTAAAAACGGTGCGAAACAGAGGTGCGCGTGATCTAGCCTTGGGGTGGTCCTCCCATCACAACAAGGGGCGACCATTCATTGTGGCTTTAAGGGCCACTGGAAGGAGCACGCTGTAAGGCGTGCGCAAACTTTTCATACAGAAAAACGGTGTTTTTGTTGTGTAGATTGAAGAGCAAGTAAATATTAATTTCGTTTCACTAATGACCAGACCTCAAAGTAATATTGTTGTTAAGGAAATAAAACTGGAAAACACGGTTTATTGGGATAATACGCAGATTTAATTCGACGAAGCGTTCAATGGAAAGCACATAAGAATCAATTATCAGATACCTAGAACCAGTTATCGCCTGATTAATTTTAGCATAAACTTTACGTTGAGGAATTCTTAGACGGAGTATTTATTATTAATTAGGCTCTAGGACGTAACAATAGGAATCGAATTTATACAAATAGATAATTGAATTAACACGTGAAAGGGTTATTTTAATTTACTGAATTAATTTTCGTTTTTTAACGCCAAAGGAATTTGAATTGAAAATTATTAGACCGCGTATTTCTTATTAACAGAAAAAAAATGTACGGGATGTTCAAAATAAACTTAACAAAGTAGCCCCTAACGTCGTCGCTCTATAAGATAAACCTCTGGTTTAACATTTGTATTCCCGTTCTACCAAAGAAACCTCTGTACATGTTGGTCGGACTCAATTATGCAATTTTGGTGAAATATTTCAGCTGCATCTCCATATATTGCTATTTTGTGTTGTCTGAATCGATACAGGATTGTTGGTAGTGATGATATTAGATCAGATCCAGAGAGAAGCATTGCATTTAATGATACGCCGTTTATGGTGGCAGATGCATCCCACACACTTCTTGGGCTTATTGGGATTTTAAATAGCAAAAATTGGCAAGTACCCGACCGGAAGATTAGTGTTCATCTCGTTGGTATCTAATTTACGTACATAATCTAGACGAATATGTACAATTGTTTGAGTGCGTATATTTTCAGCCAGGATTGGATCTTTCTTCATTTTTCTTTCAAGGTGCAGCAATTTTCGCAAAGCAATGGCATAACTATTGGGTAATTTAAATTTGCTAAATCTCCAAAGCAATCCAGTTTCATAATAGCCATCAACCTCGTTGGTGGTAGATTCCAAAATAGACCGTGATGTTTGGTTTTCTTTAGATTCCAATTTAGAATCAAGCTGAAGACCTGTGTTTTCGAGTGAGAAATACTGCATAACGAGTTCATGAAGGTTTTCGTCGCAACATTAATAAATAACATGTATATTAGAAGCTGGCATCTGTCTTGGTTGTCTTTGTGGCCCAAAAATTGTCCATCCAAGGCGTGTTTTAGTTGCCATGAGTTCAAACCATTTACCTTCCCTCTTATCGAGTGGAATGTATAACTTATCGTTATCAAGACCGTAGGTTTTGCAGACCCATATTCGATTACTGGTAAGCTTTCCAGATGAGGGAAACACCCGCATCTAGTGTTCGGCCATGACTGTAATGGTAAATCTAGATAACGGACAGTTGTGTCCGTTATTAAAATAAACTTCCGAATCTGTGGTTTTACCTTACATGTGATTTTTCCAATGCTCCACCCGAAGGTACTACATTGGGCAAGAAGCGAGTTTTTTTTACCTGGAAAATTTTGAATTTTGCCGAACCCTTGCTATTCCAAGCAAGGTAGGGATCTTTAACGTGCGTGACAACACCCACACACGGGACCTCCATTTTACCTCTCATCCGAACGAGGGTGTATTTTTGTGAAAAATGCTCGCCTAACATTTTTCAAGCGGACCGTGTCGGGATTCGAACCCGGGACCTTGGGCGTAGTAGTCACACACATACCACTACGCCACGGAGCCGCCTTCTGTGGTTTTACCGCATATTTCAAAGGAGACAGCTTGTGAAGACTCTTCAGTTCTAGTTACGTCACCCATCCACCTTAGACATAATTCTCTGGTGGGGTGTTGTTGCCTTAATTTCCTCGCAACGCTTTCTTCTAACAGGGTTGAACTTGAACCTTTGTATAAAAGCGCATAGATTTCGACCCGGATTCCATTAAATATCACCGGTATAATTCTAAACAAAATGGGATGTGTGGATGAATAATCTGAATGTACCTACGGCGATGTTATTAAATGATCTTTTGAATGGCTCTCTTTGGGAACTATTATGAACCTACTGTGGGATACCTAATTTGTTTCCTTGTTTATTTATAGCTGATAAGTAAAGACATGGGTGTTGCCTGAGAATACAGTTTATCAACACCGCAAGCTTTTTTGGACCAACAGTATTTTGGGTTGTGCTTTTGTTACAGGCGGAAAAGCTACTACGTATGCAAAATTATAAAATGGGGGCGGCCTGTAAAACAAAAATTAAAGGGGGGTCACCGGCACTAGCTAGCGGAAGGTCGTGGATCATATAGAGGGTTAAAATTTTGAAAAAAGGGTTAAATTAATTTATAATATACTACAAAAATGTGGCACTTACCTTTCATAAAATATTGTGGCTTAATGACAATTGCCAAGGGCGCCAGACAAGTCGAGAATGTCCAAATGTTCGTACAAAACCTTGAGAGACTTGTCATCCCAAGGAGGACAATTGTTTCTTTTAATCCATTCCCCACTTTTTTACTACTTATATAAAAAATAAGAAAAACTATTGACTTAATCAACGGCAAACAAAACTATTTAATTCATGGAGCAATAAACCTGAACCTCTTACATTCATTGATTTATAAATTTAAGTGAATAGGTGACTATGGAATTTATGAAAATTTTGAGTACATAAGTAGTTATCAAACACTTGTATATGAAAGAAACTTATATTATAAATCGTACACTAATTTAATCTTACGGTTTATGGCCAAAACGTCCTAACAAATAAACTAACTAAAAATTGGTCATGCTACTTAACTATAAAAACTTACTAAAGATTGTCCATTATTTGAGGGTTGGTTTTCCAACGTAGAACAGTTCTTAATTTTGGGAAGAGAATCTCGCTTGTTGCTTCTGTTTGTAATGTTTAAGAAAATTGACTGGCACACGAACTCGGCAGAATTTTTGACAATATCACTTACTTGCTGCGTCACACGCCTACAAGCTTTTTAATATTTATCTTGCATCACTATAAATCCGCGAACATATGGGTATAACCCTCGCGAAACTGGAAGAGTAACACTTCTTTCCAATTTTTTACTAACGTGATACGAAGTGGAATATTCTATGTCATGCCAGAGAACGCTACTCGCAAAACTACGTTTCTCTCTACTTCTTGACCACGGACGGCCCCATTGGAAAAACTCTCTGTCTTTGGCTAAAGCCTTCAAATATATAGACTATTCCTATCCTAATAATTATGAGCTTCATTATCTGTTATCCAATGACTGAACAGAACCTCCCACAAAACAAGATTTCAGAAACCAAATCCAACCCCTTTTTAGATGAGAATCACGGAAGCAATTATTCTCCCACGGGTTTAAATTATCTTTTACTTTCTACGAATTACTTAAATATGGCAATGTGGAATCTACCTATGGCGGCCGTAGTCTGGCATTAACAAAGACCGGCTAACCTACTTGAGCCAAAATGGATTTTAAATACAATGGATGTCTCCACACTACTTAAGATTACTTGTAATATTTGAACAAATCAAATTGGAAATAGTGTCCGCTATTATAATGTTTTGTTTCCTATAATCCGCTGTAAATCAACGAAAGTATTAAGAAGGTTAAGCTTTTCAAACTGAAATTGGTTTTCTTTATTTACGCTAAAAAGGTACTAAACTTTTAAGAGGTTTATTGTATTTGACTTACGATGGGGTCTAGAGCTTTAAATGATGACCTGCCGCTGGAATTTACTAGCCCGAAGCTATCGGTTCATGTGGTCTTTTATTATAAAGGATCCTAAATAAAATGAGGTGATTTATTGGTGTAAATTTTTGTTTATACTTTATTCAAGTTACTGAATTTTTAATTAATTAATTTGTTTAATCGTTAACATTACAAAATAATGTTACACTTTTTTAAAGATTTACAGCACAACTTATTAGCGTCTACGTGTTCTTTGCAGTCGTTTGGAGAAAAGCTAAGAAATTTTTCACAGTTTTCCAGTTTATATGCTGACAACTCACAAATATAACAAAGAATGTTATTTAATTTCATACATGACTTCCATGTCTTCCCATTTTTAACAGCTGTTATGTTCGAAAATGAATGGTAGCTTTGAAAGTTAACTTTTACATTTACTCTTATAGTAGATGTTGCTTTGCGAGCCCCTTTAGCCAGATTCATCAACTATCCACTAAAGGTTTTAAATTTACTTCGTTTTCAAACTCAAGGAACCAATTTAGTTTGTGATAAGAAGGCAATTTTTCAGCCAACTCCTGTAAAAAAAGAGGATTCTGTAAATATCCACCTAAGTCGGTTGCTTCTACTATTGTGCAGAAATTCTGAACTTTGATGGCAACATGAACTAAATGGTCAAGCTGTTCTGTATAATTGGAAGGATTGACTTTATTTTTCTTTGTAACTCCATGAGGATGACTTCTGACTGACCACATATCTGACACGCGTCTCGGGACACAATTATTTTTGGCTGTTGTAAGATAATGTTTGACGTATAAATGTTAACCTTTGCACTCTTCACAAATAATTTCCTCTTCCATAATACTTATTAACAAAACTTATTATCTAATCCTAATTCTAATAATTCTATGCAAAGTTAAAACAAATAGAAATGAAATTCAAAACCTATATAGCTCGGTGCGGTGATGTTTTATAATTATAATATTGTAGCGGGCTACCGTTTAACGCGTTTCCCCAATTCAGAACAAGCAATGACAAACGCCTTCATTACTCACTATTCACAATGTCTAATGTCTAATGTCAATGTCTAATCGACAGTATATGCCTTATTTATAGACGATTTTAGTCGAATTAATAATGAAGCACTATCACACTAAAGTTATTTACAAGCACTAATATCTTCTTAAACTAAATTCTTAACCATAAGTCTTCTTAGCAAACACTAAACACTACTATAATTTATTTATTACCCTTTTGTTTATTTATGTACAAGCTGGCGGTACAATATAAAGGTTCACATAACGCAAATTTATATTTACTATAGGATTTTCAAAGTTTAACTAGCTAACTATACACGATATGATTTATATACGACATTTGGATATAGACTAAACTCTAGTGCTGGCAATAAAATTCGATTAATCGATTATTCGATTAATCGAATATTTGAATAATCGAATTTCCAATAATCGAATATTCAAATAATCGAATATTCGAATAATCGAATATTCGAATAATCGAATATTCGATTAGTCGACCAATAGGACACATCTATTAAAAATAATGGGTAAATAAAATACAGTTAAAGAAAATGGTTTGCTTTTATTTCTATTAAGAGGCAAGTCCTTACAGAACGAAAGCTCTAGTAAAATTAAAAATATAACAGTACAAACATGTTGTAAAAGATTTATCCTAAAAGGAACAACGTCCGTTTTATAATACAAAAGAAGATCCTCGATTCCACTTTAAACTAAACCTTCCAAGAACTAATAAAACTGTACACAAAATTACAAACGATATATTTTTGTCAAATAAATTAGAAATACATCCACCAACACCTATAATCACTGTTATTTGATTAACTGACTTGAATCAATTGGAAGAATACTTTTTTATTGTGTTAATTGACTAACATGATCCGTGACGTATATATAATTCAGTTTGATTACCTAATAGATTAAAATCAACTACCTACGTGAGTGTAAAATAATATAGTAAGGAAACGCCTGTATTAATAGCTGTTCGATTTCTGATAACCTGAGTGGGTCCACTATTATAGTTTATAATTTAGTTCTTGCTTATTAAACTGCAAGTTCATAATTTTAAAATTATTTTGTAAGTTTGTTTCTAACTTGAACTTATAATACCTAACTAAATTATAGCCGTATTATTTGTATTACCTATATAGAGCCCAAGTTTTCTTTTTCCTATGTGTGCAAGCTATAACGTGAGGGAAGACAAAAATACAACCACACAGTACAATTTCAGGACAAGATCTTGCTATGAGATGGAGGAGACTTGAAAACGAAATGAAACACGACTTGATGGATTTTGTAATTGACTACCCCGCACGATAGTGATTTAATCAGACAAACGATTATTTGGTTAGAAATAATTTGTTTGACTAGTTGATTAGTCGATTAATAGATTATCTAGACAACCATACGATTGATTGACTAACCGATTAATGAACTAGCCAATTAGTTAACTAAAAAATTGTTAACAATCGAATAATCGGTTAACCGATTAATCGAATAATCGAATATTCGATTAACCGAATATTCGATAGAAAATCGATTAATCGGTTTAATCGGTTTGCGAATACTGCAAAATTCGATTAATCGAATACAACTTCTTCGAATTTTGCCAGCCCTACTAAACTCTTACATTTATCAGCGGTCTTATATATTCTGAATTAAAAGGATGATTCATACTCCAGTAATTGCTAGAAAATTCTCGGTCTCTGGATTATATACAGTGCTTACGGCACTTGTGTGTTTGACGGGTTGCCTGATAGTAGCTCGTAACAATATTTATGCGAAAAGTGTATGTTTTATTGTATGTACAGGTCTATAAAATATAAGTGAAAGAGGCGTTTTAGCAGTTAGATTCTGTTACCGTTCCAATTAAAAGTTACTATTATAGATAGTTCAGTTATAAAGGATAATTTAAATATGAGTTTAAACTGAAATGTCAAAGTTGATCTTGAAACAGCCAAAAATAATTGTGTTCCGAGATGCGTGTTATATCTGTTAAGCTGCATTTGTAATCACTTCGAAGGCTAAGTCAAACTTCGGCACGCATCATGAATTGTGCCATAGTCATTTTAAATGCTAGTGGTCTGGATCTTGTGTTGTGTCCTAGTTGCTTTTTTTTTATTTAGCCAACTAGTTACGGTCTGGCGTGTTTTGTCTGATGTTATGTTACACATCTAGTAGTCCAACTTTATTTTGTATTTTTCTTAATCTTCTTTGGGAATTAAACCACTCAGAGTTGTTAAAATCGTTTTTATTTATGTTTTGATTCATGATCTAAGAACGTTGTCAAAATAATAAAAATTTCAAGCTAGATATAAAAAAAGTCAAGCTTGAAATTTTTATTATTTTGACAACCATTCTTATTTATCTATGGTTGTAACCTAAGCAGATTTTCTTCTTGAGAAAAATTGCAGCACATCGTTGATTGGCGATAGTTCCTTATAAAAACTGGCCAAAGTTCTCTGCTAACTTGCCGTGCGACAAGGTTGTTTGTAGTGAAAACACTTTGGTATTGTGGCAACGCCTCTGGTTTCTGTCCTTTTAAAAACGAACGTTGTGATGCTTTACGTTTTTAAGACTAGCTGGAATACTCGTAAGCAAACTTGGGGTACCGTTTAAGTTGCCTTTTTCAAATTTAATTCCCTGTCTAGTGTCTTCAACCCATTGCATTATTCTGGCTTTACATTCGCTTGACGGGACAGAGCTGGAATGTGCCTCTGTTACACTATCTGAGCCGGAAGCAGCTTTTAAAAGCTCATATTTCTTGTTTACAAAATTTTCTTGAATCTGTTTTAATTCTTCCAAGCGGCTAAGCTCTAAACTGGGCAATGCAGGGTGCTTTGGATGTTTTACTATTCAGTCTTGAACGTTGTTTATGTGATTTTTGCTCTGCTAGAGATATCCAGTCCCGATTCTCAATTGAGTCGTTCACTTCTGCACATTGAAAATGTTGCAGATATTTATCACATTGGACCATATTATTAGCACGATCCCGTTTCCAGCTACGTTCATGCGTACGATTATGGTGGTTGACGGTCGCATTTCCTTGCTCTTTAACTTCGTTCATTAGCTGCTTTCAGATTCACCATTTGTAATCATTTTTTAGCAAATTGTAAATTTTATAATGTTATAAAAACCTGGATTAGTACAAGGACTTTGAGCGTTGATTTAAACATTCAATTAAATCCGTTATTAAACGCTAAAATTTACAAGTACTTTTCCACTGATTGATAGGTTCTAACAACAAATATATTTTCTTATGACAGTCGCTAAGGTATGACTACTTAGACTAATAAAAATTACATCGATGCACTGCATATCATCAGCGGTAAATACAATTATCTGTAGGGTAGTTTTTTAATAATAATGGGGAATTTTCCTATGAGGGGATTAAAAATCCCCTGAACTTAAATATCAAAATGAAAAGGTGTAGTCTTATTAAAAAAAAAGGTGCAACACCAGGAAAAAAGATAATTCGTCATAGGTGTTTGACTAAATTCACGACATGCTTTCAAGGTTATGTAAACGCTTAATCATGCATATGATAACGATAGCATTAGGATTTGTACGTGTTCTCAGTAAAGAAGTATATTGTGAATTTAGTCAGACACCTGTGAGGTAAATGTTTTCTTTCCTGGCTTCTTCTATATAAATATAACCTGCTATAAAGCCATATATTAATAAAATATATGCAAAAAAACACCCAATTAATGTTGATTCGTCCTTAATAAAAGTACCATAAAGTTTAATAGAAAAATAATCAATATAAACAGTTAAACTTCGTAAGGCGTAACTACTCTTGTAAATGCATGGTGACCAAATTATTTACTATTAAGGCAGAATAAATAGGTAACAAAGTTCATAATGTCATAAATATGTTCAAATTGAAATTGAACAGACATTAAAAAATTAAGCAGAACGCAAATGTGTCAACAATTGGGGACATGTTCACAGTTGGTGCACTTACCTTAATTATAGACTTAGAGTCCTTAAAATGCGCTATTTCCACACTTAAATCGTCTCATTCAAAGAAGTTACCCACAATGAATCACACTCCCATAATTGTAATCTTAATTTATTATAACTCGATTAATATTTACGTTGCAAGAGTATCATACGAACGGTAATTAAAGAAATTTAAGTCTTTAATTGCAATTAAAATAAAGCGGAGCCGACGCAACTTATAGTTTTATTTCAACTTGTAAAGAAAATTATCTCATCAATACTTAAAAGTTTTAAATCTTGTAAACATTTGTTGTTATATAACTATGCAAAACGTTTCTGTCGCTTTAACTTATGGAGCAATTTCAATGAAAATCCACTTGCAAGTTAGTCAATAAGTGGCATATAGCATAAAGGAGACCATCCCTTTAAAGTAAACTATAAATGCACACCATTATATGAAGCATAACTGATCAGCATTAATAAATGTAACTTTTCTCTATTGGCATGTGGGAACACTTCCTTAAGATTATTACTATAGGTTAGCATGAATATATATTTAGGTATTATAAATACATTAAAATATAAATATATTGTTTGCATTTAATTGCAATATTATTACTTATAACTTCTCCAAACCGTAGATAACTTGTACTCAAATCGTGGAGACAACTATTTACACAAATGTGTTCAAATATTTATTTAGCAGTGTATTGATATTATTTGTCAAATATTTCATTTTTAAAGACCCTTAACCTATAAATGTAATTTTTTTGTTATCGTTGTGTCAGGGTTAGTTCTAACCATAACTTTTTGTTTTTTTGGGTCATGTGATGTAAATAAGTATTCAAGAAATGCCCTTTCAGGAATCGTATTATCCTAATTATTTTTCTATGGAGGATATTTTAGCAACACAAGAACGTACTCCTTGTAAAGTTTTACTTGATCTGCCTAAATTAGGTTGACTTGGTAATAAGTAATTTGTTGTTTATTGAGAAAATTCTTTTAGGTAAACTTAATACTGCTTCTGAAGACGATGATTTGAAAGCTGGGACTACATTAGAATTACCCATTTGGCTTGTACAGCAGTTATCTTTTGGCCGTCAACCTACTTTTCATGCTGAAATTCCACGTGTTTACAAAGAAGGATACCGGGAAATACTAAAAGCTGATGCTTGTGCTGTAAATTTACATAAAATGGGACTACATTTTTATGAAGTGGGTTCCTATGTAAAGCGTTTTGATGCTAGAGGTGATATTAGCACTATCTTAGTACATGTACGACGTTTCACAATAGTTCAGTAACATTTGTGGAAAGCTGTATTTGTAATTAGAAGTTTATTCAACTTATTTAAAACATGATTATCAGTAAAGTATGGTTCTTAGACAAGGTGTCTGTTTGTGGTAAGGATGTTGGGTTTAATTTTTGTTATTGTTATAAAACTTGAATGGAAAGTGTTTACATTTGTCATAAGTTATAAATTACTACATGCATGCAATAAAGTGAAATTACTTTACGAACATAGATGTAAGAGGTTGAGAACACTATTGATAAGTACTCCCTGTATGTTTGTTGTGGTTTGTTTAGCATTCTTCTTAATCTTCGTTGGGAATAAAACCACTCATAGTTTTTAAAATCTATTTTATTTACGTTTCGATCCATGACCTAGGATCGTTGTCAAATATTGATAAGTATCCATAGTTTTAACAAGCCAGAAGATAATTTGTTACTTCCTTTTTATGCTATGTCTTTAAGTTCAAGTGGTGCTAATAGTGGGTTTATGATTGTGTATTAAAAGCTGAATGTTTGATGGAAAACTGACATTTTGGTGTCATGCAATTGATTAGCAGATTATTAAAAAATAATTTTTTGTTTTGCTACTGTCAAACTTAAGAATATTGTTTCTTCTCTTAATTTATTCATACAATCCTCTGATCCCACAAATCACTACAGCGAACACTCAAGCTCTCTCTTAGATCTAACCATTTGTTCAGATCTTAGTAAAATTATGGCATATAGTCAAACTGATAACCACAATATCTCTAAACATGACCTTCTCTATGTAGTTTATAAAATAAAATCCATCCACAACCGATCTATATTCATTACATTTTGAGATATCAAAAACTTTAATATAAATCTGTACAGATACGATGTAGCTTCAATTTGTTGGGACCATATGCTACTATTAGACACAATTGATTTAAAGGTGAACTGATTTACAAATATTTTGAATTTTGAAACATTATTTAAATTAAGGATTGTTAATTTTGCAAAAAAATTTGATATCTTTTCTTCTGCACAGTTTGGTTTCTGTGAAAATAAATCCACTATGGATGCTATTCACAATTTTTTGAGTGATGTGTACTCTGCATTAAACAAAAAGCATATTCTGTCAGCTGCATTGTTCATAGATGTTAGCAAGGCATTTGAGTGTGTTAACCATGACATTCTTTTAATGAAACTTCATTTCTACGGAATCAGAGGACTTCCGAACAATTGGTTGAGATCATACCTAAATGACAGATTCCAATCAGTTCACACTTCTTATAATAATGTATCTGATAAACGAAAAATATCCTTAGGCGTTCCCCAAGGTTCAGTGCTAGGACCAATTTTGTTCTTATTCTATATCAATGACATTGTTGATGCAATTAAACATGGAAATGTTACTTTATTTGCAGATGATATTACTATTAATTGGAAATCTCTATCAATCATTTAGAAAATAATATTATGACAGATTTTGAATCTGCTAAAAAATGGCTTACTGCCAATAAGTTAGTAGTAAATATTGAAAAAACCTGTCTGGTGGCGTTTAAAGGTATAACGATTGCTGATAATATTTTGAATGACTTATCTTTGTCCCAAGTTACATCGACAAAGTTTTTAGGATTAATAGTTGACCAGAGTCTGAACTGGTCCGAACATATAATCTCATTAGCCTATAAATTATCTTCGGCTTGTTTTGCATTGAGAACTGTCTCGGGAGCTTTCTAAGTGTTTGTACAAGAAATTTGGCTAGTTGGTATGTGGGTGTTTTCATGATATTTACGATTGGTCTTGAGGGGATATTTATCTTGTGGGTTTTGGGTAAGCCATATAGGAAATTCAAAACAATATCTTCATAAAAGAATATACAAACACAAATACTCAATCCAAACAAATAATAAAAAATGCAGAGCACTTGCTAACCATGCAATAGAAACATCACATAATTTCGATTTTAAAAATGTTAAGGTTTTAGGTACTGAAATAAACGATAATAAAAGAAATATTTTAGAAACCATTCACATACAACGCGACAGACACTCCATAAATTCCAAGTCGGACCATGAACAATTCACTAATATTTACTACAGACTTATACAAAATAAATAGTAACCTTTGGCACCTCAATAAAAATACGCTTTTAAGTAATTCACATTTCTCGTATTACAATTTGCTCCAATAGTATACATATTTTAAATTATCAACAATAACAGATTATTTGTTCTAACCAGTTAACTTAATCTAGTCATTCAATATAACATTTCTAAACCTTTATGACATACAATAGTCATAATGTATCTGTTATCTATTTGAAAATGTTCCAGTGCAAGTATATGTTTACAGTGTATAATTTTATAGTATTTATAACTATGTAATTTTTAGCTGCTATTTTGAAAATGCTTATTTGGAACCGAAACGCGTAATAAGCATGAAAATACATAAAAACCAATGAAAACAACTTGAGTTGTTTTACTTATACCTGACCATTTTCCAGGAATATATCGTCGTGTACACGATTTAAATTTGAAAATTTCCCAATTGTGTCATCGGTTTCGGTGGCGTACTTGGTAAACGCATGATTCCGGCAAAACCAAGATACAGGTTCAAATCCTGTCCAAGACCTTATATTTTCCATCTTTCAATTACTAGCTCGATTTGAAATGATCATTTGGGCTTTGCATAAAAGTCTAAGTTATTATTTCATCTTATTCACTATAATACGATAGTATTTATCAACTTACCTTGTGTAATTAACTACCTAAAATATTTATATATATATATATATATATATATATATATATATATATATATATTATAAGTAGTTTTACACAAGGTAAGTTGATAATACTAACGTATTGAATTAATAAGATGAAATAATAGACTTTAAGCAAGCAAATAATCATTCATCGAGCTATGAAAGAAGAAATATAGCCTTGACAGGATTTAACCATCTCAGTTTGCCGGAACTGTGCGTTACCAATTACTACCGAGGCCGATGGCAAAACTGAGATGCAGGTTCAAATCCTGTCCAAGGCCTTATATTTTCCTTCTTTCAATTACTAGCTCGATATGAAATGATCATTTGGGTTTTGCTTAAAAGTCTAAGTTATTATTTCATCTTGTTAATTTCATCATATATATATATATATATATATATATATATATATATATATATATATATGTTGGAAGCCAGTAAAGATGCTGTGAATTGCTAAGAAAATGAAATTATGTGGATTCTTATCTGAGGATGCTCGTTATATTGCTAGCTCAGATGGAATGAAACAACAAAATTCCGACTTCGCAATTACAATAACATTAAATATTCATAAACAATCCTTTAAATTATAATAATCGCAAACATTCAATTACATCTTTCTTCAACACACATCCATAAAATTACTTACACACAAGCATTAAACCTAGCAATGCAATTTACAGCTTAAGTCTAAACATAACATTCCAAAACTACTAAACATTAATATGAAGAGCTTAGAGACTTTCTCAGACTTTTCTTATGTAAGTCACACTATGTACAAATTATAAAAAATATAGAATGAATAATTGCAATAATCTCTCTTACCTCGAAAAAGAAAGGCATAGCTAATCAAATACCCCTTTATAATCTTTGATAACAGTCACACTTATCGAATTCGACCTCCAAACAGGTTTACAATATCCATTTACAGAAAATTATTTATACACAAAAATCTTATGCAAGCTTAATCTACTTAAACTAATTATTTCACAAAATGTCTATCTAAAGATCTAAACAATTAAATACCTGCGGCTTTGACCATTAAATTATGCAGGATTCTTAAAAACTTTGTTAATTAAATTTCCTCTGTTTGTTTACATTAACTCCATTATTTCATTTGAGCTTGTCATATTTTAATCAGATTTTACTCTTGCACTTAAAAGTCTACTTCATAAGTTAAAAGAAAACCCTTCTTTTATTAAATATTTTAAAATAAGCAAAGTGCCTTTGCACTTATTTCATTCCTTACAATTCGTAGTTGCCAACAAAAAGTATCTTCGTCAAGTTAAATAGATCGATTATTATGAACGACCCTTCCTAATTATTTACTGACTTTTATATAACAAAATTGTTTTTAGGTCGCTAGTTCTTGAACTTCTACACTTCCCTAGGCGATATGACTCTTCAGAATGATGCTTCTTATACGCGTATTAGGTTGTAAAATTTTTATTTATCTTTGTTAATTGGTGTCATTATCGCTCTCGATTATAATTTATGGACTATCAAAACGTTTTGTCGCGTTCTACTAATTGGGCGGTTCATTCATATTGATTGCTATGATACGAAATAATTACCTGTCTTATCGCAAACTGAATTCACTAATTGGTGTGCATTCATTTATGAAACAATTTGCTCTCTTTTACTTATTTACAAATGATTTATATGTTTTGAAGAATCGACTTTACGATCAATCTAGAAAAGTAGCTTTTTTGAAAGAAAAATACTGTATTCACAATTCGAGTTAGATACTTGCAATTGTGTTATGACTGAAGTTACAAGTAATGTTTTTCAAGAGAAGTACTTGATATCAGAGTTACGTAGTATTTTTAAAGTGGATGAATATTTCCACATTGGAACCAATTTTGCAGTTTTTTCAGTCTGCATAAAATGCATTAAAAATTTGTTTTTAAATGATTTTTATAAATAAAAATCACGGGTGTTTCAGTCACGGAATGTGTCTGTACTTTCAGCGATTGTGTAATTATTTTAATTAAAACACGGGTTTTATTTATGTACTAGAAAATACTATAATAATAATAATAAACTTATTGTACTATGCAGGGTATTTCCTTACAGAACTTAAATGTTAAAGAGTTCTTAATTTTCTCGGCTTGATGGTGATTGATTTACAGAATGTGGTGCTCAATGACCGTTATATGACTTATTATCACATGAATATATATATATATATATATATATATATATATATACGTGATAAGGGGTCACGATAGGTCATTGAAACCCAATTTTTACAAATAAAGTCCACTAAAATATAAAAGAATTAGGAAAAAATATAAATTTCCGTAAATTCTTGGTTACACCCTGTGTAATATAAGCGTATTTTTATTCATTAAAATGTTAAGCAAAAACGCAAATTTTGCATGTATAAATAATCACCCTGTATGATATAAGCGTATTGTAAATACATATCAAATAATGTAAGCTGTATATGTAAAAATAATTATTTTTCAGATACCTTAAAACGCATTAAATGCGAATGCAAATCGATCATTTTAAGATAAATACAAAAGCTATTCGTTTGTAATAAAAAATGCACTTTCCATGCATAAAAATAAATAATTTTGTGCATTTAAAACCCTAATTTTAATCTTAATTATGTGTATTAGAAACACGTTTACCCTGAAAGCAAATATTTTCTATAAAAACGCAACTAATCTGCATTATAAAGCTTTGAATTAATCATATCAATTGACTTTTATATTACATAAATTCATTTAAAATAAATAATTTTCTAGAATAGACGAGATTAAGAAAGAAGTTTCGGGAGAATACCTCAATTTCGTATGAACTCATTAATAAAGAAACATTTATTTCAAGAAGTGTCCGGAACATTAAACATTTCATAAAAATTGATAAGAATTATTTATGGTCTTTCGCAATCACTGTAGGATAGAAGGAGACCGCGAGTATTAACAAAGACGGTCAGTTCATATAAATCAACACTAACGAGGTAATAAAACTCGGCGATTTTGAACGCTAATGAGAAATTCCCAGAAAATCGAAAATCGCATCAGATAGGCGTGTTTTCTTTGAAATAGAATCACATAAACACTAGTATATTCTAAAAAAATAGATCTTTGTATATAAACGGAAGCGTTTATTAAAGGAAATTCATTCATAAATTCGATCACGAAAAATGGTACTTTGAGAAAAGAATTTCGAAAATGTTATTTTGATTATGCAATATGTATATCGTAATTAATAATTACAATGTAACAAGTGAATAAAGAAGTAAATTTTAATCGTAACCTGCATAAAAATGGGAATTATTAAATGTAATTATATACAATGAAGATGGAAAATGCTTCGTTATAAAAAGTTATTTAAAATTTTATTGAAAAATCAAATTGATGCACATTGGTTTCTAAATGCAAATGTAAATAATATGAAGATTTTGTAAACTGGGATTTGATGTCAATTAAAGAATAGAACCCGAAGATATTTAATACCATTAATTACAAATTGGAAAAGCCCTTCGTGGATATTTGCAAGTATATATTTTTTAAAAATATTATTAGTATCATATTTGAGTATTTGCCATTTAAATCTAAAGTGTACTTAATTATTTAATAATTTTTTTGTAAGGGTAAACTATCCATATGGGAAGAAGAGATTTAGTTTTGTAAATTTAAATCTAACGAAGGTAAGGAACATTTTTGTAGTTAAGTACTGTACTTGTTAGAAATAATTTGATGTTTGAAAGAAACGATGTTGTAAATGTTCTATATGCTTTTGTATGAGAAAAAATATTCAATACTGTATAAATGCCGTGTGACATTGCTGTGTTTGATTTCATTTTATAAATGCCTACATTTCCGTTAAGCTAGCCAGGCAAAGTAAAGTTAGAAAGGAGGGTAAGTCAATAGTTTCAAATTTTATAATTTGCTGTATTTGTATCACAGCACTCTTTAGTGGCATGTCAAAGTGAGATGTCACAGCAATATATATATATATATATATATATATATATATATATATATATATATGGTTTAAAGATGCCCCATGTTGGGCATCAATAAACGTTCTGTGAACTGTAGATAATTCTAGTACAGATGTTGCCCTAATTATTTTGCTAGCTCAATTTAAATGAAACTGCCAGAATCGGACATCAAACTTATAATGCCACGAAATATTTTTTAACAAACAATCTTTCAAATAACAATTACTACATGCACAACAGCTTTTTCTAACAAACAATGTCTTACATCTAACCTAAAAAAATACTTTCATAAAAATATTAAAATCTCAATGTAGAGTCCAAAATTTCCCACCACGGCTTTGCCTTGTGAACAAAATCTTAAATTTAACACCAAAAAAGTTATAACTACTGGAGAATCACTCGTTTACACTAAAATAGAGTCCCCCCTCCCCTTTTTAAATTAGGATTTTCATTCGCAAATCATTTCCTATTTTTATTATATACAAAAATTTTATAAAATGAAGTCGGATAATTTTAGCAGCCTCCCCTTAAAATCAAACTTAAACGTATTTGATCAGTTATGTTTAATAATTTCCTTATATAATGGGAAAACTTGTACAACTGCCACACAAAGATGTTCACACAAAAATCTTAAGTAATTTAGCTAACTAATAGAAATATCATTTTTAAAATTTTAATCTATGTGATTTTTATTTTGCCGTGTAAATTTTGCTGGTCGTCTTTATCCATATCGCTGAAATTTTTCTATTAAATACCATTAAACATTATAATAATTAGAATGTCGTTTTATATTTTATTTTGTAGGTAACCTCGACTTCAACAGATGGGTTAAATATATCCCACGGCTTTTATTCTATATGTAAGTTCTGTAATACCATTGGCGCTCTTGATGGTAAACATATTGTCTTTAAAGATCCAAGCTCCAAGAAATGAAGGATCAAAATACTTTAACTATAAAAATGAAAACAGTAGTTTTACTAGCATTAGTGGATGCTCATTACAAATTCATATCTGCTGATGTGGAACTAATTTCCACGTGTCTGTTGTGGAGCATTTAATAAGAGTTCCTTGTATACTGCATTAAAACAAAACTCTTTGAATTTACCAGAGGATAGACCTTTACCAGGAAAGGAGATACCCGTGCCCCATGTGTTCGATGCAGATGCTGCATTTCCACGTGTTAACCACGTAATGAAATTTTTTCATTCTACAACATGATAAAAGAACAGAAATACTTTAACTACCGATTGATTGAGTGGAGCACGGCATGTAGTTGAAAATGCATTTGGCATTTTAGCTAATGGGTTTAGGATAGTCCTAACAGCAATAAATTTGGCAACCAATAAAGTATAAACAATCACATTAGCGTGTACTGCATTGCACAACTTTTTAATAACGCATTCACCAAATTATATTAGTGATGGCGAAGAGCATGACAAAAACTTTATTATCAAATATGCATTAGCTTGACAATTGGAAATCAAACAAGCATCACAACTTTGTATAATAGGATTAAATGTATGGAATTTATAAATAATAAAGGAAAACTGTAATTAAACTTTATTAATAGTATTTGAAATTAATTAAATATAATTTACTAATTAATCGTTTTCTTCAGCTTCCAATTTATAATATATCATGGTTATGATGGTGCACTTTAATTTCAGTAACCTCTTGTTATTCTTAATCCTGCGTAGCTCGGATGCAACCATGCTGTAAATTATAATTATTATAATTTAATTTGCAATGTTTGTTACGTGTTACGGTATTCTGCATGGACAAGAAAGAACACAGCACAGTAAGTAGTAAAAAATTTCCTACACCGAATACTGCAACAAAATGCAGGGACAGAATCGAACTCCAAAAGAATAAGTTCGGGCTAACTCAATAATGTCAGGGAGTAGGGTGGGTGATCTAGAGAGAAAAGAAATGGAAACCTCGGTAGCAAAGAAATTTATATTACGCACATGAAGGAGAACATACAGTGCCAAAAAGAATATTTATAAACATCTAAAATACATAGTTGCATAATCGTTCGTTATGTGATGTATATAAAGCGCAAATTTACATGTAACATAGTTTAACCTAAACCTCAAAAATATCAAGCATAAAATCTTACTATCTAATTACAAGCATACTTACAATATTATCCAACCCTAAATATCTAAATAATAATAGTCAGTAAAAAAATTTCTGTAGGAAATGCATCTCCTATCAATAAAACTTTAAAGAGTTCATTGTTGATGTTCGCATTAATTTAAACAGTAAAATGCAAACAGTAGAAAACCGTTCTAAACGCTTTTTCAAAGTTGGAGTTGTATTTATACAGCTTTGAAAACCATGGAAGGGAAACATAAAACCATGCCCACCGATATTGGTGTAGAATATTCTGAGAAGACAAGCGAAAATATATACAATGACAAAACCTTCCTAGAATTCAGAAAACAAAATACGATAATTAATTCTATTGAATTTTGTTGTGCGCACGGAAACGCAAACTACCTTTTAAAATGTTCCTGTGAGTTTAGGCAAATAGCAACACAGCTAAGTAAATCGAGTTGCCTGTCGTTTTTCGAACAGTATAGAGGTTTGTATGATCATCGATCCACGCTACAAATATTCCCGGAATAACTTAATCAGGAAGGACGCAACTACCAATAAAATTTGAGCAACGAACACGTGCAGATATAACAAAACAAAATTTCAGGCAATACGAACAAATAACAAACACTTCAAGCATTTAATCTTTCCAAAGAACCTATTTAGAATTAGTCTTAATGACCAGCAAATATAACGATCAGTCATTATAATATTTTATGAAGATTGCTAAGGCGATCCTCTCAGTTTTAGAAGTGGTTTTACAATAGCATTTATTTTGACGAAAACTATTTGAAATAACAAAAGCGTATTTCAAGGAAGAGTGTTCGTTTGTTTGTTTTTAACGAATTTCTAAAAGGTTATAGAACCTATTCCACGTACTGAGGAACATTTATACAGGATGGCGTTAACATTTGAATATTGAGCTTCTTATTATTTGAGAATAATATAAAAGATTTAGATTAGCGTTTTCAATTAGGGTCATTGTAATTTCATGCAGAATCGCTCTATTTAAGAAAGTTACAGTAACAAGTTGTAAAACACACTTTCCATGTGCCTCATAATGGTCGACAACCCCTCGTTGTCTTGAATTTAAAGCATCCATTGCAGCTGCTAGCACTGATTTGACATCTAGTTCTGTCTTTTGTCGCTTACACTTTGCATTTACAGGTCTATTTGATGGTACAGCTACAAAGCTACAATTCGATCTAGACGAGATGTTGGAAGGTGATAAAATTACTTCCTCATTAAAATCCTCTGATGTACTATCATATATTACTTCACTATTCTAAAACTTGCAAATTATATGTTAATACTGAAAATATATTCTACCTTTTGTGGTATTTATTTCGGGTTCAACTAATAAATTGGATTCGCTGCTTCGAACTGGATTGCTGTCTATCAAAAATTTTAAATGTTTGAAGCACCACCAGATGTATAAATTTCTCAACTTCCTGTACCATTAACTACACTTTTATTATATTTATCCACCTTAGCTAAACATGGGGTTCTTAAATTACTAATTTTCTTTTGGTCAGCTTGGATACTTATATTAGCGCCTAATAAATTCCTCTGTAATTTTCGTTAAATTCTGTATTCGTAAATTTTTATTTTTATTAATGGTGATTGCACTGATATAAAATAATTGACAATTTTACACTATTTTTATCAAAATAAAGGACATTTTGAGATTATGACTTGGTTCATATTTTAACAAAACTAAACATCTTACCTTAGAAATATTACAACTTTTATGGGATTGGTACCCTTCATAAATTCAAAAATCAATGAAAAATTACAATTCAAATACACTACCGATTTAAGTAAAATTGAAGCGTAAATTGTGTTAATTTTAAGAACTTACAATTGAAGTAAAATTTGATAAGTGTAATACAGGCCTAACTGCTCTTCATTTAAGAGTTTTTCATTAAGCTGACACGTATGTTATCCAAACAAGCGAAATAATTCAACACACATCGCTTTTGTGTACAGTTGGCAATAACATAAATATAAAATTTCCATACAAAATAGGTTAGGAAATATTCATGTAATATTTTTTCAATTATTTTATAATTATAAATTTCAGTGAAGTATTACCACAATAATTACGCCATTATATTTTGATGGTGATTTATGAAGAATATACTTCTATACCTTTTAATATAATTTTCCACAAAAGTACTCGGTTGATGTAGTCTTTATCAGTTTATTAAAATACAATTTTCAGACATTTCAAAACAGATTTAAGCAGCTTATGGACACAGCAGACAATATAGGTTCAGATCCCACAGTACAGGATCAATTGGATACTTTAGAATGCAGATTGTTTAAAGATGGTCATGCTGCCCGGACTAGATTAAATACTTGGCTTGTGGAATCAGTTGCTCCACTAGAGACTGCATCGATGGTTGTGAATCACAAAAAACGAAAACGGATAGATATTGAAGAGCTATGAACATTGAATTTTTAATCTACTTATTATATTGTAGGTAATTTTTATAAAACAAAGTTATATTTTAATATTTTTATATAGTTACATATGTTGAAACTAGTTTAAATAAGTATCAAAACAAATTAAAAGCTGTGCTAAAGTAATTTCCATTAAATCATTTTAAATATCACGCAACCAAAAAAATCATTGTTACTCTTTACAGTGTATATTAATGCGATCGATAATTAAGCTATAAACTGAAAAGTATATGTAACTTTCCCTAGGTTCTTTGCATTGGGACGTTCTGTTGTAATTCAGCAATATTGATTGTGAATTTGATGTTTATTTAAAAATGCATACCATAAATTGGGATGACTTGATACATTTTTCATCTATCCATTAGCGTAACTCACTAGAGAGTTGTGATAATTGGGTCATTTAAAAGGTAGCATTTCAGTCATGTTCTAGGCTTGCTATTTCATGAAAATCAGCACTCTTTCATAAATCCCTAACATGTGACTGCTAAAAATATTGCTGTATCAAGTCACCCCTTAGGTTGGGGTCACTTGTTACAATCATATGTTTTTGAAAATATCTCCAGTTACAATATAATTGAAGTGTCTTGATACATAATTAATGTGCTTTTTTAAAATAAGTAGGTGCCTACTCTTTTAATTGGCCTATTTTTCTATTTGAAAAATGCGTTATCCATAACTTATAAATAAGAAACACAATCTGTAGCAATTCAATTGTATAATAAGTATAACACATTTTAAATCTTAATGATAGAAATGATAACTACATACAAATTCTTTCTTGTATTTTTTAATTATTTTATAATGGAATACCAGATGAAAATTTTATTCTGCCATATTTAGCATGCTGTGGTTTACACAAACAGAACTTAACTTCATGAGGATAAATGATGCTATTGTCATCAATATCAGGAAAACAAATGTGTTTGAATTGCCACGATACTGCTTTAGGATTTTGCTTCTACAGTCTTTGATGAAGAAGTGCTCGATTGTGATACAGATGACACTTGGCACACATACTTTTCTGTATAGAACAATTTCCACGCATAATCGTTCGTTATGTGATGTATATAAAGCGCAAATTTACATGTAACATAGTTTAACCTAAACCTCAAAAATATCAAGCATAAAATCTTACTATCTAATTACAAGCATACTTACAATATTATCCAACCCTAAATATCTAAATAATAATAGTCAGTAAAAAAATTTCTGTAGGAAATGCATCTCCTATCAATAAAACTTTAAAGAGTTCATTGTTGATGTTCGCATTAATTTAAACAGTAAAATGCAAACAGTAGAAAACCGTTCTAAACGCTTTTTCAAAGTTGGAGTTGTATTTATACAGCTTTGAAAACCATGGAAGGAAACATAAAACCATGCCCACCGATATTGGTGTAGAATATTCTGAGAAGACAAGCGAAAATATATACAATGACAAAACCTTCCTAGAATTCAGAAAACAAAATACGATAATTAATTCTATTGAATTTTGTTGTGCGACGGAAACGCATAAACTACCTTTTAAAATGTTCCTGTGAGTTTAGGCAAATAGCAACACAGCTAAGTAAATCGAGTTGCCTGTCGTTTTCGAACAGTATAGAGGTTTGTATGATCATCGATCCACGCTACAAATATTCCCGAATAACTTAATCAGGAAGGACGCAACTACCAATAAAATTTGAGCAACGAACACGTGCAGATATAACAAAACAAAATTTCAGGCAATACGAACAAATAACAAACACTTCAAGCATTTAATCTTTCCAAAGAACCTATTTAGAATTAGTCTTAATGACCAGCAAATATAACGATCAGTCATTATAATATTTTATGAAGATTGCTAAGGCGATCCTCTCAGTTTTAGAAGTGGTTTTACAATAGCATTTATTTTGACGAAAAACTATTTGAAATAACAAAAGCGTATTTCAAGGAAGAGTGTTCGTTTGTTTGTTTTTAACGAATTTCTAAAAGGTTATAGAACCTATTCCACGTACTGAGGAACATTTATACAGGATGGCGTTAACATTTGAATATTGAGCTTCTTATTATTTGAGAATAATATAAAAGATTTAGATTAGCGTTTTCAATTAGGGTCATTGTAATTTCATGCAGAATCGCTCTATTTAAGAAAGTTACAGTAACAAGTTGTAAAACACACTTTCCATGTGCCTCATAATGGTCGACAACCCCTCGTTGTCTTGAATTTAAAGCATCCATTGCAGCTGCTAGCACTGATTTGACATCTAGTTCTGTCTTTTGTCGCACACTTTGCATTTACAGGTCTATTTGATGGTACAGCTACAAAGCTACAATTCGATCTAGACGAGATGTTGGAAGGTGATAAAATTACTTCCTCATTAAAATCCTCTGATGTACTATCATATATTACTTCACTATTCTAAAACTTGCAAATTATATGTTAATACTGAAAATATATTCTACGTTTTGTGGTATTTATTTCGGGTTCAACTAATAAATTGGATTCACTGCTTCGAACTGGATTGCTGTCTATCAAAAATTTTAAATGTTTGAAGCACCACCAGATGTATAAATTTCTCAACTTCCTGTACCATTAACTACACTTTTATTATATTTATCCACCTTAGCTAAACATGGGGTTCTTAAATTACTAATTTTCTTTTGGTCAGCTTGGATACTTATATTAGCGCCTAATAAATTCCTCTGTAATTTTCGTTAAATTCTGTATTCGTAAATTTTTATTTTTATTAATGGTGATTGCACTGATATAAAATAATTGACAATTTTACACTATTTTTATCAAAAATAAAGGACATTTTGAGATTATGACTTGGTTCATATTTTAACAAAACTAAACATCTTACCTTAGAAATATTACAACTTTTATGGGATTGGTACCCCTTCATAAATTCAAAAAATCAATGAAAAAATTACAATTCAAATACACTACCGATTTAAGTAAAAATTGAACGTAAATTGTGTTAATTTTAAGAACTTACAATTGAAGTAAAATTTGATAAGTGTAATACAGGCCTAACTGCTCTTCATTTAAGAGTTTTTTCATTAAGCTAGACACGTATGTTATCCAAACAAGCGAAATAATTCAACACACATCGCTTTTGTGTACAGTTGGCAATAACATAAATATAAAATTTCCATACAAAATATGTTAGGAAATATTCATTTAATATTTTTTCAATTATTTTATAATTATAAATTTCAGTGAAGTATTACCACAATAATTACGCCATTATATTTTGATGGTGATTTATGAAGAATATACTTCTATACCTTTTAATATAATTTTCCACAAAAGTACTCGGTTGATGTAGTCTTTGTCAGTTTATTAAAATACAATTTTCAGACATTTCAAAACAGATTTAAGCAGCTTATGGACACAGCAGACAATATAGGTTCAGATCCCACAGTACAGGATCAATTGGATACTTTAGAATGCAGATTGTTTAAAGATGGTCATGCTGCCCGGACTAGATTAAATACTTGGCTTGTGGAATCAGTTGCTCCACTAGAGACTGCATCGATGGTTGTGAATCACAAAAAACGAAAACGGATAGATATTGAAGAGCTATGAACATTGAATTTTTAATCTACTTATTATATTGTAGGTAATTTTTATAAAACAAAGTTATATTTTAATATTTTTATATAGTTACATATGTTGAAACTAGTTTAAATAAGTATCAAAACAAATTAAAAGCTGTGCTAAAGTAATTTCCATTAAATCATTTTAAATATCACGCAACCAAAAAAATCATTGTTACTCTTTACAGTGTATATTAATGCGATCGATAATTAAGCTATAAACTGAAAAGTATATGTAACTTTCCCTAGGTTCTTTGCATTGGGACGTTCTGTTGTAATTCAGCAATATTGATTGTGAATTTGATGTTTATTTAAAAATGCATACCATAAATTGGGATGACTTGATACATTTTTCATCTATCCATTAGCGTAACTCACTAGAGAGTTGTGATAATTGGGTCATTTAAAAGGTAGCATTTCAGTCATGTTCTAGGCTTGCTATTTCATGAAAATCAGCACTCTTTCATAAATCCCTAACATGTGACTGCTAAAAATATTGCTGTATCAAGTCACCCCTTAGGTTGGGGTCACTTGTTACAATCATATGTTTTGAAAATATCTCCAGTTACAATATAATTGAAGTGTCTTGATACATAATTAATGTGCTTTTTAAAATAAGTAGGTGCCTACTCTTTTAATTGGCCTATTTTTCTATTTGAAAAATGCGTTATCCATAACTTATAAATAAGAAACACAATCTGTAGCAATTCAATTGTATAATAAGTATAACACATTTTAAATCTTAATGATAGAAATGATAACTACATACAAATTCTTTCTTGTATTTTTTAATTATTTTATAATGGAATACCAGATGAAAATTTTATTCTGCCATATTTAGCATGCTGTGGTTTACACAAACAGAACTTAACTTCATGAGGATAAATGATGCTATTGTCATCAATATCAGGGAAAACAAATGTGTTTGAATTGCCACGATACTGCTTTAGGATTTTTGCTTCTACAGTCTTTGATGAAGAAGTGCTCGATTGTGATACAGATGACACTTGGCACAAATACTTTTTCTGTATAGAACAATTTCCACGTGATTTGGCGGATAATTCAACCAATAAAAAATCACCCTGAATGTTTTCAAAAGAAGTGTTGTAACAAATTAGACTTTTGATGTTCATTACTGAATTCATCTTCGATATTTTCATTATCTGATCCCTCTAAGACATCAAATTCCACTATGTCTTCTACACTACTGTCGGCAGAGCTGGCGGTTTTACTCAAATTACTGCCATCCTAAGTTACCCACGCTGTTTCTTCCTGGTTTCACTTCTCTTTTCTGTTTTCGCTTAAGTTGTCTAGTTGCAATAGAATTTTCATTTTCATCACCATATCTAAAATTTCGCATAAAGTTAATGAAACTGCTCTCCATAATCCTGGTCTTACGAAGTGGTCTTCAGACTGGACTTTTTCATCAGGTATTTGTTCAAGAACTTTATTGCACTCAATAGGATAAATTCCACATTTTCTGAAACCTGATATTATATATGTGGGACATGATGCATCCATTTCCTCAAGTGTAGCTTTTAGCATAGCTGGAAACTGGTTTTTTGGTAATGCTCCTCTATTTCCTTTATATTTCCATTTTGTGAGCACGCTTCTCCAAACACGCATAAAAGGTCTAAAATAACTAATATTAAGAGGTTGACAGATGTGTGTGGAATTTTTTGATAGCATAAAACCAATGTCATTGTTTGAGCATTCGTTTATAACAAAGTCTGATAGATGTGTGCTTAAATTGTCGCCTTTAACTGCCCTCGGTTTTTCTGGTTTTTAAGGTACGGCAGAGTTATAGTAATAAACCACTCTTCAAAATTATTTTGATCAAACCACCCAGATTTGGAGTTGCCATATCTAGCAAGTTTTGGACCACCACGAGTCCATGTATCCCATACATTTTTTGAACGGTAAACAATAAATGGAGGAAACAGTACGCCACTTGCTGAACATGCCATCATGATTGAAATTGATGCTTTATTTGTATTCATAATTAATTCAGGGTGCTTACAGCCTCACTTTACGGCAACCCGTTTGCTGCCAGGGTCATCTGTTAAATTTGTTTCGTCATAAATTACTATGCTTTGAGGTGCTACTCTCTCAAGGGATATACCTAACTCATCAAAATATGCATTAATAATGGATGGAGAAATTTTTGCTCGGCAACGTTTTATGTTTTGTGCCATTCACATGCTTAACACATTTGTATTTCTTCTTAAAAATGATATAGACCATTCAATGCCCGGCATGTTGCTTTTGAATCGTGTCGATCAAAATAACACTTAACTATCAGATGAATGTCAAATATAGTTAGTAAGCAACCCCACTTTCCCGCCAAAATAAGATATTGTACAAACAACTCTTCTTTTTCAACAGTCGGTACCGTTTGACCACCATACCGTTTTTGGTGTATGCCTTTAGTAGTTTGCGATATTTTCATGTTATCAACATTATATTTTTCTGCTGCTTGACGAATTGAAAGTTTTCCTAACATTACTACAGCAACAGCTTTTTCCACATTTTGGGAACAACTGGAAGCGTACTTCCGAGCACTTGGATCTCTGGTATAGATTCTGGGCATTCTGAATATCTACCTACAAATGAAAGTGAATATTGTTTAGTTTTTAGAAATTTGAATAAGAAATGTAAGTTCTTTATTAATGGGGGTTCAGAAAAAAAAAATTATTTTCTAACCTAATACAACTAATAAAAAAGTTAAGAGTATGAATTTAGTTCTATAGGTATTTGCACTATACAACTATTTCAATTGGTTATATTCTTTTACCTTAGCGTGGCTTTCAAGTATTAAAGTTTACACGAAATAATAACATGTGCTCTCTGCCATCATCTTAAACTAACTGTAACTGACAACGTATAATTACAGAACAAACAAATAACTCCAGGGCACTACCACAGATGACAGTAGTGACAAGACACCGCAGAACACCCACATAGAACATCTTCTATAGAGGTGGAAATTCATTCTTAGAAGTAGTAGGATGTATTAAGTGACCCCCTGTCTCAAGACACCCCACTTTACAGTATATCATTTACAATGCATCGGTTTTTATAAAATGAGAATTGCTACGATATTTATGTTATTGAAATATCAAATCAGATTTAATTTAATGTAAATATAAAACTAATATATTTTAAGACAGGAATTCAATTTAATACCACAGAACATGGATTATTTTAGTTTTCTAGATTAGCTCAGGTTAACATGAAGAGCTGCATCAAACCAAGGCTGCGGACTGAGAACTTAACAACAAGAACAATCAGTGAATAGTTTCACAAAAGGTGATGATAGTGAAAGGAGAGACATATGGAAATTAAAAGGAGGTTATTAAAATAACAATTATTTGTGGGCTTAAGGATAGTTTTTTAAGTATTTTCTGAAAGCATTTGCAAATAATAAAAAAAAGATTTGTTTTAGAAAAACTTGCATTTGCAATGGCTTGGGATAGGTTAGCAAGACCAGAATTTGTTCGATATTAAAACAGGCATTCCATAAGTCATTTCATGACTCATTTGAAAATTTCAAGTGGCTCACAAGTTCGGCAAATAAATTACAATACATAAACATGAAATAAACACTGTAACAATTTTTTTAGTTTGAAAAATTGTTGGTTGAAACAAATTAGAAGTCTATAAAAAAATTGAAGAAATCCATCCAGATCACTTATTTACAGCAATAGGTCGATCGTCAATTTTTAATAAGTCACTGGCCCTATATGTAAAACAAGCTTGTTATTTTCTAATTTGATTCAATCACAAGGTTAAGTTCAACATTTCGTATCCACAATTTTGCAGAATACATTCCAACTGTTATGAAACATGCTTTTGCAAAGTCAGAAATAACAATTTAATCTTTCAAAAGCCCGTGTAAACACCGTATGGTTCAGGAAATACCTCATAGTTTCCAACTTGTTTCATACACACACATCACTTGGGCTTTGAAAGTTTTGTTCTGATAAGGCTTCCGTCGCTTGAACTGTCTTGGAAAATAATTTTCTTAATCCGCTCACTTCCACTACATCTTGGAGGCAAGTGGGCTGGAAAGTCATTGGTGCGCAAAATTCCCTGTAGGGTTAACTACCCCAATAGTGAAACAACCAGATCGCAATTGTTGAACAAGATCCATCCCACACAGCCAGGACCTGTGCCAGACCAACTCAAAGACCGCCACCAACCATTAGTGGTTAAGGGTGAGCGACTTTCTGCTGGACGGTCTATATATTGTTTTGGCAACCCTCTTTTCCACTAGGGCTAAGTCCTGAGCCACATGTTAGTAGTCCGTAAGACCCGGCACCCCATCGTTAAGTAGTAACCTAGTATTAATTAGTAATTTTCTTATTAAAATCATTTGATTCTTTGAAAGTGATAATTGATAAAATTTTTGTATTTAAGAATTTACAGCTATAACTATTGTAAAAAGATTTAAATTAAAGTATGTACATGATTATCAGATCTGATGCTCATTCAAGTCTTAAGAGACAACAATGTTCTATAAATAATAATTTTGTTTCATATCACTAAACTTTGTAAATTAAATTAATTTTTTTGGATAAAAGTTATTTGTTATACAATAGATATTTTCTGATTCTAACAGGTTTAATTTTCTAAATAAAGTAAATTAAAAATTTTTAAAAATTCATTCCAATAGGGTTTCTGTATCTACCCCAAAACGCCCTTTTCAATACTTGCTAGATACTGTGGTGTCCAACTTCACTTTATTTAATTTTTCGGTTTAACGAAGAATATTTCAACCTTGCACTTTCTCATGATCTCCCAGAGGTAATAGCCAAGCTAGGGGCAGAAGCGGCAACTTCCAACTTCTCATTAATTTTTAATACTTATTTAATTCCCCTACAGTGACGTCCAACGTCGTGGGGTTAAAAATAAATTTGTTACATTAGTGCATACAACATGGGGTTTGAAGTTTATAACAACTTTGGTTAGCTATAAAAATAAATCCGTTGCAACACTGAGAAAATATAAAAATAAGATTAACATTGTGGTGTGGTTAGAAATGTCATGTAATTAATTTCGCAGTAAAATTTATGCTGTCACCAAAGATGACTACCAATTGCTTAATTTGTGTTTATACTGCAAAAAGAATGTGCTAAATAAATTTTTACAATGTGCTAATTATGAGCAAAGAGTCCATCTTTCCTGTAGTGATAGGAAAAGAAGTGTGAAAATATTGCTGATGGTTTCAAGTAATATGTTTGTCACAACTGTGAAATAAATATAGATGTTATCAAACTACAATTTCTGACAATGTAAATGCACTGATCAGCTCGTGCAATTTTTTTCAAGCTGTCACTTTAACAGTATTATAAAAGGGATAGTTTAGTGGAAACATGGACTTTGCTTAAGGAATTTACCGAGTTAAAAATTGAAATTAAAATTTTAAAGGATTCTAACATTGATTTTGTAAATGTACTTACTGCAGGGTCTGGTTTATTTATCTCAGCACAAAAACACAACACCCATTGTTAATTTGCATTTACAATCACACAAAGGAAATGATATTTTAAAGGAATATATCACCTACCTTTCACTGGTTGTAGTGGTTGATTGTACTTGCACTGCTATCAGATAATTATGGACTGTATAGTGTTCACTAATTGTTGCTAATTATTGATGCTCGATGCACCGAACTAAATCACGAACCAAAGACAGAAGCGAGCACGAAGTTGAATAGCGTCCACTCGTAAATTACCAACCCTTTTATGTCGTTGCACTAAAGGTAGGGATAATGGAGGGGTTATATGGGTGGAATAGTTTAAGGAATTAAATTAATTGTGATTGGCATAATACAACTACAAACAAAATACTTATAAAGCCTTAACATACCGCCCACCAAAATAAGTATTAGGAACTTATTTTCTAAGTGCGTCTAAACCATAGGTTCCCAACCTTTTCTGAACCACCGCCCCCTCTACTGGAAAAAAACTTCCAACGCCCCCCTCCTCATCATAGTGCATTATAACGAATATTAAAATAATGTTGCATAGTATCTATCTATATATATATATATATATATATATATATATATATATACACATAGATACTCATATACGAACGTTGCACTTTTGACTGCTATTACAAGCGTTCACTAAAGCGTTGGACAAGGTATATATATTAAAAATCGCAAAAGTAAACCTTAATTAAAACGACTATCAAATGTAGTACAAACTTGTTTATTAAAACTTAAATATGAATACATAATGAACAGAAAAAGATTAAGAAGAAAAATTAATGAGATAGTTGAGGCTGGTGAAGTTTTAACAATTTGCTAATGTCGGGTTCCAATTTCGTTAACATCAGCCGCAAATCGCCACGTTCAGTAATGTTCAGTCTGTTCCTTTTCTTAGACAAAAAATTAGCTACTGCACTGAACCCACGCTCATCCAAATAAGATGAAGGAAATGCAATTAAAAATATCTGTACTCTTGACCACAATCCAGGGTAAAGAACTGGTATTGGTTTTTGAAGCCAGAACTCTTGATATCCATTTCTGAATTTTACTTTTAGTTCTTCGTTAGTTGTGAGTTCTACGAGTTCCTCTTCTAAATTTGATGATTCTGCTGTATCTGCATTTGCGAAAGGATCTAAAACCCAACCCGGTATATTCATGTTTAAAATATCCTGGAATCGCTCCACACAATCAACATGAAGAACGTCCAAGTGTTGGCAGTAAGTAAGTAAATCTTCATGTTTTGCAGAGACTGCTGATAATGTGGGAAAGTGGCTGTATTCACCTCTCCTAGATTTCGTTTGAATAGAAGAAGTTTTCCCACAAAAGCAGCTATGACGTTTTGTTTTAATTAAATTCAATTCGTCACCTTGCAATTGTAAATTGACTTCATTAAATATTTTAAACAAGTCTGTCAAATAAGCGATGTCATTTTTATGTATAATCAGGTTTTCGCGCAATTTTTCGTTTCTGTTTTCAAGAAAGTCCAGTACTGAATCAAATAGTTGAAAAAAACGGTTCAAACAAGTACCTTTTGAGAGCCAACGAACTTCTGTGTGCAGCAGACAAGCGATTGTAATCTTCATCATTTTCACTACAAAGTTGGCTAAATAATCTGTCATGCAATGAATTGCTTCTAATCGTATTTACTGCTCTAATAACGTAATGAAGCGACGAATGCAAACGTTCGTTCAGATTTTTTGCAACCAAGTGCTGACGATGAATAATACAATGTATAGCGAGTACATTTGGTACTGCTTGTTTCAAATGAGCTATGAAACCCTTATGACGTCCCGTCATTGCTGGAGCACCATCAGTAGCTGCCGACAAAATATTATGCATAGGTATTTCTTTCTCTTGAAAAAACGTACTCATGGTATTAAATATCATTTCTCCCTTTGTATCAGTTTCCAAATTTTTTGCAAATAATAACTCTTGATAAATTTTTTCGTCTTTTATTGACCGAACGTATGATAACAGCAGTACTTCGTTATTTGGTAGAGTGGATTCATCAAGTTGAATGGAATAATTGCAAGTTTTTAAGTAATCGCATAATGATATTTCAACGTCTTGAGCCATTTCGTCTATTCTCCTTTGCACTGAGTTATTACTGAGAGAATTTTCTGATGACATCTGCCGATGTCTTATGATGAAGAACAGTTTTATTACCTCTCTGACTGCCGGCAAGATAAGTTCCTCGCCAATGGTATGTGGTTTTCCGTTTTTGCGATTAACAATGAAATGTTATATGATGCTCGTAGTCCATCATCTTCTTGTTTAGAAGACGCAAATAGGTTTGATATAGTTGGCTGTTTCAAATATTTCTTCTGCAGTTCTTGAAAATAGGACAAATCTTTGTCCTTTTTATCAGTATGCATTTTATTTAAATGTTCTTGTAGCCTAGAAGGCTTCATGGCTTCATTTGAGAAAACTTTTTGGCAAAGTAAACACATGGGTAATGATGGGTTTACAGGAGAGTGCGTAAATCCATATTTCAAATACAAAAGACTGTACTGCCGGCATTTCTTCTTAGATTCAGACATTTTGAAATCCAAAACTTGCCACGGTTTAAAATAAATTAACTTTTCAACGAATTTATAGATAATTATAAAATTAATGGTTATAATGACTTATATAACTTATCACTCACGAACATGGATTATTTGCGAAGCACACAAAAATAATAACACATTCCTAGAGCTATCCCTGCCTTTTATACGTTTGATTTCATACAAGCATCAACTTGTATGTTTTATCTTGTTTGCGATGCCGGTGCACTTTGTAAGCAAGTCATATCGCGTCTTTGCTTATCAACTTGCTATGTATTGTTGCGGACAATATTAAAGCGAATTAGGTATACATAGACCTAATGCTGAATTAAATGTTTTAAAGTATATTTTCTCGATAACAATAACATAGACATTTTAGATAGCTAAATAAACTGTCTATTCATGCCAACTAGGTATTTTCAAAGTATTTTAATATATTTATTTTCTAAAAAGGTAAGTCGTCACGAACGCCCCCTTGATCCTCCTAACGCCCCTTTGCCCTGTACTCGCTACCGCCCCTTTGAAAGCTACAGCGCCCACTGGGCGGTACCGCCGTTGGGAACCTATGGTCTAAACGAACAAAAAAATATATAACCGTAAATTTAAAGTTAACACCTAATATACTAACTATAATACTAAGTTGCCTCTGGAATGGGGAGAGGGCACAATTTTACCACGTGCCTTTTATATAGTCCCTGGGATGTTGCCACGGTAGCCACACGACAAACATTGTCCTTTCCATAATTCTACGTATGTATACGTCCCATTTTCCACTGTAATGGAGACACTTGAGTATTTTTAATCAACACCAACGTTCCCACCATTAACGAATAATTAGCAGAAAACCATTTGGTTTTCTGTTGAAGTGTGCAGGTACTCCAAATGCCACCGTTTCCAAAATGATTGCTGAATACGTTGAACCAGTTGCCAACGATTTAAGGAAGATAGTTTCAGATCTACGACATTAGGGTCGGGAATGACAGACACTGGTTCTACGTTCAGAAAATGACCAGGACTCAAGAATGAAAAATCCGTGGGATCGTTATTCATTGGACATAAAGGTCTGGAGTTTAATATGGCTTCAATTTGAGCTAGAATGGTGTTAAATTCTTCGTACGAGAGAATTTGTTCGCCTACTACCTTCTTGAGATGGGACTTTACAGATTTTATCCCAGCTTCCCACATTCCCCCAAAGTGAGGAGCCGACGGAGGATTAAAAACAAAGTGAATACCTTTCGTTTCAGATGATTGCTTCATATATTCGGTTAGTACCCGATAAAATTTGTTCCACAGTCACTATGAATTTGCAAGCATTTACCTCTGCGTGCTACAAACCGCCGTAAAGCTGCAATAAAGGCTTCTTTAGATAGGTTTGATGCCAACTCCAGATGAATCGCTTTTGTACTAAGACAAACAAATAAACAAACATAAGCTTTCAATGATTTGGCACCTCTAATACGGTTCATGGTGATAGAAAAGGGTCCACCGTAGTCTACCCCAGTATGTAGAAACGCTCTACCGGCAGTAAGTCTAGCGGGGGGCAAGTCGCCCATAGGAGGGCATAGCGAAATAGGTTTTGACGAAAACATCAAATACAAGAGTTTATGCACTGTTGAATAGCCCTTTTTGCAGACAGAATCCAAAAATTTTGTACTAACAAAAAATGAGTAGTTCTAAGTCCAGGGTGTAAATATTTCGTATGGCAATCTCGAATAATGAGCTCTGTCACCCGGTGTGACCGAGGAAGTAGCAAGGAAATTTTGTATCATAAGATACGTCTGCATTTCGCAACCGCCGCCCACCCTTAACAACACATCACTGTCAAGGAAAGGACTGAGAGGTCGAAGTTGTTTATTACTAAGTTTTCCTTTCGAATGATATCAATGTCCTGGCTGAAAACTTGTTCTTGAACCCGTTTTATTAATAAATGAAGTGCATACTGTTCGGGGGAGACCAATAATTGTTCTAAGTTTCCAATATCCAAATTTGCACGAACCTTCAAGTTACGAATGAACTGACAAATATATACCAGAATCCTGCATATTTTTCGCAAATCTGAAAATTGATTTACCATCGAGTCTACGAAATTATCTGCAACGTGTATATTAAGGGATAAAGTTCTTTTTTCAATGTGCATCTGAGTGTGATCTGTCAGAGTTGGTTCCATATGAGCAGGCCAATTCTCTTTAGGTAATAGTAACCATGATGGAGCCGTCCACCACAAAGGATGTTTAACAAGCTCAGCAGCTAATAATCCTCTTGATGCACAGTCAGCAGGATTATCCTGTGATTTAATATGATGCCACGATGATGGCGCCACTCGTTCTTGGATATGTGAGACACGATTGCTAATAAATGTCTTCCAATTATACGACGAAGATCGAATCCATGCTAATGCTACTGTGGAATCTGACCACGCAAATGTATCGTCCAATACTAAATTATCTCTATACGTATTTTGTACATACTCGACCAAGTTCGACAACAACACTGCACCACACAATTCTAATCGAGGTAATGATATACGATTGGTTGGTGCGACCTTAGATTTGGCACAGACCAATGATACTTGGATGTTCCCTTTCTCATCGACACAGCGGAGATAAACTGCTGCTGCATATCCAGCTTCCGATGCATCACAAAATGCATGAATTTGTACAGTTTGATAGTTATCACAAAGAATCCGTCGAGGAATTTCAATTTTCAATAACTCGGGTAATTGCTGAAGATACAGATTCCATTTTAAAACAATTTGTTGGGAGGAAGTTCATCCCAACCAATTCCTAATATCCATACAGATTGAATCAAATGCTTTGCGAAGAAGACCAATGGTGATAATAACCCCAGAGGGTCAAAGATCCTTGCAATTTCGAAACCATATTCCTTTTGGTACAAGGCCGATCAACGATATTAAGATTGTAAAACAGCATATTACTCAATGGTTGCCATTGCAGTCCTAAAATTTTTGAGACGTATTGTTTACCTCTTCAAACAAAATGCTTGCTGATACCGAACGGAATCAGGTAAATGGCCAATGACACTTGGCACGTTGCTATTCCACTTTCGCAACATAAAACCACCTGATTGGCAAATTTGGTTTAATTCATACACGAGTCGTTTGCCATCCTCTATTAAATCACACCCTGTAATCAAATCATCCACGTACGTATCCGACGCTAAAATCTTGGAAGCAATAGGAAAACGTAACGATTGACTTTTTGCAAGTTCTTGAATTACACGCATGGCTAGAAATGGTGATGATGTGATGCCGTATGTAACAGTGTTTAGCTGATAATCGATAACAGACTCCGAGGACTTAAATCTCCAAACTATACGTTGATAGTCTCGATGGCTAGTAGAAATAAGAATCTGTCTATACATTTGCTTAATGTCCGCAGTTAAAACTACAGAATGTAAACGAAAGTGTAACAACAACTCCATGATATCTTTTTGAAGAGGGGGGCCTGCGAGTAAATGATTATTTAAAGACCCTCCACTTTGAGCGCTGGCTGAAGCATCAAATACGACACGAAGTTTTGTAGTTGTACTGTCTGGTTTGAACACGGTGATGTGGTATGTAATCCAAGATGGCCACTGATGTAAATGGTTCTAAAAGTGCTCAAGAGAAAGTTTTTAAATGCTGTAAAAATAAAGTATGTACATTAGTAACTTGTGTAAATTGTTATGCAATATTTCACCAGAGTTGTGTAGATAGATTGAAAAATGTGAAAATCATTAGTAATTCAAAAGTCATGTGTTGTATGGATAAAAATACCTTAACCTTCAATGGTGATAATCACAATGGGTTAATGGAACAGGTTTTACTATTAAAGGAATTAAATCTACAGAAAGATGCTCTCATAACTGATAAGGAAAAAATAATACTATTGTTACAAGATAAGGTAAATAACCTAGAATATAAATTAAAAACAACATTGAAAACACAAACAAATAATAATGTGGATCCAAATGTTAAAAATGAAAATGTTACTAGTGGGAAATCAAAAAGCTTTGCAGATGCCCTAAAAACCAATGATAATGTTTTGTTAATCAAGCCAAAAAAAGACCAAAATTCAAACAAGACCAGAAATGAAATTAAAGAAAAGATTAGTGTTAGTGAATTAGGGGTGACTATTGCAGGAATTAGAGGCACAAATAAGGGTGGACTTGCTATCAGTTGCTCATCAAAAGAAGATTTAATCAAGCTGAAAACAGAAACCGAAAATAAATTACACAGTGAATATTTAATCAAAACACTCAGTAAACAAAAACCATGTGTAAAAATTGTTGGTATTTTAGAAGAGATTGCACCTGATTCTCTAATAAATGCTATTATCAAACAAAACAGATGCATTAGTGACAATGCTGAAATCAAAGTGATTAATATAAAAAGGATGGTAAATAACAATAGTAAATGGACTGCAATTATACAGGTGGATATTGACACATATAATAGCATATTAGATAATGGTGCTCTTTGCATTGAATTTTCAGCTTGTGCGGTTTATGAACATATTAATATTAAAAGATGCTTTAATTGTTATGGGTATAACCACTATGCAAACATTTGTCAAAAACAACCAGTTTGTTCTAAATGTGGATATGAAAATCACCCAGGGGAAGTGTGTAAGAATTTGGAAACACAATGTCCGAACTGCAAAGAAATGAATACCAAATATTCATTAATGCTCAACATAAACCATTCACCCTTTGATAAAACCTGTCACACATGGTGCAAGCAATTGCAGATAGCTCGTTCCAAAATTGACTATGGTAAACAAGTTTAGCAATCACAGCATAAACAACAGTGTTTCGTATCCGGGATAAGCAATATATACATATCAAAAATCAAAATGTTAAAACCTTATCAGTATGTCACTTAAATATCGTTCGTTGGTATCGTGCTTTTCGCATTTTACAGACTTTGTGAATAATGAGAAGTTTGATATCAACAAAGGATATACCGTCTGAACTAATCATGTTACCAGGTTATGCGTTAACAAGATTAGACAGGCCAAGTAGGGGAGGCGGAGTATGTTTTTACGTAAGGGCATGGATCAATTGGAAGAATGTTGATATAAGTTATATAACAGGAGCTGAACTAGAACAGCACTGGATTACATTTAAAATTAAATCTCAGTCATATATAATGGGTGTCATATACAGATGTCCCACAAAATCGATAACATGCCTGAAAGAATTGGAGAGCGTATATTATGTGATTGTAGCATTAAATACGATAACACAATATTAATGGGTGATATTAATATCGATATGCTCCAAACTACCAGAGCTAGTAATTATTTAAATCAGATATTAGAATGTTTCAACTTAACAAGATCTAATATAGAACCTACAAGAGTAACAGAACATTCAGAAACACTACTCGACATTTTATGTGTTAGCAACAACATCAGTATCCAAAAGTATGGTACACTGGATATGAATATCATGTCAGATCATCGTCTTATATATGGAATTATAAAAACAGATACATATCAAGTCTCTGTGAAATATAATACAGCAAGAAATTTTAAGTATTTTGATTTGGAATTATTTAACAATGATGCTAAATTGTTAAATTGGGAGCAAATTCTAAATATGCAAAATATTGATGACAAAGTGAGTTGTCTTAATAATATGATAAGGGAATTATTTGATTTACATGCACCCATGCAACGATTTAGAACTAGTAGTCTGAATAAACCTTACATAACTGCAACTATAAAAAATATGATAAAGCTGCGTGACAAAGCATATGCTCGTTATCGCAGAACTAAATTAACAAGTCATTTTGGGTATTATAAAGATTTACGTAATATTACTAATACTGCAATTAAGGCAGAAAACTGCATACTTTAAGTTTGAAATTAATAAACATAGAGGCAACAAGAAAAGATTGTGGGACTTCTTTAGGAAAAGACAAATATATCGTAAACCAGAAAATACAATCCAAGAAAATTTGAAGCGACCCCAATCACCTAAACAGATTCTTTGTTAAGGCTACAGAAAATTTGGCCTCAAGCATAGAAACAGATAAAAATAATAAATTAGATTATCCAGTGTTTAAGCAACAATTTAAATTTGATATGCAAAAAATTACACATGATGCAGTATACAAAATTATTTTTGGTATCAAATCAAAAGCAATTGGTGTGGATGGTATTGGCATAAAAATGCTAAAATATATACTACCTTTCTGTATAGATGTGCTGGTTAATATTTTAATATGCTCATTAAATGAAGGAACCTATCCTAAGATATGGAAGTACTCAATAGTCACGCCTATTGCAAAAGTATCTAATGCTACAGAATTGTCTCATCTAAGGCCAATCAATATTTTAAGCACAATGTCAAAAATAGCAGAAAAAATAGTTTATGATCAGTATAGTGAGTATATCAATACATATATTTTGCCATCAGCACAGTCTGGATTCCGAAAGGGGCACAGTACGACAACAGCGCTATGTAAGATTGTTAATGACATTACGAGAGCTATGAATGAAGCCAAGGTTACTCTATTGGTAATGTTAGACTATAGCAAAGCATTCGAACTAGTAAATATACAACTTTTGCTTCGTAAATTAGAATTATATTGTTGCAGTAAGACAGTTTTATTATGGTTTAAAAACTATCTCAGTGAAAGGTAGCAGCAAGTAAAGCTCAACAATAGATTCTCAGAATTTTTACCACTAAAGCAAGGAGTGCCACAGGGAAGTGTTTTAGCACCAATTATATTTTCCTATTTACTGCAGATCTACCAGAGGTGATAAAGGTATGTTCAGTGCAAATGTATGCCGATGATGTGCAAGTGTATGTATCATGTCCGGCAGAAGAAATTAACAAAACTATTCAATATTTAAATATGGATTTGGAACAAATATCTAAATGGTCAAAAGAAAATGGTTTACTCTTAAATCCTACTATAACGGTCGCTATGTGCTTGGGAAATAAATTGGCTTGTAGGAAAGTTCACAACAATATAAATGAGGTTATCACAATCGATAATGTAGAAGTTACTTTTTCACCGAGTACAAAAAATTTAGGTCTTATTATAGATACCAATTTAAATTTTGAAAAACATGCAGTAACAAAGATTAAATCGGGCTATGCAATTTTAAAGCGACTATATAGTTATAAAAACTTGATTCTTTCACATGCAAAAATGGAATTATGCAATACTTTAATAATTAGTCAGCTTGATTATTGTAGTTGTGTCTATTTTAATTATCTAACTAACGAATTAAAAAATAAGTTGCAGGTATTACAAAATAGTTGCATACGATTTATTTTTAATTATAGAAAATTTGATCATGTAACACCTATTTATAAAGAACATCAAATTTTAAAATTTCAAGGTAGGTGTGAATTGTTGTTTGCGGTGTTACTGTATGGAATTATTATTACAAAAAAACCAAATTACTTGTATGAACTGCTAAAGAAGCGGTGACATACATAATCTAAACTTAAGGTCAGTAGACATGATTAATGTACCTAGGCATCAAGTAGCCAAATTTAAAGCTTCATTTGAACATACGGCAGCTAAGTTTATAAATCAAAATATAAATCTGTATAAAAGTTGTAAAATCAATGTACATTTAAAAAGAAATGAAAAAATTTTGTTAAATAAGTATTATAAAAAATAATCTAAGTAAGTGTACTAAATTATAGTCAGGAGTGGTTGAAAATCAGCCTTGCTGAACCATGTCCTTTTGGATATATGTATTTGTATTTATTCAATAAATCAAATTTATTATTATTATTATTATATACCGGCGATAATGTAGACGATCGAGTTGAATCCGATACAATACGAGACATGTGACCACTATCGATATAATCTTGCATAAATTCTCTGTACGAATTATACAGTTGAGGATTTATTTCCAAACGGCGTTCTAGTGAAAGAAGTCTTCGAAGTGCTATTTCCCGAGAGCCAGCAAATAGCGGTTCAGGACCATTGAAAGGTAACAAAACAATAAAACGACCGGTGTCATCCTGCTTATGAGTGTCCACAAAATGCCTTTCACAAATTTCCGTATGAGGAGATAATTTGTTAGAATCTGGAATATTTTCCAGTTCCCAAAATCGAGTAATGTTAGCATCTTCTACAAGTGCAGCTAATGATATACGAGATATAACAGAAGAAAGAACCTTCCTGTTAATATCCACCCAAAGGTAGTGTGAATTGCCACGGGTTCTTCTGGTGACCCAATGCGAGTTGCATTTAATAAAACACGCGAACAAATCTGCACCTAACAATAAATCGATATGGCTAGGTTTGTCGAAGTCCGAATCTGCTAAATCTAATCCAACTATGTGAGGCCAACTATTTGGTGAGATCCTTGATGAAGGAAGGGTTCCACAAATGTCTGGTAAAACAAAACAATCAATGCTGTACTCTGGAACAGTTTTACCTTGAGGACTAATTTTACACGATACTTGACCATACGCATGGGAAGCAGATAGACCTAAGCCTTCAACCTTCATTGAAATATTCGATTTTCTTAAACCTAAGCGTCGACAGCACTTATCAGTCATGAAATTTTCCATTGATGCACTATCTACAAGTGCTCTTACTGTCTGAACTTTACCAAACCCATCTGTAATTGAAATTCTTGCGGTGCCTAATAACGTCATTGTGTTGGACGATCTAGATGATAACAACGTACTTGTAGTAGTGTAGCAGGTGGGTTCGGGAAGTTGATCTGTTGCCTGAGTGATTGCAGGTTTCTGAGCAACTGTAGGGTTTTCAAAGTGCAATAAAGTATGATGACCCCTTGCACACTTTTTACAAACAAGTTTGGAAGAGCAGCGTGTAACCATATGAGAGTTGCGAAGACAATTAATGCATAAGTGTTTGTCTTTAACAAAGTTATACGGTCTTGTGGCGATTTATTCAAAACCTTTCACATTGGTATAAGTTATGAGTACCACTGCAAAGACTGCATTTCTGAGTGAATGAAGTTGTTACGAATGACTTTCGAACTTGGGGTTTTGAATATTCAAAGGAACGTTTTGAAGGTACACTAGATGATATGGTTTGTTTAATGGACGTATTAAATTTGGACGATGTATCGGAAACAACCATATTGCTAATTTCTAATGCCTTGCAATGTTTTTCTAGAAATAATTTTAATTGATTATAAGATGGAATGTCTGATGTATTTTCTAACTCAAATGTTTTCAAAAGATTTGTGTCTACCTTTTTTGATAACAAATTAAACAATACAAGTCAAGCAAATCAATCTTAGTTTGACGTAAGCTTGATAGATTTTCCGTAAAGCAATTAAGCAATTCTCTTAAATCTGTATGTGAATTAGATTTTGCTTTTGGTGACGATTCTAAAGCATTCCAATGCGTATTTGCAATTAAACGTTTTGAATTAAACCTCTCCACAATAATTGAATAAGCTAGCATATAATTATTATTCGAAATTTGCAAATGTCTAATGAGTTCTCTAGACTTAAAATCCAACGCATCAATTAAAAAATAGAACTTTTCGATCAGTAGCAATTGATTATTTTCATGAACTAAATTATTAAAAAACTGAATAAACTCTTGGAAATGTTCTATTTTTCCAGAAAATTTTTTCATTTCTATACGAGGGAGTCGAATGTTACTACACGAGTTAATGCCACTTATATTTTCAGTCAAGCCTTTTTCAGCAGTGGATATATTATCAAATTGCGCTTTAATAATTTTAATGTTTAACAAAGACCTATCTATTTCAATTCTTAGTATTGTAATTTCATTTAATAATTCTGAGTTGTCCTCATCCAAGATGCACGTTTTATAAGCTGTATCTACATCGTTTTTGATATCAAAGACGCTTTCAGCCATAATATTAACAGAAATACAATTGCCTTTAACATGCTCCAATTTATATATCGCATCAGATATATCAGATAATCTATCGAGTGCCGCCTTTAAATCTACAATTAGTCTATCGGATGAAATATGTGCCATCCTAACGAACAAGGTTACTAATATCGATTTTATATTGATTTCAGCTACAAAAACGAAGGGGTTTGTTCACCTAATAATAGGATATACCAAGGGTAATGTTGAACTACCTGTTAAGCAAAGAATTTTTACTACAACGTGCCTAACGGGAGATTGCAAGTTTCAATATAACAATGATCAAAGGGTTATGCTACCCGGTTTTACGAATACCTGAATTCTCTAGCGAACTTGAATTACAAGTTTAAAGTAACTGTACTGCTTAAACACCTTTTTCTGACCACAAATTCTTACGCTAAACTATCCCTAAAATTTACAAAGATTTGTCACTTTTAAGGCTTTATAAGATTCTGTATCAGTACAAAATTTCAAATTTAATGCAAAATTGCATCTACTATAAGTTAGTTTAAACAATTGACTATGATACTGGTGGTGTGACTACACTTTTATTCTAAAATGCGGTCAACCCCTAATTTAAGCGAAGAGCAATAACAATGTAGTTAAAATGAATGCCAATAATAAATGTCAATAATAAACCAATTAATAAGCAAAATATTTGCTCAAAGGACCAAAAATGTTAATTTGCATTTACAATCACACAAAGGAAATGATACTTTAAAGGAATATATCACCTACCTTTCACTGGTTGTAGTTGGTGATTGTACTTGCACTGCTATCAAATAATTATGGACTGTATAATGTTCACTAATTGTTGCTAATTATTGATGCTCGATGCACCGAACTAAATCACGAACCAAAGACAGAAGCGAGCACGAAGTTGAATAGCGTCCACTCGTAAATTACCAACCCTTTTATGTCGTTGCACTAAAGGTAGGGATAATGGAGGGGTTATATGGGTGGAATAGTTTAAGGAATTAAATTAATTGTGATTGGCATAATACAACTACAAACAAAATACTTATAAAGCCTTAACACCCATCATTACTAAATTTCCTACAACAAACAGCTTACCTGATACCAGCCACCAGCTTGCCTAACATTTTTCAAGCGAACTGTGTCGGAATTCGAACCTGGGACATTGGGCTCAGCAGTCACATGCTTACCGATTGAGCCACGGAGCAGCCTAAATTTAGAGCTTATCAGCGAAAAATTAATAAAAATATAAAATTACCACGACATATTGTTAATAATCAAATTAGCACACCAAATGCTGGTAATTTTATTTGTATGTCAACAAAAGGGTTTGATTTACAATATGTTGATAACATGAAACATGCAGTTCAGAATAGCTAGAATTTACCTTCTTCAAATTATAATGGTTCTATGGGTCAGTTTGTATAGGGTGAACACAAACTCTCTACAAATGATAAAGAGCAGTGGATGACTATTAAACATAGAGGACTTAGGAAAATAATCATTACATTAGGATTAGACAAACTGAATTCTGACTCTGGAGCAGACACCATGATTGGTGTACAAAAGTGTGCTTGGTTACATTTGAGCCAAATTGGCAATTAATATATTTAAGAATTTATTCTATTAATGCTGTGTGCTTTTGTATAAGTAACAATGATAGATTTAGTGTATTATATTTGGCACACTAAACAGCAAAACACTCAGCAAATAAGTGTGCCGCTGGTAAATGTCAAAATATTAACAATAAAATTGCAAAGTTCAGCCCTTTATATATTAGCCCTAAAGCCAACATTATTGTTGCTACATGTCTGAAAGTGTTGCAGACAGACTGATCTTTCCTACATATTACAATGTATATCAACGAGGCAAAGACTCTTGTGAAGGGGTTGTATTAATAGCCCCGGAGAATAAATTGAAGTTGTGCAATCCTATATTTGACTCTGTGTATGAACTACTCGCCATAAATGTATATATGGTAAGAAGCTGCTCACTATCATTGGTGCTTATAGATCACAGTCAGTTTCTCTTAAAATTATTGACCTTATCTTTAATAGTGTGCTAGGAATAGTAGTCACATCAACTAATCCATCGGCTTTGATAATTGCAGGCGATCTAAATCTTAGAGAGCTATTATGACTCCTATTGTTCGTAAAGATCAGTTGCTTGTAAACTATTTATTCTCAAATGGTTTAGTCAGTTGTTTCTGACCCAACACAAAATGAATATTTGCTAGATGTAATGTTAGTCAATTCCTTAGTTAACTGGTTTTGCAGTGAAGTACTAGACGAGTTTAGTCACCATTGCCCCCTACTTTCATACTGGAAAGCACTTCTTCGTATGTTTATAATCGAAAACTTTTGACTGTTATAAAATGCTGATAGTAAGGGTATTAGGGGCTTTATGATGAATAACTATAGCAAGTGTATCACAAGGAGGTAGTGCCAATGAGTATTGGAAGAAGCCGAAGCACTTATTGTTTGAGTATCATACAAAGTTTATTCGATCCTGTATTTTACCTGCTAACCCAGATGCAATTTCCTACACAACCAGCATCTGTACTTTAAAGAAACACTGTCACCAAGCATACAGGTATCGAAATGTGTCTCACTGCAGTAAAGAATACTTTAAAATGTTGTCAAATAAACTGATGGATGCTAAAAATATCGTTTTATAGTTATTTATGTAAAAACTTACTATATAGGGTAGAAAATCGAGAAATTGAAATTTATTCTACAAATACGTAAAATCAAACAATACTTAAAATGCCTCTTTTCTTGATTTGAAAAGCAACAACTTAGGTACATTATCTATTTTGAGCAATACCTTTAAGACACCTTATAATCCAGATCCTAACTTTTATTCTAAAGAAGCAATAACATCCAAAATGCTTTCTGGATTGACACTTTGCAGTTTAATGCCATGGATATTCGGCAAGCTATAAAAAAAATGAATAAACATACTGATGTGCCTAGAAAACTTATTCAATTGTGTGGTAGCACTATTATACCTTACTTGAACACTATTAATATTACTGCAATTCTTGATGACTAGAATCTCGCACATGTTATTCCAACCACACAGGAAAGATGCAAAAAAACCTGCAAATTACAGATCTGTTAGTTTAATGTGTGTTGCATACTGACTTCTGGAATCTATATTAAGTAGGTATATTATGCAAGTATTGGAAGAAACTCATTTTCTTCACCATTTGCAATCAGGTTTCAGTCAGGTTACTCATGCGGTAGTTCAGCGACGGGTTTTCTTCAGGATATTGCTAATAGTCTCAATAAAGGGATTAATGTGGATGCTGTCTTTCTCGATATTTCTAAAGCTTTTGATAGAGTACCCCACAATTGGTTAATTGAAACCTAAATAAGATCTATCTAGACTACAGAGTTGTGCAATGGATTGCTGCATTTCTCTCAAAAAGAACACTAGAAATTCTTGTTGATAACAATCTCTTTTATCCCAAGTTGGTTCATTCTGGAGTTCCTCAATGAAGTGTATTAGGGCCAACTCTGATCTTAATAATTATAAATAGCCTTCTGGTAGGTAAATTAATTATCTACTCTTCGTTTATTTGCCGATGATATAGTTAGTTATAGGCCTGTCAAAAGTCTGATTGATAATGACATTCTACCAGCAGTAGTATATTGGTGCACTATGATCATTAATGGAAAAACAACCATTTGGATTTCATTTGAAGCTACTATGTCACAAAATACATACTTGTTAGGAGGCATCAACTTGGAACATTATACAAGTTGCAAATATTTAGGTGTTTACTTAACATATAATCTAAAGTGGACCGAGCACATTTAGCATCTTATCAATAAAATATAAAAAAAAACTAGATTTTGTCATATTTACTTTTTGAAATGCTAACTTTGCTGTGAGGGAGCATGCATACATACCTTTAATATGTCTTACCAAGGAATACTGTTCTGCTATATGGAATCCTCCTACAAAGTATCTTAGGGACAAAATCAAAGCCATCCAACGTCGTGCCATCAGATATGTATTTAGACAGTATGAGCAAACAGCATTAATGCTTTACTGGATAAGTTGAACTGGAAACTACGTAGTCATCGACAGAAGCAGTGAGCTTTTGTAATTTTATATAAAACAATTTGTATAAAACCCTTGTTGACAGAACTTGCTGCCGGATTGAAACCAGCAGTTCATATATGTAGAAATGACCATCCTTATTGCGAATGTACTAATAGGGCTCAAAAGTAATATCGCCGATACTTTGTACTCTGAATAATATTCTCGCTGATTCTATTTTAAAACTTAAGAAATACACTTTTGCGAAGCTTTATTTTATTCTGTAAACAACATTTATATGACTAGGATTGCAACTTATATAAACATTTTAAAAACTTTTAGAGTGAAAACTTATAGTGTTTTGCTAGGCCTTTAATTTGCTTTTATAAAGAATTGGGAAAACAACATGTTTCCATTATTACTATGCTAATAACAACTGTAATTGTACATCATGCTCGACAGAGAAATTCTTACAGACTGCAGTTCATGAGAGAGAGAGAGAGAGAGAGAGAGAAACGTTCCCATCTAGTATAAAATAACACTATTTTTGTATAACTCAAGAAAACTATGATCGCGAACTTTAAATGGCAACTGGTAAAAAAATGGCAGACAATTATAAACCTAAACATACTGCCCACCTTGAAATGGGCAACCTTTCAAAAAAAAAAACCTAATCCTAAGCATTTACAAACATCATAGTGATGCTAAACGTAATAATACATGAATGGAGATGCATAACAAAAAAAAAACACAAACAAGATCAACTTAAATCTAGGTATACATATGGTATTCACACAAAAACCAATTGATCATTTGTAGTTTTTAATTTCACAAATTGGCAAAGGCCACAGCTTAGAAAACGAGCACTTCACTATCTCGTTAACAGTTTTAACAGATGCGACATGGCAGATTCCATCACCACTCGGGTATAAACGAATCTCTTCCAAGTTTCCAATGTAAGGGTAGCACATTATTCTCCTTGAGTAACACTAGAGACCCCAAGGCTAATTGCAAAAACATTTTGTGCCACTTAATACGCTGCTGTAATTCCGAAACGTATTCTTTACTCCAGCATTTCCATAAATGCTGGTGAAAGCTTTGAATTTTTGAAAAACTGACTCGTTTCTTTCAAATACGTTACATCTGGACCTGGTAGTGACGTCATAGTGTCCAACAAAAAAATGCATAGGAGTCAATGGTTCCAGGTCATTAGGTTCAGAACTTAAGGGAGTGAGTGGCCTTGAGTTGAGCATGGATTCCACCTACAATAACAAAGTGTACATCTCCTCAAATGCAGCAATGTTGCACTGATAATGCGTTTCAAATGGAATTTAAAGAACTTAACGCCTGCCTCTCACATTCCTCAAAAATGAAGGCTATAAGCTGGGATAAAATGCCAATCCACCAATGTCACCACCTTGCTGTCTTAGAAAATCACCTACCTCCTTCAGCTCCAAATTGGCCCCAACAAAGTTGGTACCATTATCCAAGTTCACACATGACGGTTTACCCCTATGAGAAACAAATCTTCTAAAGGCCATAAAAAACTTTCAGTTGATAAATCAGTAACTAACTCTAGGTGAGTACCTTAATTACAAAACACACGAAGAGACATAGATAACATTTTATGGTTTTTGAACCACGTCCTCGTGGTCTTTTATAGAAAATGGACCACCCTAGTCAATACTGGTGGTATGAAATGGAGGAGCAGGAGCGATACCTGAAGAAGGGAGATTGCCCATGATAGGACCTGCTAAATGTGGGGAGAAACGAAAGCATCTCACACATACGTGAACTACTTTCCAAACTAAATTTCGACTTCCAATAATCAAGTACCTCTCTTGCAAGTGAGATAAAAGTAGTTATGCACAAGCATGAAGTAGGCGCAAGTGCTCTTGCTTAACCAA